>JARFXV010000199.1:0-365000 GCA_031761425.1 Cosmopolites sordidus | reverse complement strand
AAGTATAATAAACTGTTTAAACGAATGGTTAACCTTTCCGATGGTCTTCATTTGCGCTTTTTAGAAAATTTATTGAACAATGAAACATTTCCCATTATTGACTTCTTTTGGAAATCTAACTTTTTTAATACAATTCAAAACGAGTTAATGTTCTTAGCTTACAAAAATTAATTATGCATGATATTTTGATATAAAATTCAATAACATCCGCTTTACAAAGAATGATTCTTTTTCAATATAAAGGGCCAGTAAATATACCATTACACCTGAATGTACTGACAGGTTTGTGTTATTGTTAATAATTTTCCTTTCAACGAAGTATAATAAACTGTTTAAACGAATGGTTAACCTTTCCGATGGTCTTCATTTGCGCTTTTTAGAAAATTTATTGAACAATGAAACATTTCCCATTATTGACTTCTTTTGGAAATCTAACTTTTTTAATACAATTCAAAACGAGTTAATGTTCTTAGCTTGCAAAAATTAATTATGCATGATATTTTGATATAAAATTCAATAACATCCGCTTTACAAAGAATGATTCTTTTTCAATATAAAGGGCCAGTAAATATACCATTACACCTGAATGTACTGACAGGTTTGTGTTATTGTTAATAATTTTCATTTCAACGAAGTATAATAAACTGTTTAAACGAATGGTTAACCTTTCCGATGGTCTTCATTTGCGCTTTTTAGAAAATTTATTGAACAATGAAACATTTCCCATTATTGACATCTTTTGGAAATCTAACTTTTTTAATATAATTCAAAACGAGTTAATGTTCTTAGCTTGCAAAAATTAATTATGCATGATATTTTGATATAAAATTCAATAACATCCGCTTTACAAAGAATGATTCTTTTTCAATATAAAGGGCCAGTAGATATACCATTACACCTTTGTGTTATTGAATTTTTTTGGGGTACTTCGATTGCTATGAAACAAATAATTAAGGTATGAACTTTGTTGGAATACATTTTATGAATGTAATAATAAATTAGTTATATTAATTATGAATGTCATATCTCAGATCAATTTTTCTATTGGAACTTTCCGAGTGAAACACTAAACTCGACGGGATTTACCACTAAACACCAAATCACATTTTAATAACTTCTGGCCGCGCGTTTTGCTAACCATGTTAGCATCATCAGGAGATGATTTAATCAAATTGAAGAAATGAGTAAATGAATGGGTAATTCTCCTTAAGTTTAGCATTGAGTTATATTAAATTATCTCCCGATGATGCCAACATGGTTAGCGAGATCTTCTAAGTTTTCATTTTTTGAATCGAACATTGCAAAAACGTCATCCATGTATCTTAACAACGCTCACGGAAAGTCATTGAATTCATCCTTCGCTTCGGTTCAAATTTGCTCATGAATAAGTTGGCAAAGAACCGTGACAGAGCGCTGTGCCCCTTGTTGTTCCTTCCAGTTATTCGTAAAAGTTGTTATTAAGCTGAAAACAAACTTGTTATTGAAACCATTTGAATCGAATAACTCCTTGAGGTAGTTTAAAGTATGTAGAATCGGAACAATCGGAGATAGTGATGATGCTAACATGGTTAGCGAAACGAGCGTCGAGGAATTATAAAAATGTGATTTGGTGTTTAGTGGTAAATTTCTTCGAGTTTAGTTATCATACTTCAGGTTCTATTAGAAGATTTAGTTGTCAAAGTTATAACGAAAAAATAAAACTAATACAAATAAGTAAACGATTTTTTCATGGTCCCTTTGATATTAAACTGTATTTCTCTACTGAGGTTAATATTAAGGTGGGTTAATTGGATGAGGGTCGCGATTCTGCGAAATCCCATTGCTCTGCTAGGCGGCAGGCTTGTGAAATTGCGATGAGTAAAAAAAAGTACCGCAAGCGTATTTTGCATAAGGATTTGCAATATCTTTTTTACAATTGACTTTTTCTCTTCTGTTAAACTATTTGAATATTATATTTGACAACATAAATCTATAAAGATTAACAAATTATGTATATATATATATATATATATATATATATATATATATATATATATATATATATATATATATATATATATATATATATATATATATATATATATATATATACAGGCTCAGGTTTTGGTATTTTGATTCGCGTTAGAGATATCGAAAAAACTTATTAAGAAAAGTTGTTCAGAATATTATTCTAATCCAATATACCGAGTTTCATGATAAAATTCGCATTTTTATTATTTTGAATATTTTGGTCTATACACAAAATTATTACAGGTTTATTTTTTAATTTCATAATCATTGTGAAAGTAAAAACCTGATACATTGTCAATTTAATAGTGTCATATATTCAAATATTTCAGTAAAATAAATAGCACTTAGAAAGAAATAATTATTCTATTTTTATGGGAAAACAATTTTTGGTAATTGATTAAAGTAAAGTGTTTGGGTTAGAGGCGCATCAGCAACTAGGCTATTTAGCGACTGGACCTACAGCTTAACGTGGGTTCCGAACCACGGTCATCAGCTTCCGACAAACCCAGGCCAGCACCCCCCGGGCTATAAACCCTTGGTTATGTGCCTACCCATAAGTCTATCAGGAAACCTACCGACTGGCGAGTGACCAACGTAGAACACTTCTCAGAAGGCATCCGGCATTCGTAGTCGGATTTTACACTCTTGCCTAGAAACAATCACAAACATTTAGGAAAGATAAACGGACAGAAGAAAGAAAAATACCCATCCGAGCGCTGGAATCAAACCAGCTACCGCTCCAGCGCGGATTCGGCAAAGCAGACGCTCTTACCGCCGCACCAACGTGACCGGCGTAATTGATTAAATTTAGGAAAAAGTATACAATAATAATTTTCATAATACAAATATTTAACAATCAAATGTGATCTCTCTCAACTAGTCCTTCGTCTATTCGAATATATTTTTCGATTATTTTATGATTCTGTTTAGCTACTCGTCTAAATTCCGGATGCAGATTTCTTGACAGGCTTGTCTTATTCTGGCACAAAATTCATCTCGATTTCTGGGCCTTGTTTTGTAAAGCTTATTTTTGACCATTCCCCAAAAATAAAAATCGAGTGGTGTAGTATCGGGAGACCACGGAGGCCACAGTTTAATATGACTGTTTCTTCCTAACCAGCGCATAGGAAATTTTTGATTCAACCATTGACGAACAATCCTTGAATTGTGGATGGATGCACCATCTAGCTACAAATAGATATCCTGTAGAACATAAAAAGGCATCAATTGCATCAATTGCATTCCAAAATTCTCCATCGAAGTAGTTATCTAAACGACCAGCATTTAATGATTCATTAAATAAAAAATGACTACTATGACTATAAATGATACAAGAACAATAGAAGAAAAACAAATACTATACAGGGTGTTAGGGAAATAATTTTCTTAAATTTAAATCGATTCTCAAACTCTCTCAAAATGATGTTATTTGGTATATATATATATATATATATATATATATATATATATATATATATATATATATATATATATATATATATATATATATATATAATATATATTTAATTACATTTTAATATTCTCCACCGGTTCACTATGTAACTTTTCGTTCATACCTGCTATCTGGGCAGGGCCTGGGTGGGTCATGGACGGTTTCCCGTAGTCTGACTGTTGCAGTGGTTCACCACAGGATGGCATAATCTGCATTGTATTATAGCTAACATCCGGCATGGCCGATGTATATGATCATACCTTTGGTCACGGCCTAAGGCCAGAAATCGGTATAAGGAAATACTCTCTGGTAGTGGCTGAAGGAATGGCCAATTTTTACAAGGGATACAGATACATTTTTCTTGTTTTTATTGTTTGAACGATCTTGTTCGCGTAAACACTTCTTCGCAAGTTTTCAATGTGGTGGCAGATCGTCTACTTGGAGATCGATTTCACATCATGTTTTCTCTAATCTTTTGGATTCACTTTCTGAAAGTTGAATTATTTTCAACATCAATCTCTTATTAAGCACTTATAATATAGGTTTTTTTTTCAAGTTTATGATTATTTTCTTTTAATCAATCAAACATCACAACGTGGTTTGATTTTTGGTTTTTGGTGATTTGATTTGCTGATATGTTTAATATGTAACAGTAATTATTAGGGCTCACACTGAATAATAAGAGAGATGAAATTATTTAATAAACTTAAACTAAACTTTAAGATACTTAAATAAAAAGGAATCTAGAATCAATAAATGGTGGAAATTAAGATACCATTTTATTCAATATGAGCAAAACATTCACTTACAATGCCTCTTTAGAGTGTCATTTTCTCCTTTCAACATTTAACCTGATGTCAATTTTCACTGTTACACTTATAATAAAATAACAAACATCTATTTAATTTCTTTATTCTGATTATTGTTTGATTTTTTCTCGAAACTGCGATTCTATTAAAATAAGAAATATTATAAAAACATTATCCTAACAAAAGAGTTATTGTGTCAGTAAGGCAAATTTGTTACAGAATTGTGTGAAAGTTGGAAAATACGCTTCTAATTCATTTATAATTGTTTCTTTTTGTGTTTTAAAGTCGATAAAGAATTAGGCAAAATGCAAAACTATTTGTATTGTGTTGGGCTCTATATTGTATTATACTATACAAACGTAATATATAATGACCATGTTCACGTAACATTATTTTAAGTAATTAGATACTTTAAATTAAGTAAATATAAAAGTAAATAATGCATAATTTAAATTTTATACATGCATGTGGTAACAGATTATTTCAGCTTTCTTATGTCAAATTGTCTCTATATCTTCGGAATCATTTTTCGTGCGTTAGATCATCTACACATTATGTCGGAAAAATAAAAGAACTTTTGAAATAACAAAAAAATAGCTATTTTGCCAAAATTATTTATTTTTTTCACAATACATTTCTTCCACATCCGCGTCAATACACAGCTGGGTACTTCAATCAATGCAAGCATAGATTTTTTATGTCACGTGTAAGGGATAAGCATTCATTACCATAAATTGTTTTCATCAATTCAAATGTTTCTGTAAAAGTTTTAGGGAGCTTGAAGCAAAATTTAATATTAGCTCTTTGTTCCATCGTGTTTTTGTGACGAGGTGATAAAACGTACTGTCACTTTAAGCGCTATAACTTGACAATCCGTTGATCGATTCTAATGAAGGCTGTCTCATCTTATAGAGGAGATATACAATTTTCGGATTATATTTGTTTTAATAGATGTCGCTAATAGTTTTTTTTTTAAATGCCATACTATGTATGTCAATGGTATCATATACTTCCCATGGTGCGCCTCCAACTGGATCACTCTCCAGCAGACCCTTGCAAGTTGTTGATGTGCAGTAGTTTTTCAGCATAACTTCTTACATTCTTCTGATATCGTGTCTTTGGTCTACCAATGCCATATACAACTACAATATTTTCGTAAGCTTAAGACGCTTTTTTCTTTTTTGGCAGTTTAATAAAACCAAAATACGACCATTAAAAATATGCTGACATGTGTAATATCTTGTAAAACATTCTATGGCTCACTGAATATACCAAAAATTCATCTATTTACTAAAAAATATATTTAGTCAACATATTATATGTAGTTCTATTCAGTTACCATTTTGCATTTCTCCGACAACTGCATAATCTCGCGCTCATAAAAGTTCAGATATTTCTGGGTGGAGAACTGATCCAGGTAATTTTTCCAATCTTTTAAGGAAATATTGTTTTTACCATCTAAGCTGTTTTGTAGCAATCTAAATAAATTGTAGTCAGAGGGTGCAAGATCGGGGGAATAAGGCAGATGGACCAAAACATCCCAGTCAAGTTGCAAAAGTTAGTGTTGGACGGCTAAATACACATGTGGTCTAGCATTGTCTTGATGAAACCCAATGCCTTTTCTGTTGACTAATTCAGGTCGACTATGTGTTCCATTTCCAGGTTAAAGTCACTCATTTATGAACAATATTTCTCCGAATTAATGGTCGGGTGTGCAGGTAACAGCTCATAATAAAAGATTCTCTTCCTGTTCTACTAAATGCATAACTTTTTTCGAGTGTAAACTGGATCTTACGCTGGTTCAACGGGCACCTTCGAGTATATTCGAGGTTAATCCCAGAAGTACCTGACCTAACCAGAAAACATAATAAATTCGGGAAAAATATCTCTATTTCTCTACATGGTCCTCTCCGATGCACTTTTCCCAGCAATGTTCAATAGTTTTGATTCCCTTTTGTTGATAGTGAGAGTCGTCGAGCTCCTCAAAATAGCCGTCAATGGCAGATTCCACCTCTTCATTGTTGGCAAATCTTTTACCACCGAGCCATTTTTTCAAATTTGAAAATAAGAAAATAATCTGAGGGGGATAAATCTGGCTAATAGGGTGCGCGAGGAAGCAATTCGAACTTTAACTCATTGATTTTGGTCATCGCGATAACGGATGTGTGAACTGGTGCATTGTCTTGATGAAACAAAATATTCCTTTTCGCGAAATGCAGCTGTGTTTTCCTGATTTCATCACGCAAAGACAAATGCTGCAATAAGTTCACATAATACTCGCCGTTGATTGTTTTTCCTTTCTGAAGATAATCAATAAAAATTATCCCACGTGCATCCCAAAAACTGACGTTCCATGAAATCCTTCATCCATGAAAGGTCAGTCAGGCAAGGGCCTGCAGTCGCATCTGGCTGTCTTCGCCTTCTTTGGAGCTGATTCTTCCCTTTCAGTCCATTGTTTTGACTGTTCCTTAATTTCAGGTGTGAAGTAATGGACCCATGTTTCATTCATGGTTACGAATCGATGCAAAAAAGCTTTATTCCTGTGAAACTTCGCCGAACACTCGATTGAAATACCCTCACGACGCTGTTTTTGTTTTATTGTGAGTAATCGCAGCACCCATCCGGCGCACAGCTTCTTCATGTCAAAATTTTCAATCAAACTGCGATGTATAGCACTTTTTGAAACGCCTGCCATATCTGCTAGCTCGCGCATTTTGTGAATTTTCTTCAATATTTCTAGTGATCACCTCATTTGGCCGACCACTGCGATGTTCGTCTTTGCAGCTCGTACGGCCTCGTTTAAACTCTGCCGCCCAATATTTTAGTGTTGTAAATGAAGGAGCAGATTGCAGGATTTGATATTAGTTGGACTGAGACCTTTCAAATGAAAGTATTGTATCACATAACGATGACCAATTTTTTTCATGTTGACAAATTCACTGAGAGCGTTCACTATTAATGGCTGTCAAACAAATACTAAATAACGTAGCGTCGTTAAACTTCTAACTTAAGCTTTATAAGGTTGGCACTTTCTACTATAGTCATTCTTTTCAAACAGCAACCGCCATCAATTTCGAAGCGCTTCAATGAAGAATCACAAGCAGAAATTCGGTTTATTGATTTCCGTTAACTCACGCGGTACTCATACATCGGCTTTAGTAACAATTCCAAATTTACCTAATAGCCTTAGCACTGTTGATTGGCTGATTCCAATACTTTCTCCGATCTCTCGAGTTGATTTATGCTGATCACTGTCAGTTAAATATCAATATTTTGTTGCTATAAGTGCCGGCAGGTCGTCCTGAACGTGGAGCATCGCTAAGATTATAATTATTTTCACAAAACTATCTGAAGGGTTTATGGCACAAGTAATTGTCAATAGTATCAGCAAAGTGTCTAGAAGTTTAATTAATGGCTTGCCTGTATATTAGTAGGATCACCCATGCAGATATCTTCTTTTGCGAAGTAAAAATGTCAAAAATAGTACTTATATATTGCCATTTTTAATGCATAACAAAATTTTAAAAACGCAATGAAATATCACAACTTTTTCCCAAGTACTACTCGCTGAAATTCCTTCTGTAAAACAACCTCAAAACTTTACACCTGTGGAGTAGATATAGCTCCAAAAACAGGACGAACTTTTGCATCAACTCAGTAGCAATTTTTCTTGGATTTCTTGGATTGGATAAAAGCCACCAGTGACCTTTGAAAGTCTAGAGGCGCACGCTAAGTTGCTATATGTTTTAGGTTTTGCGATACAATGTCATCTTACCCTTATCCCTGTTTATCACTCACAGCATTTTTTCTGGGACTTCACATTTTCCTTCCTGTATGCTGGCCTTTTTGTCATGGAGAATTTTTCTTGTATTAAATTTATTTCTTTTTCGATTTGATCTTATACAGTGTGATTGAAAATATTTATTCTGTTATGTCACGGGCGTAGCCAAGATTTAGTTTGGGGGGGGGGGGGGCTTTAGTTTGATGTAAATAAAACATCAAAAATATACTTACATGAAATTTAATATCTATATATTCATCGGAAAAATTACGACATATTTATAAAGTTCTTAACTTTAAATGAAATGGTTAAATTAATTTCGTTCCTCTGCGCTAAATCTAAAACCATTAAAGAAGAAATCTTCGGCTTTTTCTTTTAAATATATCCACTACTTCATCTGCATGAATTTCTGTTCCATAGTGAATGTTCATGAGAGCCAAACCATTAAGTCTGTTTTCACTTGTAGTGTTTCGTAAATAGTTTTTCAGTCTCCTTAGGCTCGAGAAAGACCTTTCTGGGGTAGCAGTGGATACAGGAATGGTAGCCAAGACTTGAAGTAATGTGTAAATTTTAGGCTAAAGGTTTTTATCGCACATATCTAGGCATTCCAATCTAGATTTCGGGGTAGGCGAGATACTTGTCATCACTGTTTTCTATACTTCAAGTTCTGCTTTAACCGCTGATATGTTGCTTTGGGGATGCAGTGATGAGTACATGGAAATTGCTTCTTCAATTTCAGAACTGGCAGTAAAATTTGAAGGTAGCACACCAAATAATGCTGATACTACTTTACGATGTTTGGTAAACCTTTCAACCAATTGTTGAATTGTATGATCAAGAAATGGAATGAACAAATTAATTTTGTAATACGTGCATACATCCAATGCAGGAATGTTCGGTCTACTTAATTGTCTTCCGACGACGCGTGGCATTCGCAGTATACCACCATTTTCTTCCAGTAAAACCTTTGCGACAATGTATAGCTCATAACTTTTTGAAGAATCACTAAACACATCACAAAATCCGAAGATCGAAGCGTACTTAGCAATTGGGCGGTTTGTTGCGATGTTTCCTTATTGTGATTAAATTGGAGTTCTTCGAGAGCATTCACAATCGCTGAATAAATTTCCCTGAATCTTATAATAGCTTTATGTTTGTGGACCCACCGAATTTCACACATTGAGAGCAAGCTTTTTTGGTTACCGACGGGTGGTAGCTCTTGATTTTTTTCTTTTAACAAAGCAGTGCGTTGAGCAGAATGTCGAAAGTAGGAACCAACAGACTGCACAATCCCAATACAATTTCAGACATTTGCTAATGAACATGAATCGGCAATAGCAATGTTGAGAGAGTGTGCACTACAGTGTACATAAAGAGCAAGAGGATATTCTTGGCGAACATAAACTTGGGCACCGTGCAAATACCCACTCATAGCTGCAGCCACATCGTAACCTTGACCAACCACATGAGAACATTAAAGTCCATGCTTTTTCAGAGCTGTAATAATAAGATTTGCGAGACCGGATCCTGAAGCATCGACCGTTGGAATGTACTCAAGGAACATCTCTTTAAGTATATGGTGTTTATTATTTGTAAAATCAACATATCGAAGACATAACGAGACTTGTTCTACACGTCCGATGTTGGTGGTTTCGTCAGCCAGAATCGCAAATAGTTTGGCTTTCTTTACTTCTTCAATTATTTTATGGTGAATTAATTCACCACAAATGTCAATTATTTCGTTTTGGATCTGAGGGCTTGTGTACAGGGCATTCTTCTGTGAAGTATTCAAATGCTCAGCCAGATCTTTATCTCCAGACTCAGCCGCAAACCGCAACATTGCTCTAAAATTACCATCATTCTGTAGTGGTTGTTCAGGTTCTGGTGATTCTGGTGTAATTTGTATGCGCCCGAATCGATTTTACCTCTCAAGGAGATGCCTTATTTGCCGCAAAAAATTATTGCTTTTACGATAGAGATTAGTTTCTTTCGATTCTCCTCTTGTTGTCTCTTTCCTTCAGAAGACAGATGTTCAGTGACCGAAAAAGCCTGCGAAGACATTACTTTTAGAAAGTTATCTGTCAGTTCTGAATTTCGTTTGTGGTATCCCGATTTCGCATGAGCTTCAAATATTTCTAGGGCATTTTTCCACTTACAAAAAGGTTCGGTTACCAACTGGCCGATCCTTTGATGACCGCCTTTACCTTCATCAAGCGAACGTCCCATTACCACGCAAACTCTGCAGTATGCTCCACTTTTATATTCCGAATATGACAACCAGGGGAATCTCTCCAACCATTTCAATTGAAAGCGCAAGTTTCGTTTTGTGGAAATAGGAAACTTATAATCTCTGGGTGGGTTCCATGGCGTTTTTAAAATTTGGATTTTAAAATATTCATCCAAGATTTTTTCTTAATTTGCGTAAAAACCAACATCCAACTTAGCTACAGTTGTAAAAGATGAGGTAACAGGCAAGCTGGCCTGTTGCAGACTAGATGTAGATTCGGCAGTTGAAGGTATCGAACAGGGCACCAGCGACATGGCATCGATTTCGACATTCGGTATTGTGATTGAGGTCGAGGTAGAGGGCCCGCTTGTCATGACATTCTTCTTATTAGCATGCAAGGTAGCTGAAGCTTTGATAGCTAAATCCAAATTTGTTTCTTTATTAGAAACCCCTTGACTACACCACTTTTTCCAGTAGTCCATACCTTTAAGTTTATCACCCTTCCTTTTTTTCCCCTCCATTTTTCGACAGTAATAATGATTCACGTATCTATCCTTAACAAGGTCACCGAATAATACTGCACTAAAATTACTCACTTACACGGTACACTTAATTCTCTTCACTATTCGTTCACCACTTTTCACTTATATTCGCTTCGAGTTCGCATGGAACAATACTGGCGTAAGCGCGGTCACGCGCCGCTACCACAAACTTCCTAAACTACCACAAACTTCCTAAACTACCACAAACTTCCACAAAGCTCATTCCGACCGAGGGGCGTGGCGAATAATCGAGAAACAACGAAACAATGTTTCTATACGATACAAAATAGTTCGACTACTCGACAAGAGATGGCGTTACGCAACGTCCACTAGTTCGGATATATATTTAATTCAAATGTAATAATTTAACTCTCTTCACTCCTCGTATTTTTTCGGTATAATATTAGATAATATTTGGCTTGTTTCGGGAGGGGGGGGGGGTTGAAACCCTAACCCCCCCTTGGCTACGCCCGTGTGTTATGTTATCCTTTTTATGTGAAAATTTTATTTATTATTCAGTTTTAAATGTTCTCACAATAGTGTTAATTGTACTTTTTATCTCGAAACTGTGATTCTGTTAAAATAAGTAACATTATAATAACATTAGTCATAACAAATTTGTTATTATGTCATCAAGAGATATTTGTTACAGTTTTATGTGAAAGTTGAAGACAAGGTTTCAAATATATGTTTAATAGTTCCTCAATCATTATTAACAAGTTTTTTTTTAATTAGTTTATTTCAATACTTCTAAATTTAAATAATAAATACATAGAAAAATACAAAACTATTTGCATTGTGTTAAGCTTCTCATTACATTTTACAATTTATATGCAATATATAATGAGTGTGTTTACGTAATGCAATATTAAGTAATAAGTTACTTTGGAATACTTCAGGTACATTAGATTTTATGACAAATTTCCTCTCTCTAGACCTTCGCAATCATTTTCTGCAAGTTAAATCAATTGTAGCGCCCATCTCACATACAAGTTTTCACACAAATTATTCACAAGTTTATGAGGGCTCCTTTTTTCTTAAATTTAAATGATATATTATTTCAAAATATTTTTATTTGCTGAAAGGTATATATATATATATATATATATATATATATATATATATATATATATATATATATATATATATATATATATATATATACATATATATATATATATATATATATATATATATATATATATATATATATATATATATATATATATATATATATATATATATGGTCTCACTGGAGATTTTTGTGATATATAGTGAGACCATTGATTTAATGAAGAAATGGCGGGCAATGAGAAATGCAGGTAGTCCTTTTGGCAGGGCCTAGTACACTGAGCTCTGCAAAACTATAAGAAAACGTATCAGAGAGGACACGCGCCAATTCAATATGCAGCTAGTGCAAGAAACCCTGGAAGAAAACAAAGGAATTAACAAGGCTAAACAGAAGCTGAGAAACAAAAGAACGCAAATATATGCCTTAAGGCGTGAGGATGGCACAGTGTGCAGGGCGCGTACGCAAATGTTAGAGGTTATCAGAAAATTTTATTCCCAGTTGTATGAAGATTAGAACCAATCAAAGACAACAATACCCACGGAAGAACAAATGCCAGATATCCTAGTGGAGGAAGTAACAAATGCTATAGAATCGATGAAAAACGGCAAGGCTCCAGGAAAGGAGAGTGAAACTGTTGAAATGCTAACAGCTAGTGGTTGGACGTTACATACAACACTGCCAAAATTATACTCAAAATGAACCTCAAAGAACAAAAAGTACCTGACGTATGGAAAATGCAGAAGTGATCCTTTTACATGAAAAAGGAGCACAGGAAGATTTAATGAACTACCGTCCTATAAGCCTCCTATCAGTAATGTACAAAGTTTTCACTAACATAATTTTTAAAAGAATATTAAAAAAACTGAATGACACACATCAAGAGAACAAGCAGGATTGGATTCAGTACAATGGATCACATCCATGTTGTACAGCAGGCTATAAAAAGGCACAACGAATATACCATGCCACTGTGCTTGGCTTTTATCGGCGGCAGGGTGACGCAATATCGCCTTTTTTTTTTCGGCTGGCCTTAAAGAAGTGTTTCGTAAACTGGATTGGGAACAGGATGGTGTAAAGATCAATGCTGCAAACTTAAATCATCTTAGATTTGCAGATGATATTGTTTTCCTTTCACAAGACCCAGATAAGCTGCAAAGACACATATAAGAACTGCAAAGGGCCTGCGAACCATTTGGCTTGAAAATAAACCTGAAAAAGAGTCAGGTTATGTTCAATAAATTGGCACAGAATAGAAGAATTTAGAAGTTAAACCTAAACACTCACATCGCAATCAATTCAAAAACTTCGGGTAGCACAGAGGGGAATGGAAAGATGTATGCTTGGCATTACAGGACGAGACAGAAAATCCTGCGCATGGATCAGGGAACAAACGAAAGTCTGTGACATCATTGGAAGGGTAAAGCAATTGAAATGGAGATGAGTAGGCCATATAGCGAGGCGATGGGACAACAGATGGACCAAGGCAATCCTGGAGTGGATACGGCTTGATCGCAAACGTCCGCGAAGAAGACCGAAAGAACGGTGAATTGATGACATCGTTAAGTGTATTGGACTCGAATGGCAGAGGAATGCCCAGGATGAAAGTTGAAAGCCCAGATGAAAGTTGGAAGCGTGCTGAAGAGACCTTAATCCTGCAGTGGATCGACACGGGCTGATGATAACCACATTATACTTGTGCAATCTGTGTATCAGGTTGAGAACTTTTCGGACGACCATGGTTGAGAACATTTTAAAAGATGCCCTACTACTGAATATTGAATTTTTATGAAGTGCTTTCTGGGCGTTATTCGCTTCCTTGCATCTGTAAATTCATAATAGTGTAATACTTTGAATCTGGTTTAATAATTTTCTGACATTTACACTATAGTTTGGAAAAAGTTAACTCTCATATGTCGATTTCTAAAATAAAATTAGCAAGCATATTTTATTCCTGATTTTCTTCACTAATTTCATTTGTTTCGAAAATACGACACTATTAATATAAATATGATTATAAAAACAATAATTACAGCCAGAAAAATTTGTTACACATTAATATGAAAGTTGGAGAGGCTTCGAATCTGTTTTTAATAGTTTGTTTTTGCCTTCTTAATTAGGTAAAAAACTTAAAAAAATATAGTAAAGTGTTTACGAAGGTCATTCGGAAAGTTCTCCGCTTCTTCGATAGATGGAGTGCTGGGAAGTCAGAAAAGAACGTTTAATTATTTATGTCCATCGAGTCAGCAAATAAGTTTGTAAATATTTTTTAAAATTATAATTTTAATTTATTTAAAATTATTTAAAATTATAATAATAAAAAAAAGTAACTGCGTACAATTTTCTTATATGCAACCAACAAATAATTTTCAGCAAAATTATACTAGAAATAGAGCAAAACATTATGTTTTTAATAAGAAAATTTATCATGTACCGATTTTGCATGGAAAAATCTTTGAATATGTTCTAATAATAATGACTAGTAAAATGAAGAGCTGTCTGTGTGGAAATTGTGAATTTGAATAGAACTGATCAGAAATTGCGCAAGAACAACTTATTGGCAGTGAATAAAGCACTTAGTGAATAAAACACGATAGAACTGCCCAGATTGAAAACGAAATAAGGAACGGACGACCCTAGGCACTGTCAGCTAGAATTTAGAGAAAAATGTTGAATTCTATTAGAAAAATGGCTTCGTTTCAATGAGAGAGCAAGTCAATGATATTACTTCTTTTTTCTGGAATAAACGTTGCGCTTAGGGCTATAAGAAATTATTTACGTAATATCCTTTGAATATAAAACTACAGGAAGGAGCATATGAGCATATAAGTGCAACAGGAATGGTAGCTGCATATGGTCGACTACTGTTTCCGATTTGGCAGTGGCGTAGGACAGTAAAAATAAAAACAAGAAACTGATAAAAGTTTACAGTTCTTAAAAACAATAAATTATATAATATATTATTTATATAATTATCGTTACTGTAAACATTTAAATTAATTAAGAAAAGTCTATTTTTTCAAGGAATAAAGTGTCTTTTATGGGGTCAATACGACAAAAGTTATTAAAAAATTGGAATCTTCTGTAATCAGTTGCATCTTCCATATATATATATATATATATATATATATATATATATATATATATATATATATATATATATATATATATATATATATATATATATAAATATATAAAGTAAAGTGTTTGGGTTAGAGGCGCATCAGCAACTAGACTATTGCGACTGGACCTACAGCTTAACGTGGGTTCCGAACCACGGTCATCAGCTTCCGACAAACCCAGGCCAGCACCCCCCTCGGGCTATAAACCCTTGGTTATGTGCCTACCCATAAGTCTACCAGGAAACCTACCGACTGGCGAGTGACCAACGTAAAACACTTCTCAGAAGGCATCCGGCCTTACCCAGCCTTTAACTGGCGTGACTGAGGGGAAATTCGTAGTCGGATTTTACACTCTTGCCTAGAAACAATCACAAACATTTAGGAAAGATAAACGGACAGAAGAAAGAAAAATAACCATCCGAGCGCTGGAATCGAACCAGCTACCGCCCCAGCGCGGATTCGGCAAAGCAGACGCTCTTACCGCCGCACCAACGCGACCGGCTATAAATATATAGGCGTGGTTGGTTTTTACAGTGGTTGGTGGAAAATTGATAACTATACATAGGATAGATAACAAACGAATTTTAGAACAGTCGAGTACAAGAACATCAAAATAGAGTAAAAACCAAACAAATGACTTCAGTGTTGTTCCAACACCAACAAGAAACAAATCGTAAGGATTGACTTCAAAAACAATATGTATCTATAAATACACTACAGAACACGCATACTTAAAGAAGGAGGAAGGAGGATTACTAGAATCACGACCTGTCTATGTCGATCCACTGCTGGATGTAGGTCTTCTTTGCACGCCACGCTCTTCCCACGATCCAAATCACAATGGCAGTAACATTTACATTTATTAGTATAATAATTTCTGAAAAGGATTCTAAAAAGAGGAAACACTCTGTATGATTAGTTTTATTTTATAGATTATATGAGTAAAGTAACATGTTTTATATGTATCAAACGAAAACTAAAAAATTATCTGAATTTTTAAGGCCCAGTATTTCAGAAAACTAAACCTTTTAGAACATACGTTTAAAAATTATGTTCTAAAAAAATCAATTTAACTACTATGCATACCAGGCGATATGTTTACTTCATAACCTTAAAATGTCATTGAAACAAAATACGCTTTTATTTCTAAATAGTTGACAAATTTACAATTAAAAGCACTTACCTATGTAATGTTTTTCCTGAATTTTGATTTTTTCGTGTCAGGGAACAACCACAAGACGCACAACTAACCATATTTTATGTGTTTATCTTACTTCCGATATTATTACTTTTATTGTCAATATGATAAGTATATGTAAGTATATATATATTTACACTAGAACACACAAAAAGAGTATTCCAGTACACTTATTCGGCACTTATTGATTAAAACACACAAAATTGCACAGATCTACTAATAAATTTCCAAATTGTTGACACCAACTACCAGAATTCCAAAACAATGGGTCATATGTGGTGTTTCAATATGGCTGTTTCCATCTCCAATTATACGTGTATTAAGATAGGCAACGCTCCTTCCTGTTAGTTTTATATTCAAAGGTAATATCGGAGATAGACCGAGGAGTGTCGGGATATATCCTTCTCATCACACAGAAAAAAAAACAGAGAAAAAAATTCTAATTCGCTAAACAATGTATTAATTACCCCTTAAATTCAAGAAAATCAGTTATTATTACTGACGATCTATAAATTGATGGCAATAAAAGTTTGTTGAGATGAAATAAGACTGAGCTAGACTCCTTAAAATACCGTTCCCATAATAAAACACGGTAATGGAAATATTATGATCTAACGGTGTATGTCTTGGGCTCAAACTGCAAAATTAATAATTGATGGGATCTTAAATGCTCGAAAGTATAAAATAAAATTTGTTTAAAAGCATTTCAAAATTAGACATCAGGAATGATTTCAAATTGCAACAAGATAACGATTTGAAGCACCCGGCGAGAGTTACCACAGAATGGTTGCTCTACAAAGATAGATTACACCTCCACAATCACCGGATAATAATTCTATTGTCGAACTTATGGCGTATAGTGGATGAAAAAGTGTAACAAAAACTATATTATTATCTTCCGAAATTACATAATTAATGGTGGAAAATAATATCAGTCAAGTGTCGCCCTTCTTCATTGTCACATATCTGCAAACTCTCTTGAAAGTAGTGTATCACTCTCAATATCATTTGTTTTGATACTCTTGCGATTTCTTGACGAGTAGTAACTTTCAGCTCTTGTATTGTGCGTGGCTTGTTAGCCTATATTCTAGATTTAAGGTAACCCCACAAAAAAAAGTCGCATGCAGACAAGTCCGCAGAGCGTGCAGGCCAAAAGACATCGCCGAAACGGTAGATCATATATTGACGTAACATTTGTCAAACACATTTTATTGATGCTCTCGCCGTGTTAGATGTGGCACTGACTTGTTGGAACCACAGTTTCCCTATGTTTACTTGCCGGCATAGAAGTTGGTGTAATAGAAGATTTTACAACATGTTAACATAACGTGCCGAAGTCACTGTTATTGTTCTGTCCTCCTCTTCAAAAAAAGTAAGGACTAACGATCCTTAATTTGAAAATTCCGCATGACACTGACTTTTTTCATTATGGAGACGTCTTTGGTGCAGCACTTGTGGATTTTCTGCCACCGAGTACCTACAGTTTTGCTTGTTTTCATATTCATTTTTCGGTCAGCTGTTTTCATTTTTCATTCAAAAAAAAAAAAAAATATATATATATATATATATATATATATATATATATATATATATATATATATATATATATATATATATATATATATATATATATATATATATATATATATATATATATATATATATATATATATATATATATATATATTAAGGGTGGCGCAGAGAAAATGTCTAATAAAAAATTATGCCAAAATACAGAGAGCCCACAAAAAAATAACGATTGATAGTAAACTGAATGACCGCAAGAGAAACTCTTGGATAAGACAACAAACTAAGATAGAAGACATTGTAGAGCACACAGCACAACTGAAATGGGACTGGGAATGAAACTGGGCAGGACATGTAACCCGGAGAACAGATGCTAGGTGGACTTAAAGTATCTTCGAATGGAGATCCAGAACAGCACAAAAATCTAGTAGCAGACCCAATACCAGATGGATTGATGACATAGAACGAATAGTCGCTCCCTATAGAGAAGCAAATAACAGAAGAGCGTGGCGTGCAAAGAAGACCTACATCCAGCAGTGGATCGACATAGACAGGTCGTGATTCTAGTAATCTTCCTTCCTCCTTCTTTAAGTATGCGTGTTCTGTAGTGTATTTACAGATACATATTGTTTTTGAAGTCAATCCTTACGATTTGTTTCTTGTTGGCGTTGGAACAACACTGAAGTCATTTGTTTGGTTTTCACTCTATTTTGATGTTCTTGTACTCGACTGTTCTAAAATTCGTTTGTTATCTATCCTATGTATAGTTATCAATTTTCCACCAACCACTGTAAAAACCAACCACGCCTAGGTTTTCTAATTATATTTTGCCTTTAGGGTTCCTCAGGAAATGAAATATTGTTTTCTATGTAGGTATGCCCTATTTTCTGAGAATTCTCTCTACTCTGTTGTCGGTAAATCCCTTAACGTATGGAAGGATGACTTTTTCTTTACTGAGTTCTTCATTTTTTCTTCTAGTTTTTGTGTTTCCATGGTTATGAATTGCTTTGTTGGTCTTTTTTTCCGTATCTATTTTGTTTGAGGACTAATGTTACGCATTTTAGTTCTCTTTTGTCTTGTTCCTAGGTGTGTTGCATTTTCATTCAGTTTTTTGGTAAAAAGGGGGTCTAAAGTATTAGTTCGTAGTGTTTCGCGGATGGAAGAATATATTAGACTATTAGTCCGGGAGTATATCCGATCGTTTGTGTTCCGTTTGTTGGGAACGTGCAGACGTTTCGTCAAGATCACACTTGGCATTCTCAATGCTTCTCTTAAGACTTCTGACTGAAGAGATGTTTTTACGGGTGTCAAATGTAACGATAGTTTCTCAGGTATCCCGTGTGGAATCACCGTCGAGTAAACGCTTTGAAAATGATGGATGAGAATTGCATCGAAACGTGAGCTAATGAGACCACAGTAGCTGAGTGTCATCATACACCCAACTGTTGTGTTCCACAATTTCATGTCCAACACTCAACAAACTGTGTCTCCGCCTAAATGAAAATTTTTGTCGGGTACTTGACCGGAAACGATCCCATCCCTTCAACTGGATGGCATATGTTTCGTCTCTCGATGTTCAGACTCTTTAGAGCACCGACATATATATATATATATATATATATATATATATATATATATATATATATATATATATATATATATATATATATATATATATATATATATATATATATATATACTTTATATATATATATATATATATATATATATATATATATATATATATATATATATATATATATATATATATATATACTTTATATACCAACTTTATAAACCAGGGCCATCTGTTGAAATATATAGTCTGAAAGCTGTATACCTCCTCATGAAACGAGATCGCCATCAAGAGAATCGATTAACGGATTGTCAAGTTATAGCGCATAGAGTAACAGTATCTTCTGTCACCTCGTCCCAAATACACAATGGAACAAAGAGCTAATATTATATTTTGTTTCAAGCTCGGTAAAACTTTTACAGAAACATTTCAATTGATGAATAAAGTTTGTTGTGATGATTGCTTATCCTTTACACATGTGTACGAGTGGTATAAGCGATTCCAGAAGGGTCATAATGCTTAGGAAGCCGACTCAAATGTTGGAGAGCCAAAAAATAAAAATCAGGATGAGTTGGTGGAAAAAGCGTGTGAAATGATCGCCTACGATGCGAATTCCACTTTGAGATGGATAGCGGAGGAATTAAGTATGACCAAAGACGTGATTCACAAAATTATGACAAATAATATAAACAAATGAAAGTCTGCGCGCGTTGAACTTTGTAAGGATCTTATTAAAACAGCTAGACGGAATTGCACATTCCTTGAATCGACAGGTGACGAGACTTGATGCTTCAAGTATGATCCTTCAACAAAGCGGCAAAGTGCTACCTGGAAGTTTAGCTGCCCGAAATCGAAAAAATTGCGTTGCCAGAAGTCTCGGGAGAAGACAATGTTGATTTGTTTTTATGACTTTAATAGTATTGCACTTTGGAAATTCGTTCTACAGGATCGAAATGTCACTTATCTGGGTGTCATGGAGCGTTTGTGGAAGATAATCGTTCGAGTGATGACCTAATATCGAGCGCTGGGAAGATTTATCTCCGTTTATTTCCTGTTTCCGAAACTCAAACTTGCTATAAAAGCAAGTTTTATGCCAGTGTTACACAAGTCGAATAAGCCGTGAGAATGGTCATTGAGACGACTCCGAAAAACGACATAAAAAATCTATGCTGGCATTTGTTGAACGTGTCCAACCTGTGTTGATGCGAAAGGGATGCATTTTGAATAAAAAAAAACCATTTTGACAAAATATTTAATTGTTTCTTTTTATTTCAAAAGTTGAGTTATTTTCCGATATACTTTGAATATACAGGGTGTTTTCAAAGTTGAGTATTTTAACAGGTTATAGAACTCGTAGAAGAACTCTAAAAATAAGTAATTTTACCAAAAATTATTTATATAAAAGCTGCAAAATAAAGAAATTATTAATAGTTACAAAATTTGAAACAGACCTGACTTTTTGATATTCTCGACCACTGCGTTGTAGAACTCGCAAAGAGAAGTCAATTTAGCAAAAATTATATAAAAGTTCCACAATAACAAAAACGTGACATATTAAAAAAATTGTTCACCATTTGTTCGGTTAGCACAAAATGTTGCTCGATGTCACTACACGCGTCAAAAATAAAATCCCGGTGTCTACAAATAACATCATAAGCGTATTTGATGCGCTGTTGTAGTTCTTCCACAGCATTTAATTCTCTATCGTGATAAATTAACTTTTTTAAATAGCCTCACAGAAGGAAATCGCAAGGTGTTAAATCTGGGGAACGTGCAGGCCAAGAAATTGATCTATTGCGCCCTATCTATCTGTTAGGAAATTTATTATGGTAACGTTCCACTATGACTGACTAACCCTAAATGTCGAGGCGGGGTGTGCGAGTAAGGCTTTAGGTCTTACATAGAAACAACTGTTGAATGAATAATTATACTATATATTAATCTAACAGCTAAATACAATTACTAGTATGAAAAAAATACTTAACCATAATAAATAAAAGAATATATCACAAGACAAATATCTAAATGAATACTATGCCTGAAGGGCGTTTAACGGAAGTTGGGCGCCACTGGCGGCTAATACCAACCACGATAGATATATACCTAATATCTAGATACTTATCTGCGGACAACAGCTTGCAGGTATCGGACGTTCTGTTTGGATCAAAGGTACGGCAGTGGTACATCGATCTGCGTAATATCACTATTGCTGGCGGTGTACGGCAGGCGGTAAGTCGCTGCGGAAACCTTAGTGGTGTGAGTGTTACAATGGGCTTGCAGTGGTAGAACTAGCAGAAGCAGAATCAGAAGCAAGAGCTGACACAGAAATAGACATGGACTTAGAAGCAGAATAGACCCTTAGTAGTAGGTACCAATGAAGAAGGGAGCACGCCATACTGCTAGTCGCCGACAGACAGATCACAAAATGATCGGTTAATTGTCAGAGGCAGCGTTAGTCGTACCGAGACAAATGACAAGGTCGAAAAAGGAATTTTGGGAGGGATAGGGATGGTGGAATCTGCATAATGGACAGCGTGTTTCCTGAAGTGGATAAGAGAGCCATGCGGAGTCGCTGCCATGCGGAGTCGCTGCCATGCGGAGATAATCAGAAAATAAAATGAAAATGAGTATCCGCTGGAGTTTGGGAATCGACAAATACGAAGAAGAACATTTGTAACAGAGGTGAAAACCAGCTCCATCATGTAGAAGCCACATATTCTGTCTAATATTTAAAGCAACCTCTTGTAATAATTATGGTAGATTAGTTTGAAGAAAGTCTAAATAATTCTCACCTGTCAGTCAACCTGGAAGAAAGAAATGCCCAACAAGCATGCCATTTACTACGCCAGCCCCAAAACATTTACTGAAAATCTGTGCTGAAAATTGGTTCTTTTCAGAATATGCGGATTTTCTACTTCCCAAACATGGTTGTTGTGAAAATTATTTTCTCCATTTCTTGTAAATGTGACCTTGTCGGTATCCATAATACTTTGGTAAAATGTTTATTTCTGTTATACTGATGTAAAAGCCACTGACAAAATTCAACTCTTCTAGGATTATCTTCGGTTTGTAACGCGTTGATAATGATAGGGAGAAAAGTGTACTTATCGTATAGTCTTCTACACCTTACTATGACTAACTTCAACTTGGCCTGCTATAGATCTAGTGCTCGTTATTGGCTCGTTTTCGACAATTTATAAAATTTCGTCCTTAATCTTTACCATTTTGCGTGGAGGAGGTCTTCCAGCGTGACCTTCTCGTTGTGCCTTTAAGTACCCTGTGTCGCGAAGTCTTTTAAATAAATTTGCAAACATTCGTGGAGCCAGATGATTTTTTGAAGAAAACGTTTCCTCGTACAAACGACATGGTGCGGCTTTATTTTGTTAGTACTCCCCGTGAGTTATTATTATATCCACTAGTTCATTGTTTTTATAAACGTTTGCCATTTTAATCATAGAAAGTACCCAGAAATTAAACACGAAAATATTCTTACTATATGTATCATAAAAAAAACACTATTAAGGAATTATTATCACTGTTCAAATCGAACATCGCACTCAAAAGAAATAATCGTACAAGAATACAAAAAACTTTTACTTTATGTGTTTACAACACAGTGGTCGAGAATATTAAAAACTCAGATCTGTTTTCAAATTTTGTAACTGTTAATTAACTTCTTTATTTTGCAACTTTTATATAAATGCCTTTTGGTAAAATTACTTGCTTTTAGAACCTGTTAAAATAAATTACTCAACTTTGAAACACCCTGTATATCAAGTCATGTAACAAAAATGTTAGTAAAATCATTGTCAAGATGGTTGCAAGTGTCATAGATAATAATACATAGAGTGCAAAAAGCTGAAAGTTCTTTTTCATCATTTTGAATAAATTTTTTGGGTGTTAATTTTTTCCTGTTCAAAATTGGCGTTTCACGAACTATTATTCTAAAATAAAGGGAAAGTGAGGAAAATCGTTTTGTTTAAATCCTTTTTTCCCTCACTGTACATTTTTACTGTTTATTAAAATCTAATTTTAGTCTTTGCCGATACGATAATTAATTACACATCATTTTGAAAAATTGCGCGATGGTTGAACTTAGGAGAAATATTCTTTATTTTTACAACAGAATACAAATATTGCACACATTTCACGTGCATATAATCCGAAATTATAATTGTTCAGAAATTGTTGCGTCAAGTTGGTTCCGTCTTAATCTAAAGGAAGTTAATCGGTTGGTGGCACTGTTCTAGACGGTTATGGAAAAACGGCCAGCTAGACATCGATCGTTCCACTTTAAGTCGTGCGGTATTATACGACTTACTTTCACACGAACCGAAACGAAAATTACATCAGTTTCAGTTTTGATCGGAATCGGTGGGTTTAATGAAGGGGCGATACAGTTATTGAACTGCTTATCGCGTTGGCATTTGTTTATGTAATTAAAATGGTAACAGACAAGCAGTCTAGATTATACAACCACCATACAACTTGGCTTTACTGAATTTAGTTTCTTACCGGAGCAATTTTATTTGAGATGTTTGTTTAGAGTGAAAAATCAGACATTTAAGAGAAGCATTGCTTTTCTCAATTAAATTTAATTTATTCTTTAACATTCCAGCTCCATATATTTCACCCAATGATTTTCCGATTGTTTTATGCCTTTCAAAACGTACGACTTATCGAAATTAGCAAAATAGTCCTCTGTTTAGGCGATGAACTCTTCAGTAGATGTAAATTTTTCTTTTTTTTGTTTTTTTTTTGGCAGATTGCTTTTCAGCTCATTCATTAAATTTTATTTTCCATTTACCTTTCGGGTTCAGGCTTGGTCTCAACCGAATATCTAACACTCGCCGAGAGCATTACCCCCATGAGTCTTACACCAATGAATGCTAATAGAGGGCAATAGCTGACTCTAGTGGGGTTGTCCTCCGTGTTACCCAAGTTAGATAAACTTAATCACCAACTTTGGATGGGTGTCCGGCCAGACCGCTGTAGCGAATTTGATCTAATACGCTTTAACCTGATGCCAATGTTTGTTGCCTAGTGGTGCTTGGGATAAAGGTGGTTGAATACCAGTTTTATGGGTGAGCTTCGGAAATTGTCTTCCAAAGGTGTCGGAGATAATGGTGGTTGAACACCAGGTTTAGGGGTGTGCGTCATAAAGTGAGCCACATACCCACGCGCCCACTTGATAATTTAGTCAGTAGTTGTTTCAAGGGGCCGTCCTGGGTGTGTAGCGTTAATTGGGCTAGTCAATTCGATAATATCGAATTTTAGTAAACCACTTATCTGCTACGAACTGTAGACGTGCAGCCCGTATAATACTTTTTTCAAGTTTTCTTTGGTTTATGCAATAGTTTTTCACGCAAAAAGTGATGTTTAATCAACATACGAAAGTCACCTTTTTTCATGATTTCATTCATGGGAAAAATTCCTTGTTTTTTGAATATTTTTAATATTATCCACTAGCCCACTATGTATTTTTCATTTATACCTGGTACCTGAATATAGGCACTGGGTTTGGGTCCGAACAGTTTCACATAGCAGTATTGTTACGAATCACCGGATGGCGCTAGATGTATTTCAATGCTGCTTTCAACCGATTTCGCCGATTTATATGGTCAGGACTCTGGCCAATCCTTCAGCTCCACAACAAGAGCTCCCCTGAATTCTGAACTAAATCTCCCCGCCATGACGCTTCACTGTTCCCTTTATGTTTCGCTACCTCCCCCTCCCCCAAAAAACCGAGCCCGTAATGGCTCCACGACTCTAATTACGACCTCCAACAGCGTCTCCACAGGCCCCCCGTATAAAGCAGGAATACAGGTCAAAGCCAGAATTCCTCCCAAAAAAACACAAAAGCAAGTGAAAGCAATCTTTTAGTTGTTTTCGAACGTTCAAGGCGGACTGATGACGAATTAAGGCCAGGAACCGGTCTCGGCAGATGCTTATTAACCTTTGATGGTGACTGAATGATTGGGAATTGTTACATGGAGCACGGAAACAAATTTAAATGTTGTATCCACTTGAAATTAATAGAGCGTTACTAGAATGAAAGTAACTTTTCAGAAATATAATCATCTTTGCGATTACACCACCTCTTTGCGATCTATTGGAAACATATCTGACTTTTCACTCTATCCTTGTACATAAGACATTTCAAAAATTTCTGCAATAAATTTACTAGTGATTATAAAAACTCAATAACTATTTTAAGTACTCTATCAAAAAAATAGAGATATATTACGCTTCATAAGAATAAAAGCAGTTTTATTTTTGAAGATAACATCTAGAAAGTGACTTCCAATTATTCGTAAACGCGATGTACGAGGTGTGACTATTAAATAATGAGACTGACGCTGTACAACATTATACTTTGATTTCATACATATTAACTTATTATCACCTTCAATATATACCCCTCCTCTATGCCTACAACGCTTCATGCGAATTGCCCATTATTCGAAACAGTGCTGGAGGTCTTCTTTTGTCAGCTTCTTCAGAACGCGTGCCGCTTTCGCTTTCGCAGCTTCAATGGACTCAAATCTTGTTCCTTTTAATGTAGATTTTACCTTAGGAAACATATAGAAGTCGCACGACGCAAGATCAGGCGAATAAGGCCGATGGTTTAACACTGGGAAGCTGTACTTGGCTAGAAACCTCTTGACAGACAATGCGGAATAAGCCAGCGCGTTGTCTTGCTGGAGAACCCATCACTTTTCCTTTCACAATTTGGGTCGTTTTTTCCTTATTCTTTCACGGAGTTCAGGAAGAATGTGAAGGTAGTAATGTTGATTAATATTTTGTCCTTCAGAAACCCAGTAAAGGTACACAATCCCATGAATATCGAAAAAAAGAATCATCATTGTTTGAATTTTGATTTGCTCATTCGAGCTTTTTTTGCTCTCGGTGAATTTGGGCTCTTCCAGTGCATGGATTGGCGCTTTGTTTCAGGATCATAAGTAAAAAACCACGATTCGTCACATGTTATTATCCTTTCCAATAAGTTTGGGTCATTTTCAATGGAATTCAAAGTGTCAGTACAAACATTTTTGCAAGCTTCTTGTCATTCAAACGTGATAATTTTAGGCACCATTTTTGCACACACTTTTTGCATGTTAAAATTCTTATATAAAATTTACCGTACGCATTATTTGTCAATTCCTACAGTTTCAGCAATCGGACGAATACTTAACCGAAGGCCAGATCGAACCAGAGAACCAGTTTTTGACGTGGTAGAGCGACTCGGACGTGGATCATCTTCAACGTCTTTTCGGCCATCTTGAAAATGCCTAAACCATTCACAAACACGTTGCACGTGATTAACATTCATTGCCATACACTTCTTTATATAAATTATAAGTTTCGGTAGCGGTTTTTTCTTTTTCACTTTTTCATCACCAGTTATGATCCGCTTCAGAAATGGAGCCTAAGAATTTTTTTAGCAAAAGATGGAACGAAGAGATTCGGTCCAGTAGATTTCGCTCTCTAAGTTTGTGAGGGGCCCATATCGTATCGGCTGATGTACCCATTTCTTTCATATGGTAAAAAATGGTCGATTTACTAATGGAGGGTGGATCTTTGACTATTATGACCTTTATTTATTCGACACCACTGTTTGAAGGACCGCCAGACAATTTCAGTCTTCCAGGTCAAAAAGTCCATCTCTATAAATTTTCTGCCCTGTGTATATATGTATATATATATATATATATATATATATATATATATATATATATATATATATATATATATATATATATATATATATATATATATAGATTACTGAAAGAAAGGAGCGAAAGCAACAAAGAAAGATATGATCGCATCCGAAGGGGAGCCAAGACCATATGCAGCAGGAAAAAGAAAGAACTTTTAGAACGTGAATTAAAAGAAATAGAGGAATCATATGCTAATAAAGAGATAAGAAATTTCTATCAGGAATTAAAAAAAAGTAAAGGCAGTAGCGCTAGAAGACCCCATTATTTGAAAACTCAAGAAGGATCCCTGGTAGGAGATGTAGATGGAAAACTGAAAAGATTTGTCCAATATTTTTTAGAGACGCTAAATGAGACTGGTGAAGAAGGGAACTGGGGAGAACATGAAATGGAAGAAGATGCGATTGCAGAAAATAACGAAATTATAAATGCACCTACAAAAGAAGAAGTAGAAGTTTGTATAAAGCAGTTAAAAAATAACAAAAGTGCTGGAGAAAACAGTATAACAGCTGAAATCCTGAAACACGGTGGTGATACTTTGGTGGCAAGCACATGGAAGTTAATGGACAGAATTTGGCAAGAAGAAAATATGCCAGAGAAATGGAATAAAGCGCTGATAATACCACTGCACAAAAAAGGAGCTAAGGAGGAATGTAATAACTACCGCGGAATTGCACTGCAAGACGTGACCTACAAAGTGATGGCCAAGATGATTAAAGATCGACTAGAGAAATACCATAACGAACAAGTAGGGGAATACCAAGGAGGGTTCAGGGCAGGAAGATCAACAACCGACCAGATATTCATCATGAAACAGATCCAACAGAATAGTTATGAGCAAAATTTGAGCTTACATTTGCTGTTCGTGGATTATCGGCAAGCGTATGACTCCATTAGCAGGGAAAAGGTGTTCCAAGCAATGAAACAACTGGGGGTCCCGGAAAAGTTGAGGAAGTTGGTGGAGATGACTGTCAGGAGAACAGTAAATAAAGTTATAGTCGATGGAGCAATGTCTGAGGAGTTCATTGTAAAGAAAGGACTGAGACAAGGCGATCCACTGTCAACAGTTTTGTTCAATCTGGTGCAGGAAGTGATTCTGAGGGAGAGTGGCATCAATACCAAGGGGTTAATATATGGTACCAGACACCAATGTTTGGCTTATGCCGACGACATTGTACTGATGGCGAGATCCAAGAAAGAAGTAGTAAAGGTTTTCAAGATGTTGGAAAGAAAGGCGAGAGAATATGGCTTAACAATTAACGAGAGCAAGACCAAATATATGGTAATGAAAGATAGCACCAGAGGACTCTCCCCTAATTTAGTCATTGATTGTGCAGTAAATAAGAAATATACAATAGAGAAAGTGGAACAAGCTGAATATCTGGGAGTAACACTAACGAGTAAAGGGGATGAAGAAAGGGAAATAGAGAAAAGATTAGCGAAAGGAAGCAAAGCTGCAGGAATGTTTTCAAAAATTTTAAGGGCAAAGAATATAACAAGAGCAGCAAAAGTAAGAGTGTACCAATCAATACTAAGGCCCACGGTTACCTATGCGTGCGAGACATGGACGATGACGAAGAAGGAAGAAACTAAGCTGGAAGTCTGGGAACGAAAAATATTAAGGAGAATTTTTGGAGGAGTTAAAGTTCTGAATGAATTTAGAAGAAGAACAAACAAAGAAATAGAAGAACTGTACAAAAAACCAAACATTGTTCAGGTGGTGAGAGCGCAGTGAGCTAGATGGCTAGGGCACATAGCGAGGATGTCCAGCGGGAGATGGGTTAAAGGAATTCTAATGAGAGGTGAAGGGGGAAGGAGAAGAAGAGGGCGACCGAGGAAGAAATAGCTGGATGAGGTGCTAAATGATCTGAGGAAGGTAGGAGTGAGGGATTGGAAGACTGATGCTTTGGACAGAAAAAGTTGGAAAAGAAGAGTGAAAGAACTCGAAGCCAAGGGCCATTAGGCCTGTAGAGCTGAATATTATTTATATATATATATATATATATATATATATATATATATATATATATATATATATATATATATATATATATATATATATATATATATATATATATACCATTTCCCCGGAGATTCAATCGCAAATTTCCTTTTAATATTAAAATCAAATATCTTCGGACCATTTTTTCTAACATTGTTGACAAAATGGCAACTACAGACCAAGGAATGTTTTGAGGGTTCCCGATCTAGTCGCCTAAAAATTACGCAATCATTTTTATACGTCTATGCCATCTTATAAATATTTAATATTACCTCACAAAATGTAACCCTTTTTTCGCTCAGTTGAATCGGCAGGAAATGTTTACAGTCTAGCACAAAACACATCACCATTTTTAACTCAAACTCAAACACCAATATTGTCAATACAATTTATATAACAGATTTGGTTGGTGGAGAAAAATCAACTTACCAATAATAAATTCAACACAATATACCTGAAAATCCTCCCAAAAAACTGAAATTGACACTCATAAAGGGCAAAGTAACATAACCTTCAGTTTAGTTTCACACCAGAAAAGATCCCAATAAAATCGTTTTATGAGCAATTCAAATATGTTTAATGTAAAATTTACTTTGAGGATTACGAAACTGTGAGAGAAATTGCTTATTAAACTTGCAAAGAGAGGAAAATAACAACAAAAATTCTCTTATGAGGATTTCAATGGACATTTTCTTTGTTTGGAAAGGTTCGATAAGCTCCGTCCATCACTGACGTCAACGTTTTGGATGTCTGAGAATGGGACAGCACCCAAGACATGACGTTGTAAATGCGTTTAATCTCCGGGTTACTAGCGAAACGATGCATTGCTGTCTTTGTTTTTCGCACGCGATAGTAAAGAAAACAGTAGCGGCACAAACTTGTCTGTGCCCAAAGCACGTGTTCTTTAATCAGTGCGCTTCGGCAACCCACGACACTATAGAAGTCGCAAGAAGCGTGATCATTGACAGAACAGAGAATAAATTAATATAAAATCTGAAATTATTTTTTCCACTTAATTTTTTATTTTTTTCGGTAGGACGGGTGTCCAAGTGGTCTTATGGACCAACCGCCACAAGAACTGACTAAATCATTTCTGCACCGTCGTCTTCCGCCCTTCTTGAAATAAAAAGCGTGCTGTGGCATAAATGCAAGTTATCGACTGATATTTTCAATTTGAATTAATTTAACGCCCTGAAGGCAAATCAAAGCGAATCTGAACGTAAACATTGTAAATACCACAGGAATAAATAATATGTAAATAAACATTACTAATTCAACACAGATTTTGGTTTACAAACCTTAAAAGAAGAACTAACGGAAAATCCGTATGAACTTTCCAGATCATTCGAAATTTTCCGTGTGTAAGAATATAAATTTTTATATAAAACAGTTTATTTTAAGTCAGCAATTGAGTGAAATAAAATCGTCAGATATACAATGACTATAAAGATTGAAAATACATAATTGAAGTATATAGACTTTATAGTCAATTAGTATTTGCTTTCCCTAAATTACAACAGACAAAATAAACAACGATTTGGTGACATTGTTGGAGTACTGTTTGTCTCCTATTCAAACTAATTTACCTGAATTTCATCAAAACGTAACACATTGCAACATATTCAGTTACTTAAAAACACAAAGAAATTTCCCGTGCTTTTACAACATAATTCAAATATCGAACTGTTTCACGTGTATTAAAGCAGCAATTTATGAATGTTAATGCTAAGTTCTTGCATCAAGTTTATCACTTACTTGTTTAAAGTAGACTGAAATTTAAGCAACGAAAATTGTCGTTTTGTTTCGCTATATAATTTCATAGTATAGACATCTACAGGTATAGTATAATTTTGAATAGCCTTATTTGTAGACTTTTCCAAAAATATATCAGTGAATTTTGGAACTGCCTTTAAATGTTCATCAACTATTGTTTTCGATTAATTCAGTTTTTCTAATAAGTTCTCAACTTAATTCGCGGTCTCAATTTTTCATTCACTTCAGAACATGTTTGAATCATAAATTTTCCTCGTCGAACAGTTATTTTAAATCGTAATCTTTCAACTTCAAAATGAAGTAAAGTATACGAGCCTACTGTGAACATAATTTAAAAATGAGTTGCAGAGGCGATGTTGTTCAAAAAGCAATATTTGAAGCCTTCTTTTAGCCTTTCAACCGAAAAAAAAAATGTTATAGAAATTCGGGATGTGATTTGTGCGGCTTTGGGAGATAATGCTGCTTCGAACAGTACTTATAAGGAAGGACAGCCAAAAATGTGGATGTAGAATTGGAAGTACTGCTAATAGAAAATCCTTATCGTATATTGCTAGAGCTTGGATAAGGACTCGAAGCAAGTCATTTTTTAAAGGTTTATATAACCTAAGGAAAATTGGAAGTTTTTAGTTCTCCTATGAACTCACTGCTTAGAAGAAGAGTAAACTTTTTGATGTTGTAATGACAATGCTCTCCAGATTCAAGAAAACAACTTCATGCATAAGGTGGCGAATCTGCAGCGAAAAGTGCAAAATTGCAAAAAAAAGTAGATCTTTTTACGACGATCTATATACGAAAATTCATTCACAACTTCAATTTTGTCATCGCCGATTATACACATCTTTTTAGGTTAGCCTTAGCTCATTCACTGGATATGTGTCATAACAAAAATCCTTAACTTCAGGGCCTATTTGTGTGGCCTGTTGAAATGCCTTCCTCTACTACTCAGAGGCGGGGCGGAAAATCCACTTTTTAAATCACTTTAATCGATTTTGTATAATATCGATTTTTTTTTCTGCCTATTTGATATAAAGCACACAGAGCTTCTTTACATATTCTTTCATTACTTCAATTTTTTGTGACGCTGTATGTATAGAACGCTGTTTTATGTTTTACGGCACTCTTTCTTTCCCTCAAAATTGCTTTTTTTTCTATTGATTTAAGTAATAAATCGTTTTTCTCATTAATGTCAAGTTTATAAAATTCCTTAAGAGGTACATGTCTATCTTCTGCTGGGAAGCGGGAGCTACATGAAAGCCTACAAATTTTCCTGCAGAGAATGCCTTTTTTGGCTTCCTTATTTTGAAGCAAGCGTATTTTTATAAGATACATATTCCGCCTCGAGTGCTCTATCTATTGCGGCTTTGTGTTTTTTTTCCATATTTGTCTCGCATTTTGGTTTTTTTTGGAAATGCTTTCTGTGTGGCGAAATATTTTTTGCTGACTGGTCGTCGATGAAGTTTATCTTCCACAACACCAATGTTATGGATTGTTGGAATGGAATGTATGCAATGTATGGAACGTATGAAATGTATGGAATGTATGGAATGTATGGAATGTATGGAATGTATGGAATGTGTGGTCTGTATGGAATGTATAGAATGTATGGAATGTATGGAATGTATGGAATATATGGAATGCATGGAATGTATGGAATGTTATGGAAAGAACAGAAGGACCATGTTGAAGATTGTTATTTTTGCATGAATATAACTGCAGGGCTCAATACACGTAAAAAGAGGAAATATCATTAAATTGGAACAATATCAGCTCAAAGACCTCTACCACGCGATGTACATCATTATGATTCAATGATGAATCAATTTGACGATTCTGACAATGATACTGAAAACGATAACTACAACTATCAGCTCACAGATTAGGACTTCCACTCATCTCATCATTAGGACCATTCATCTAAACCTCATTTAGTCATTCAATCTGAATTAAATGACTTGGTTAGAGACCTAGATCTATCAAAAGCACAAGCAGAACTTCTTGGATCGCGTCTGAAGCAATGACCCTTTTAGTAATAGGCACAATGGTTACTGTTTTTCAAACCGTCAAAGTGATCTTGTACAGTTTTTTAGTGCTGATAGCGATCTTTTTTATTGTGCCAACGTCGATGCACTATTTGAAGTTTTCTAGTTTAATCACTAGCCATATGCTTGGAGATTATTCATAGATTCATCTAAAATTAGTTTAAAGCAGTATTGTTTCACAACGGTAATAAATATTCTTCCATTTCCATGGGTCATACCGTTTCCATGAAAGAAATCTATGACAATCTGAAGCTTTTACTTGAAAAATTAAAATATGGGAAATATTCCTGCAAGATCTGGGCAGGTTTTAAAGTTATTGCACTATTTTTGGGTATGTAACAGGGTTACCCTAAATACTGTTTTTTTTGTGCCTATTTGAAAGAGTCGACATAGAGGAAATCATCACGTCAGAATAGTCTGTCCGTCTAGGAAAAGTTTCATTTGATCAGAAAACATACTTCATTCACAGTTAGTTCAATAACAAAACATTATTATGGCGCCTTTGTACCTAAAATTAGGAATAATGAAAAACTTTGCGAAATCTCTTAACCGCCAAAGTGAAACTTTCCAATATCTTAGAAAAAAAGTCTCCAAAAATTACAGTTGCAAAGTTAAAAGAAGGGATGTTAATAAGGCGCCAAATTCGAGAGTTGATTAAAGACGATACCTTTAAGACTAAATTAAATAAATTAGAGAATAAGGCACTAGTAAAAGATATGATTTAAGCCTTACACGCTATTGGCTGTAAAATTCTTTACCTCAGAATATGCTTGTCCTGCTATGCTTGCATATTATTGCTGGACATTAAGCAGAGAAACTGTAGATATTAATTATAAAAGAAGAAGCACTTCAACCATACATTAAAAAAAAAATATATTAAAATATTAATCTAAATAAATCCTTAACTGGGTTAAAATCTTGTTATTGATATCCACAAAAAACCTAAACTAACGAGAGCATAGAATGTGTATCACACCACTGTGAATGTTTTTTAATACTTTCTCAAAATTAGTTTAAGTTATTTCATGGACTTACAAATTTTGGTAATTTGTTGGCCGGTGTAATTTAGGAAATGATTAAAAAAGATTTAATCGTTTGATGATGCTAACTTAGTCAGCGAAACGCTTCGCGTCGAGTAATTGTAACGCGATTTAGTATGAGTAGAAAATTCAGTATAAAATTTGTATTTAATTTGTATTTGTATTTCTATTTTTGTAAATCAAAATTATCCAATGATTTGATTTCAGATGGTGAAAGCTTAATAACCCTGCTGGTTAATAAAATATTCAACTAGTCATCTAATTCATTGGGCAAATGTAAACTGCTGTTGTGGTGCTCCTTTGTTGTCCTAAAAAACTGTAAATTGAATTCTGTTCACATGATTTCTAACATGATTTTACCATTATAAACATAATTACCAAAAATACAGTAACAAATCAAAAAGCATACACTATATAACTTTTTTTTATAGTTTACAACTTACTATTAATTCATTAAAACTAAATTGTCATATACTCTATCCTTAAATGGGTTGAAATTATTTGATATGGAAATCAAAATATCAATTAACAATTAATCATAATTTCTATTAATAAATAATATCAAACTGGTTATTATTGAAAATTATTCGGGAATAAATATTTCAAAATTTTGTAAGTAAATCAATTTTATAATAATTTATGAATCATTTGTTATAAAATAATTTGAAAGTAGATGAATATCCAACATGTATATTATTCATCGCGTTTTAAAAGCAAAAGTATAAACGGCTAAATTAATGTATTGTTATACGCCATCGGAGTACGTATTTTATTAAAACCGTAACAAATTTTGTTAGAAACAATTTTAACATTGTTTGTTGCATAAACAATATGAACATTTTATTACCATAACGCCTCATATTTCCCTATTGAACTTTTCAAATATTCATCACATGCAACATGTTACTTGTACCTTTATTTATTTATTATGTAACAACAGTATTCATACGGGTTACAATCGAAATTTCTCTCAATGCCATCTATTGACATACATTTATAAATAATATATTACATACCTAGGCTTTTAATCATGAATAAGGCATATCTCGAAAAATACTTGTGTTAATTTTGTTTTAAGTTAATTCTCAGCCTTTTTTTAACCATTTTTGATATTTATTTATTAAACAATATTAAATCGAACTTAATTTTCGAAGTAATCTCCCTCACTTTCTAAATACTTTTGCCTATTTTCAGAAAACTCTCGAATCCTAGTTCAACAAAAAAACACGATTTTATTACACTGGTTTCGATGTAATAAAGTCATTAAAGCTTTTTTCGACTTCCTCAAGAGATATGAAGCAATTGAAGACACGAGTGAATGAAGGTGCTATGTAACATTTTTTTTTAATATATTTTTTTAATATATATAAAATATATTATATATTTTTATATATATATTTTAATATATTTCCTTGGATGAAGGTGTTATATACCCAATTTTCACTTAGCACCATTAAATCACCGAGATTTGTAACAACAGTGTTAATTTAACAATGAATGAAGAGGGTATATTACATTCTTTCTCAAATGGAAGAAAGTGATATGAGCACCTAACACATTCATCCATAATAAATATAATGTTTGTTTAACTGGTTGCGTGAATGAAGGTGTTATGTAGCTAGCTGTAGCTGGGTATTATAGCTCCTTCATCCACTTAAACTACGCCATTGTTTATCTATCAGGTTTGAAGTTACATGCCGTCTGGTGTTTTAATTCAAGCAATTTATTATAGTATTTTAGAGTACTGAGTACTTATGAAAGTTATAACTTAGAAAATGCTTTTAGAATATGGATTTTTTTCAGAATCTAAAGCAGTCGATTCCGACTTCTCAGACAGTGATGGAGACGCTGCATACGTCCCCAACAATGAAAACCTAGTTCTTCAGATATTAGTAATACAGAGGGTAAAGTTGAAAGAATAGGCAAACAAAGAAAATGTAGGTTAAAATACAATTATTGATTATTCAAGGAACATCAAAGAAGACTAGACTGATAAATCAGTTATTGATATTTATAATCGAATGAACAATATGGAAGAAATTATTGATGAAATTGGAATTAAACAACTAGAAGACTTGATCGACGGCCAGGTCAGCGACCAGTTCTTCTAGTTATTATAAATATCAGATCTTGTGTACTTCTACCCTTTCTACAACTATGCTGTGATTACTCTAATGCTCCTTCTAATTTTTCTCTCAGCGTGTGCTCTATTAATCTGGTAAATATTCTTCCAGGTAAACTTGTTAGTGTGATTACTTTATAGTTTTTACATTCTTTGATATCTCTTTTTTTAAAAAGGGACAATATTATACTAATATTCCAGTCTGTCGGTAATTTCTATTAAGATATCGTTTAGCCTTGCCCTGGAGTTGACCAAAAAAAAAATAAATAAAAAAATATATATTTCTTCAAAATTATATATTTATTATTTGTTCTTAAATATATCATTTAATATATTTATTGAATTTAATTGAATTAAACTTAACTTTATTTTAAATTATATTTGTAAACTATTGCAAAAACTTGCAGATTATATTAAAAAGTTGAAGCGAAAGCGCAAGATACCCAACATCGGTGGGAGTCGGTGCGCTACCCTTGCGTCTCGTCGTGCGTCAATATTTTTTCTTGTATCCTTGCATGCCTGTCGTTCAACACTGCATGCGTCTAATATTTCAACAGATGCGTGCGTTTTGACGACCAAACAAAAGTTGAACAAGTGTGGATATTCCTAAAGATGAGTTCGAACGAATAATTTTCAAGATCGGTTGAACTTTTTGAGTTTTATATCAGTAGATGAAACATGGATTCATCATTACACCCCAGATATGAAACAGCTGTTCAATCATTGGGTTGAATTTGGTGACCCCGAAGAAAACGGTTGGAAAACTATTACGAATATAGCTATGTAGGAAGCTATGTAGCTTCGTCATTCATAGCATAGCGGTGTAGAAAGTCATAGTCATGGAATTCTAATGATGTGGTGCTCATAGCAGACCTGGCAAAAATCAGGAATCATCACCTTAAAATATTACGATTTACTATTGGTTCAACTAAAGGGTATTATTCCTGCTCTATCACCACCACAATGGACGTGGTCAATCTCCATGGTCTAGGTATCGCAGTGTTTCTACATGCGTTGAATTGCAAAGAGGTTACGTTAAACATTTTTGAAAAATATCAAAAATCGTGTACATATCCGTTTAGTACAAGAACATTTTTATCGATCCTCGTATATTGTTGTTTTCTAATGAAAACATTCTTGGTTTTCAAAGAAACCTGCTTTATCGTCTATATTTTTTTCTTCAGTGACGTTTGAAAGAACTGTGATAAATCACATTAGCCAAGTTATTTCAAAACCCGACCTTACTTTTTTTGATCGTACGTCAGATTTCTGAGAAGTACGAAATCGAAAAAAATCAAACCGTCCCCTTAATGACAATGACATAGAAATAAAATAGGACAAAGAAGATGGGTTGAAGTAATAATAACAACAATAAAATTAAATCGTCGAGTTTAATACGAATGAATGGCAATAGCCTAATTATAATAATAAGGAAGTATTCGTTAAACTAATTGGAATTATGACGACGTGTCTTGCAATGAGCGGATTGAATTGTTTGATTCAATTCCGGTTATTCCCTAAATTCTGCAAAACCCTAACAGGAAATAAATATTTTTGTATGCGACCTGTGAAGGATTACAGAAGTGATTTCGGAAATTACTATTCAAATTTATTGTGAATCCCTGTGCGAAAATTGTTATTCCTATATAAGGCTTGGTTTTTTTTTGAGGTTTTTCGAAGTAATTGGTATGCGAAATATGTAATGGTCTTCGTTTAGGCGAATTATTTGCTTACACAGGTATATTTCTTAGACACAGCTTGACCATTTCAAGTTTTAAACTGGTGTAGGTTGGTTTTTATTTACGTCCTCAATATTGTTTCAGGTGATAATGACGGATAAAAAGGACAAGTACCCCTCTACGTTCACTCTAGAAAACTTCAGTTCCACGTAAGTACAATTTGTTTTCTAGATATTAGGTGAAAATTGCATATATTGCACATTATATTTTAACTCAGCTACAACTTCTATATATTGAATTTTTGTTATTGAATATAACTGCTATATATCGCTATAATATAGCTATATATTGCTGTAATCGCTAGAATTACTGTATATTGCATATATTGCTATATATTGAATATAATTGCCTTTTTTTAACTTTGTAATATTGTAATATATTTCTTACATTGAATAAAATTACCCGTAGGGATATTTATCAATTTGACTTATTGTTTCACGTGCGTGGACTCCAAACCACAACCATTAGCTACCCATTAACCTCAGTTAGCCCATAACTTTGGTGTGTGCTTACCATTTTAGTTTCTCGAAAACCTTTACAACTGTTAACAGTGTGAGTATCCAGCATAGAATATCTCCCAGAAGCCTTTACCGAACCTGTTTATAGACATAACTCAAGGGCGACTTCTTGTAGGATTTTATATCCTTATCTATGAAATTCAGTATATTAGCCTTAATCCTGATCTCTACCCATACTCTTTTAACATACCGCGTGGCATTTTTGATGGCAACCTCAATGTTTCGTTTATGGTAAGGAATTGTTCGTTGCTGTACACCAAGGTTTAACATACTCTACAAAAAATAATTCAAAGGCGTGAGATCACATCAGTCGCACCGTCTTGTTGAGGGAATTCACATTTATCATTTCAGACCAAATATATTCTATTAGAATATTCTCAGAATATTCTCCATTAATGGTAGTAGGATTTCCATCATTGTCTTAAAAAAATGTCCTAAGACTCGTTCATTCCAAAAATTCTCCCCAAACAGAGACTTCTGAGGATGAAGGAGTAACTTCCGAACCCCTTGAGGATTTTCATAGGTTTAAATCTGGCAGCTAAGTTTGTTCACAAAACCATTATCCAGAAGTGCGCTTGGTCGGAAAAGACATTTTTTCCCCAAAGTGGGGGTGGCCTTCCAACTTCTCTCGAGCCCTTTTCACGAATGTTCGACGCAGATGAAATGTATTGACACAATGTACTGAAGACAGCAGTCTGTGACATTTACATTTCAAATAGTGTTGCCGCTATTATGTTTCAAAATTTTGACATTCATATTGGGAAACTCTTTATATTCGTTCTTATATTATGCTACCCTGTATGACTCTTGTTTAGGTCCTAAATTCCCCTATTTCAAATTATTGTCCGTTCTCTATACGTTTTCTAAACTATTCTTGTTTTTCCGACTTTCTAAAATATCCGTTTATTTCGTTTTTATTAATTTTGATTTCTTTCAAAATATTCGAAATCTTTCTAAATATTTTTGTTTGTTAGCCTTTACTTCGTATGGCTTAAATAATATTCTAAATATTTATCATTGCTAGTATTTTACCTATTGTAAAATATTTTCTCATCGACTTTTTGGAAAAACTGGAATTTTAGTCTTTATATGAGGGCTGCTATTTATGTATCCGGAATAATAAATAAAAATAAATATTTGTTATTGAAAATGGTTTTATTCGTTTTCAAAAAAAAAATTCCCCGCGATGGTCGATACGCTTTTGCATACGTTTGAATACATTTTCATAGCACTTTTTCAATTTCGATTGCGGTATCTCCAAAGCATGCATTTTCCGGCAACCGCTTCTTCCGGCGTCGAAAATCGTTGACCACGTAGTTTATTCTCCACGAACGGGAATAAAAAGAAATCATTGGGCGACAAATCAGGACTGTACGGTGGGTGACCCATCAATTCGATGGTTTGACCGGTTAAATATTGAGTTGTTCGGTCCAATGAGTGAGAGCTCGCTTTGTCATAGTGAAGAATGGTCCTGATTCGCTGGTTGATTTTTTAATTTCTTTAAAGACATCTGGCAAACAAACAGTTGCCTACCATTCCGAACTCACCGTTCTACGATTCTCTAGTGGCACTGTAGTCACATACCCATTTATCCCAAAAAAACAGGCGACCATTTGCTTCGAAGTACTTCTTGCGCGAACAACTTTTGTTGGATTTCGCTGATTTTCAAAGACCCATACAATCGACTGCTGTTTACTTTCGCGCTCATACTCATAAATCCAAGATTTGCCACCAGTGTAGATGTTATGCATTTTGACACACAACGATTGTATTTTTTGAAATCAGTGATACAAAGTGGTTTTAGATGGTGTTTCATAACCAAAAGTCGAAGTGATTTGATCGATGCACTATTATTGAGATAATGTCGAACATGGTAGTAAATCATCGCACGCAAATTCTCACCAGTTTATTCTTTTTTTGACCAAGATGAAATTTTCAAGTCACTAAACAACACAAATAACATCCGTATGACAAAACGTTATGAGTATGTATACAGTCAACAATGTCAAACTTTACGATGTACATGTAAGATAACTAACATAGATCCGATAAAATCAGGAGTACCTCAAGGTAGTATCTTGGGTCCTATACTTTTTCAAATCTTCACTGCTGACCTACCAACTACACCGAACACGTATATAGCCACCTTTGCAGATGATACCACGGTTATGGGAATAAGCAAAGTACCAAGAAGCTCTTGATAAAATAGAAGAATGGGTAAAAAAGTGGCGCCTAAAATAAACGAGGTAAAATCTCAGCAAGTCACTTTTACCTTAAGGAAGGAATCATGCTCGAGTGTAACGCTTAATGGACATCAACTCCCCCAGACAGACTGCGCAAAATATTTTGGAATGAGACTTGACCGAAGACTAAACTGGTAACAGCACATTTTTATGAAGAGGAAGCAAGTTGGTTTAAAATTATCCAAACTCTACTGGTTAATAGGTAGAAAATTTAAACTATCGTTGGTTAACAAGTTAACTATCTACAAAGTGTTCCTCAAACCCATATGGAGTTACGTCATACAACTATGGGGTACTGTGAGTGTATCCAATATAGAAATACTTCAAAGATTTCAATAAAAAACCCTGACAATAATTACTGATAAATTTACTGAACATACTGAAAAAATATAAATTACTGAAATAGTAATATAGTATAATAAGTATATAATTACTGAAAAAATAAAGCCTGTGCTAGAAGTCAAGTGCGCGAGTGCGAATTATTTATCGCGGCTTGAAGACGGATAGTAGCGATTTGAAGTCGAATATTTGGATAATAGCCAAAAGACGCATAGACTGAAACGCTATGATCCTTTAGAGCAGCGGCGGTTCGTGGCGTGTCAATTTTGGAATGGGGATAGGGAAATGTGTCGCAACCAAAAATTTCACATTTCTTAGTATCATACACACACTTTGCTATGTAGAAATATGTGTGTAACTGTCAGAAATGAAATTTTCAAATATGTACCTAGATAATAAAATGTTGCTAAACTCACCATAGGACCATGACCATTAAATCTGTTTGTAGTTGTCCATCCTCCTAGTCGATCCTTCTAAATTTCTGAGCAGCAAAGTGGTCGATGACTTGAAATTAAAATTTAAAATTTGAAATTGACTTCACAAGTTTTTTTTCAACAGATAGTATTGCTAACGCGCACAGCCGTTCCTGGCCTATAGTGTTTCTTAGAAATGTTTTGATTCGTTTGAGGGTAGAGAAACATTTTTTGCTTTCAACAGTCGTCATAGGGACGTACACAACACAGTCAGCAATTCCATAGATTCATAGATGTTAAATTGTTTTGAATAAACATTTGTAACAGTGGCACAGCCCCACTGTGTTTCATAAAATCTCCCGTGGGTACATTACCGAGAGTTAATTTTTTAATTTTAAGTAATTTACGTTTGCAAGCAGGTTGCACACAATTTTAATGTCTTTATTTGGAAAGACGGCTCGATATTCACCAAATTTTTCAGTTTCAAATAAATTTGAAACTAAACTAAACTAAAATGTTCATGAACCTGTATGGTCAACGTATCACAGATTTCCTTGCATATCCTGAAATTCGGATTGGGGTCCTCCTCAGAAAATTTTCGTTTCTTTCAGCGATTCTCTATGATCGTTCACATACATGTCCAATAATTTAGGTAAGGAATATTTAACATAAAAAATTTCCAATAGTTCTAAATTTTCTGCTCATGATTGATCATATTCAATAAGAACCGTTTCAATTTTTTGCATTGTCCATATCCATAAGTAACACTTGGACTTGGACATTTTCTTTGTTTGGAAAGGTTCGATAAGTTCCGCCAATCAGTGACGTCAGCGCTTAGGATGTTTGAGTATGGGGCAGCATTATATGACGTTATAAATGCCTTTAATCTCCGGATTACTAGAGATAGGATGCATTGATGTTTTTGTTTTCCGCACGCGATAGTAAAGAGAACAGTAGCGGTACAAACTTGTCTGCGCCCAAAGAACGTGTTCTTTAATCGGTGCGCTTCGGCAACCCACGATCTATCTCATTATCGCGAATGACATTATGGATGTTCTTGAACATGTTAAGCCTTTAATGTAAGCCCCCTAACCCTTGATGCTTGGGAACTCGCTGCCTTGAAGTAAGTGTTGTAACCGTTGCTTATTACCTTTGGGTAGATTGCAAATTTATGGGAGATAAAAGAGAAAATAGAAGCTGGTGCTTAGCAATTCCATCGTTGCCAATTCCGGATACATAAATAGCAACTCTCGTATTAATTTTCTGCTTAATACTCGAAATTATACTATTTGAAAAGCACCAATTTGTCGATATTTGATTTTGAGGTTGATGTATTTCTTGAGATAATGATCAATAACATGCCTCAACAAAAACAAACATCTCTGCTGGAGCAGTTCGATTCTGGACTGGAGAGTTCGATTCCTACCTGGAGGTATGAATCGAACTTACGATATCTGGGTTAATAAGTCTACGATTAGCAGTGTCACAAACTTCCAACGTTATCCTGAATTATACTTAATTACCATATGAATTTATAATGAATGTTTTTACAATAATCCTACAGAATTTGCTATTATAATTTCTACGTATCTATATTATTTATTCGCGCAACAGTGAGCTATGCCGTGCAAATAATTAACGTTCTTATCAAAGAAAAAGTATCAGAAATCCTTCATTTTAGTTCAATTAATAAAATATTTTGATAAACGAGTGAACGCGTGTGCGATTATTCTCAATTAAAAACTATTTCATTGTATTGGTAGGGTTATTACTTTTTGGAATAACCAGTTCCGATAAAAAAATGAGAGTTATGTAATTAAGCGATATTAAAAAAGTGCTGATTTGATCTAGATGTCCAATGGATGTATCTATCTGCATGTACGTTATTTTTTCTTTCAGGGTTACGTTGGCGAATAATGATCAAATAAAAGTACCCATGGAAAATGGGGTTTCTGAAAAAGCCGAGGAAAAAGATTATAATCCCTATGAACATAGAGTATTGGAACACCCTAACAGGTAAATGATAATAGCTATTAATTAATTTTACTGGTATTGGTAATGGGTCGGTCAGCTTTATACAAAATAAGACAGCATTTTTATTTGGTCTTTAGATTTTGTTTTTAATTAGTTTTCGAACATTATGTTAATCAAATGTGAACTATTAGCAGCAGTGTAAGTTTTTTAACACATTTCTATAATTTTTGTCAACATATTTGGTGTTAAGGGGTAGGTAACTTTGGCGCTCGAAAAAATAGGTATAATATTTTTTAACGCAGGTATTAAATATATAAAATAATTTTTATTTTATGCATGTATAGAGAACTTTTATAAATAATTTGAAATAATAACAAAAAAAAATGACGGAGATATGAGCTATCAAGTAAAAGAAACTCTTTTGAAAATCCTTGCTGATTGTGTAATTATTTTCTCTGTCAAGGCATCGTCTGAAAAATAAAAAAAATATTTCTTTCTTATTTAGAAAGCTAATAGTTAAGATGAAATGTAGGAGTGTTTTTTTGTAGAAATGACAGATATTTGAAAAAAAAACTCTGATTTCAATTGAAATTTTGAGTTTTAAAATTTATAACTTATGAACGTGGCACCCAATCAAAAAAATCCTATTCTTCATCTTAAATAAAATTATAAAGAATATGTGTTGTACATTTTAACAAAATCGGTTAAGTAGATACAGACAGTAGAAGTAGACAGGATATCTCAACTGTACACTAGTTTGAAAAAAGTAGTTTTGAAAAAAAAACACAAAAGAAAAAAACAGTAGCGTCTTAAAACCAAATATTTTTTTCTAATTACCTTCAATCTGCGATTCCTGGACCATACATGAGGTCTTCCATTGTTGCCGCGATGTCCTCCGACTCCTTTTGAGCAACTGGTTTCAATTTGCTGCCCTCTTTAGTCTGCTGTTGGCCTTTCATGTTGGCTATAGATATTCGTTGAGAATCCAAGTTTTTGGCAAATCACTGCGCGCTTGGGCCAATTACAAGGTTTAATAATCGCATCATTTGTAATACACTATTATATCCATCATTAAATATACTAGCCGCAATATAAAGCTGGGTCCACACCAATAAAATTTTGCGTGTGAGTTGAATTTACCGAAACAATTTGTTTGTATTTTCTGATGGATAACAGATGGTTCATGTGTGTGCTGTGCGGCGACAATATTTGTGTATGACTTTGTGTGGCAGAGCGGTACAATCTGCACAACGCAAATTCGTATTGATGTGGTCCCAGCTTTAGATGCAATTTCAACAATTTTTAGATCAAATGGCATCGTTTAGAGTTCCCCTAAGAAATTGTTTAGATTCCCATAAGGAATTACTGTTGTAAAAGGACTGACTAAAAAAAAACAATAACCTTTGTCAAGGCTTTGACGCTTGAGCCGGTCCGATCGCTACGTGAATGTCGCTCTTCTAATTGCTACAAGTTAGGAAATAATTTAAATTTTGAAATGGTTAAACGTTTAAAATATTCTTAAAAGTATAAACAATTTATCTAGCCAAAAAAAATTAATTTCACAAAATCTCAAGGTGGTGTAAACCCTTAATACAGCGATTTCAGCACGGATGTTATCCTTGAGTTGCAGCATGGTTTGGGGTTTATCTATGTAAACCTTTTCCTATAAAAATTTCCATAAAAAATATTCCAGAATTTTGATATCCGGGAATAATCCGGAATTCGATGGAAGCGGTTAAAAATGGCATTACAATATTATAATCGCCTGTCGTATATAGACAACAGGTCTTGAATAATTTGAATCGTATAGGGAAACATGTTGCAATAATATTTTTTCTTAACGAAAATTATATCAATTTTACTGCGTAAACGCAAGAACATCCATTGACATATATGAAATGGTCAAATTCAAATGCTGCCGTGATACTTGCCCCCACTTTATAATGTGTTACTTTTTTACTTGATAAAAATTTCATTTAGCGTTATCAAAAAGGTATAGGTGAACTTAATATCTGTTTGAGTTTTTCTATTTTGTTCCTTTCTTGTATTTGTTTTGCTCTCTTAAACCATGAATTACAATTCTATGTTATTAGAAGAGATTTCTTGATTGAACGATTTATTCAGGTGAGTTTTGATCCTTTTGGTTTGAAACTTGTCAATAATAATAATAACGCATCATAAATGTGTTAATAATTTTGTATTCTATATTAGGTTAATATTGTAGATGATTAGCAGATATTATATTCTGTATATAATGCAATAACCAAATTGGATATCTTGGAACTATTTATTATATGTGAAGTAACATTCACTGGCATTAATGTTTGAAAACAATTTCGGACAAATGTCAGCTGCTACTAACTTTGATAAAGCGCATTCTTTGAATCAAAATTTCATTAAACCATTTTTTCAAGTAATTGGGGTGTTATGTCCGCTATTATCCGAGTTATGTTGATTTTTAAGACGTTAGAAACCAACTCTGATAGTTGCTGGTGGCTGGTTTGCTAGTTTACTGGCGGATCATAACCTCAAAGAAAATATCTTCTATTCATCTTCTTCTGATCAATACCATTTAAACTCTGAATTAAATAATCCACGTAGTCGAATAACAAAGCGAACCTTTCTGCGAATGGCGATGAATTAATAAATTTGGATCTTATTTTTTTTTTTTTTTGGTGCACGGAACATTGGTTTTGATAATAAATTTTGACCATTTGCAACCGTTGCTTTGATGTTAAACGTTAAACGATTATTTGCCAGTCTATTGAGATTTACAAATTTACAGACTTGAGCGCAAACTCAGAGTTTGTTTGACATTGGCTCCTATTGGAACTTCAGACATACTAACAGAACCAACCACCAGAACAACAATAAAATTAAGCCAGTAATAAAAATAAGGAAATAAATAGTGTCAGAACGTTGCAGCAAGAGTAACGGTTAGAAACAAAAGTTTTTCTCTCTAAAAAAACATTTGGAATTCTAAATCAATATCGAGGAATACCAAAATCAATACATGTTAAATAATAATTAGACCACTAGTATTAAAAGTGTCAGAAACGTGAACTCTAACAAAGAAGAGCGAACTATCATTAGGTTCCTCGGAGAGGAAAATACTGAAAAGAATATATGACCCCATCAAATCGGAGGAAGAATTAGAACAAACAAATAACTGTCAACAATCTTTAATAGGTCAGGTAGTAAAAGAAATCCAGAGTAAAAAAAGAGAAAGAGCTGTAGAGGACACATAGCGAAGATGAACAGCGAAAAACCGGTCAAGAAAATATTGTGAAGAAGCATGAGGGAATCAAGGCCGAGGGGAAGACCAAGAAAACGATGGGATGAGTGCGTGATGATCTATCTTCAAGAGAGGGTAATATCAGATTGGAAAAGAAAAGATAGAGAAAAAGAAAGGAGTGGACAATGATACCGGAAGAGCCAAAAAACAATAAAACAAAAGGCGGTACTCCTAAAACGCGGCGGGCAGAACGCGACCCACGTTCCACCCGAGGTTATTTTCTAAAATAACCCCGAAACTACACATCAGATAGATGGGGCAATGATCTCCGGTGACACTAGGCCATTGTGATACCATTGTCTTCTCTGCCTTGGTGTTTCCGCCGCTTCAATTTCGGATAGAAAGCTTCGCACCACTCGTGGAGGAGCGTGAATCTTAAGATATTATTTTATGTATGTCATTTGCCGCGTACTCACATAAGGCGGTTCAGCTGTATATCATTTTACTTACGTATGTACATCTACCGTATTTTGTTGTTGATTCTATTCCTGAAGAAAAACTCACTTCACTTTGCCGCAATTTCTTTATTTTTCTCAAGCGCAGGATACGTCAGGACACAGTCAGCTTAGTCTCCCAACAACTGGAGTTTCGGCCTTCTGCCACCCCGTTCTGCGATTTTCTCCGGACGATACTCCGTCAGTTGTCGCAGTTCTTGATTGGAGTGAACAGAAATCTTCAAGAAGTCTTTGTCTGCCTTCTCTCGGATGCACTGCTATAAAGGAGTCCATCCTGTCTCTCGGAGTATTTGGTTGTTTCTCACGAACTATGGGGCGCCCAGGGTTCATTCCACTAGTCTGTTTTCCATTTCTTCTAGTGATTTGATATAGAATTTTGCGGCATAGTCCCACGCGATCGGTCCGTACTTCTTACTATTGACATTACTTATTACTAATGACCTGATCATTAAAAGTTTGTGTTTCAACTCTAATTTGCTATACCTGCTATCATAGGGTTGATCATCAGTGTTGCGGTACTCCTGTAACTTGATTATAAAGGTTATGGTTATGGTTATGATAATAAAGGTTATGGACCCGGATACCCTTAGGGGAGGCAAAGGACCTTGATGAGCTAACAAACCACAGAGAAGAAGAAAAATTAGAATGGCATATAGCTATCAGTCCAGAAATTTTTGCATGGAGGCTTATATTCTTACGAAGCTATAGTTACCATCCGATAAAATTTATTATGTAGTGTTTGCATCTAATTCTGTCCATATTTCGCAGTGTTATAATCTTGGTAGACGTATTCGTTATTGTCTTTTATATCCTATATAAGTCAAATTTCTTGCTTTTTTATTATTACTTAATACCGTCATACATACCACAAAATGAATCCATTAAAAAACAGTTTTCATAGTTGTGCATATTTAGTGCTTTAATATTATATTCTATTTATGGCAATTATGAACATAAAATAAGATGATAATCATATAATCTATATGGGGAGAGTTCTTAAAAGTAGGATATTATCAGAAATGGATTTTCCAATTAATCATGACAATAATTGAATTCAATTGGCGGTTAACCACACGAGACTTCGAGATCATAATAAACGATAAACGTGAATCGAAAATCCGCTCAAAAAAACAAATATGATATATTATCATACTAATTACGAATATCATTAAAAAGAAAAAATACACTGCGACGCTTGAAACAATTTGATTCTTAAACATAATCTCCTAAAGGTTCAATTCTTTACCTGAAAAATAATAAATATTAACAAAAAAAAATAGTAATTACTAGTAGGTAATAGCAATTATTAATTATTTTTTTCATTTGGAAAAGAACGTTCTCTAGTGTTATTTGCGTTTGGTAGAAGATAAATGTCAGCATATTCATGTGAAAAACACATTCAAGTTCTGCTGAACGAAGAGTTCCACTGTTTTGAAAGAGTAAGACAATCTTGATATAGCAAGAAATATGTGCAATTCTCCAAATGCCCCCCTTGGCTGTTTCTATAAATGACTATTCTTTGCGTAAAATTCTCAATGAAATTGCCAATAAAATTGTCAATACAATTGTCAATACAATTGTCAATACAATTGTCAATACAATTGTCAATACAATTGTCAATAAAATTATCAGTAAAATTGTCAATAAAATGTTGAATAAAATTGTCAATAAAATTGTCCATAACATTTTCAATAAAATTCTCAATAAAAGTGCCAATGAAATTGTCAATAAAATTGTTAATAAAATTTCCAATAAAATTGCCAATAAAATTGTCAATACAATTATCAATAAAATTGTCAATAAAATTGTCCATAAAATTGTCAATAAAATTGTCAATAAAATTGTCAATACAATTGTCGATAAAATTGGTAATAAATTGTCAATAAATTTGCCAATACAATTGTCAATAAAATTGTCTTCAGATCATTAATCGTCTGTGAATTGTTAGAATAGTCCTTGAGGAAGCTCCACAGGAAAATATCGAGATCCTATGATCTTGCAGGACACTGAATATTAAAAATTCGAGAAACGACGCGGTCAGGAAAACGTGCCCGTAACAAATCCAAAGTTCCCGCACCGTATGATACCTGGCGCCTTTTTGTTGAAACAATATACTATTAAGGTGCATATTATCGAATTGGGGCCATAAAAAGTTTCTTAACATATTGCGGTAGCGTTCCCCATTAATATTTACCTTTTAGCCATTGTCGTTTTCATGAAAAAATGACCCAATAACTTCTTAACTGAAGCTGTTTCTGCAATCACTCGAGGATTTTCACTTTCTTAAATTCTACAATTTTGCTTGTTCACATAACCTCTGAGGTGGAAATCAGCTTCGTCAGAAAACATAATTTAAGAAACATAACTATAGAAACAGCCGAGGGGAATATTTGGAGAACATAACTGCCATGACTACTTTTTGATAAAAAAAAGCATGTTATTTTTCTAAAATTGTAGATTTTATTTAAAAAGGAAATCCCGAAGTGTCTATTGGGACACCCTTTACATAAGTGTGTAGTTTATAACAAAAACAAACAAAACAGAATTAAGTTTCCGTTATTTTATAACAATATAAATATGAAATTAATTTGAAATGTCCACCTTCTGCTTTAACACACTTCCAAGGGTATTTAAGCTCCTACTTTCACCAAATCAGCTTTGAGGGTTTTCGATATTTCGGTGAGATCTAGAGCAGGCCTCCTCCGAAACGTTATATAGACGGATAGTCCACCGGATTAAGATCCGGCCTTCCTGAGACGGACAAATTTGCCTCCAACCGATGCGGTGCGATTGATGGCCTTGACTGATGGACTGGCGCTGAATCTTGCCAGAAGCTCCAGTGTTTTCCTGCAAATAAGGTATTATTAAGTGGCATTACTACCTGCTGCAAAACATCGCCTTGGTAGTTTGTTGCACGTGTTTTGACCCCTTGATCGCAAAATTTGCAATTGAGTGACACCGTTGTATGACATTCCTCATCAAACTATCACTGAAGCAGGATCTCTTCTCGCTTTCCTAATATTTTCATCAGTTTCTAGAGCTATGAGCGAACAATTCTGTTATTTTGTCGGTTGAATTTCAGTTGAACAATGAAAAGCTTTCGCATGTCGCTTCGCTTTCGTGACTTGTGCTACATAAATCTGCCATCAATCGTTGCCTACTAGATCTTCGGTAAGCTCCAGGTTCCAGGTCATATTAATAATGCGCGATACGGTATTTAAATAATATTTTTATTCCTCTCGCCATTTTTTTTCTTTTTGGAGTAAATTTCTCCGAATTATTTTAGCACCGCTTTGATTACCGGGGTCCTGGTCTCGCGAGGCCGGCCACTTCTTGCTCTGCCATCAACATGGGACATCTCGTTATATCGTTTCACAGCGCGATAAGCGAATTTTTCGATATATTTAAGGGGTTGAGCTGAAAATCTCCGTTGCGAACTTATTTCACTTGTATAGCGCCTCACTCCATGTTTACTCCTTGACGTACTGATTTTTTGCATTAATTTAGAAATCTAATTAGCTTTTTTAAAAAAGAATCATACGAACAGTACAACTAATATGATCAAAACATGGCTGTTAAATCCAAAAATAAAAATTAAGGTAAAAATTCGACAACATAATTTAATTAAAGACATAATAATATTCTTTGAGATAGTTTCTTGTTTACTACACAATATTCATTATAACAAGCAGTTATCTAATGTTTTATTGTATTATGACTGGAAGGATTTTCCATCGTTTGGTGAAGGCATGAGACTGAAGGCTATCTACTATTTTCCAAAACAACATTGACCTTAAATATTTCCGTGTTTATTTTAAATAAATTCTAACAACAAAAGTTGAAACGACTAACCATTCATAAATATTTCTTTACGTTCATAATTAAATGTTTACTACCGCGCAATCAAAAAATGTCAGGATTATTCATTTAAATAGTGTATTTTAAAAACAATTTTTTTTAAAAATTTAATAATAATAAAAAATTTTTTTTAAAATATCCAAAACTTTTATTTAGAAAATGTTTTTTAAAGCGAATTGATCTTCTAACGCAGTCCATGCTTCGTAGAGTTACATTTTTTACAATTTTACATAATTACAAATTTTCATATTAATTGTTTAATTGTTTCTTTGATGGATGATGGTACAGGGATGTCTCCCTGGATAATGAAATTGGGCACATATCTTGGAGCAAGTTTGTTCTGAAGTCTCTGGAGAATTTCAAGCTTAGAGTTTGTTGCTGATCCCAAGAGTTGAATGCCATATGTCCATACTGACTTAAGCATGGTTTTGTAAAGTAATATTTTATTATCCAGAGTTAATTTTGATTTCCGTTCAATAAGCCAATACATCTGCTTTCATTTCCATTCCAGCTGTTAGCGTTTATATGATATATTTTGTGTCTTCAGCTTCTGGTAATTGATGGTAAGAGTCAATTAAACTATTTTAAACAGGTTTACAATCTAGCCTTATTGGTTCTTATATATCATGAATTATACCCGTACGGGTCACGGTTGTGTAGTTTTGAGGGTCTCTATTTGACCCAGGAAGTCTTTGGATTTCTGTGCATTTAGATTCTGGAAGTGGTTTATACTGTACAAAAAGTCTTTCAACTTTTCGACTTTTTGGAGGTTAATATGAAAGGAATTAGTTTCAGACAATAATTGGTCGGAGATTGGCGTGAAGTTTTACGACGCAGAAGGAGGGGACAGTTTGTAAAAGCCGAAGATCTGTGAAGGTTTCGGGCCCCGTCAGCGTGGGGTTGGGGTCGGTAACTGGTTACTGGAGCTGAAACTGGAGGAGAGAGCCTAATTGCTGTTGGATTAGGTCTAGTACTTTTGAGATTTGTATTGGAAGTTCCGCTAGTGAGCTGGCTTGCAAAGCTACTAGTTATGCTGAAATTTCATTCAGTTGTTGGCATAAAAATGTTTGTACCATGTTGCTATGGGTGAGTGATGGCTCACCGTGTTGGTTTGGCTGTGTAATCAGAGTATTTCGCGGTATGTAAACCTCTGCACTTGCTACAGATGGCTAGAAGATTTCTGTACCTTTTGCTCTCATTGCTAATGTGATCACCCGCGAACTTAACATTAATGTGAGTTGGCACTGATACACTTTGTTCGATCTATTTTGGACTTCTACTTTCAGACTAGTGCAAGATTTCTTTGATTTCGAGAATATTTTTCTTATCGCGGTGTATTCACACTTGCACTATCGCGATGGGTTGCTTCGTTTTTGTTTGCCATTTCATGACGTTGATAGGATGAAACCTCAATTAAAGGAGTTCCGATCTGATTTCCTCAGCTAGGATCGATTTTATCACGCCTCTGAATAGGGGGGTGTTTTAAGCGCATTTCTAAAAATGCCAACTTTTCTCGCAGGAATATTGGCAGGGGTTTGGTTGCGGCCAAAAACCAGCGTACAATGCTGGCGCTTGGCTGGATGCTGGTGGTTGTGCCGTGTTCAGTGTTCCTTGAGACGTGGTGGCCGGTACAGAGTCTGCATCACTTTTTTTCTTTTCTGTCTCCTTAACATGGTAGACATTTGCTGATATCCATCTGTGGTGGAGACCGATGCGTGGTCTTCATCGTCAAGGTCCGAAAGAACCTCGATAACTGTTGATGCGTATTGTTGAGTGTTTTTTTAAACTTCGACAGCTGGGGTTTTGAGAAAAACTTCAGTGTCACTGACGTTACCGCCAGTTTTAGCCCTATAGAGGGGTACAGCCATGTACTTCTTCTTAAGGTTGATGTTTTCATCGGTTTGGTTCGTTAAAAGTCTTTCGAACTCCTTTATTTTCTTGGATTGTTTTTTAAGTTTGAATTTAAATTCTTCTCTGATCTCTTAGCAGGATCGTTCATCAGACCTGGGTGAGAATCGTGCACCGAAATTTTGGATTGGACTGGAGAGATATTCTCTCTACGGACTCTCGAACCGAACTACACCTAGCATTACATCTGGTTGCAGTATTAACAACTTAGAAACCTACTGGCTGGAGAATAAGCAAAATAAATACATGTTAGATGTATCGGACTTTGTCATTATCATGATTTAGTTTAATAAAGCAAACGTGAGTTGCTTGGACTCGGAATTGATCATAAATTCTTTGCCTGGAAGAAATAAAAGTAAAAAGCAACTATAAGCAACTTAAACATGATATTATGACATTAATGTCCTTTATTTTAACCCTTTATTTGAAACATTTAATTTCTTTTAACATATTAAACTATATAATACTAGAGTATGCGTTAAATATAAAATTTTCCTTCGACTAGATTAATCTGCCTGTGGCTAGACTAAATCATTATTTTAAATTCAGTTTAATAAAGTAATAGCTGACCACACTCCAAAATAAATTGTAGGAAGCACAAACATAAATTATGCAAATCTTAAATGATAGTGCAAGATCTTGTTATAACTGATAGTTTATTCGCACAATTGATAAGAATTGCGAAATTGCGAAATAATTGATAAGAGAAGTAATATTATACTACATATATATATATATATATATATATATATATATATATATATATATATATATATATATATATATATATATAGCGTGACGATTTCTTGTTAATTTTTTCTTTAAATAAATATGTTTAATTTGGGAGAAAGAGAAAGATGAAAAATGGTTTATTCAAAGTATATGCCATCGCTAGCCGCACAATTTTCCCATATCTCTGGCAGTTTGTGGATGCCATCCCAGAAAAACTGTACGTCTTTCGAGGCGGTTCAGTCATAAAGCCATTTCTCTACATCTCCGTAATTGTTGAATTGTTTCATGGAAAGTACGTGACACATAGAAGAAAAAAAGTGGTAGTTGGTAGGGGCCAAGTCTACTGAGAACAGTGGACGGGGCAAGACTTTCCAGCTATGTGTAGAAATGGTACCTCTGACCGCTTTCGCTGTTATATGATGGGGCGTTGTCGTACTGCAAAATTACTTCTCCGTCTCTTGCAGCCTATTCTGGTCGCTTTTCGATCAATGTATGATTTAGATTGATCATTTGTTGACAGTAGCTAATTATATGAACCGTTTCAAGTGGTTTCAGAAGCTCATAGTACACGACGCCCTTCCGATCCCTCCAAATACACACATTGTCTTTTTACTAAAGTGATACGATCTTCCGGTCGATCGTCTTGGATCAATCCATTATTTCCTGCGTTTTGGGTCTCTAGTCATGATTCGATCTAAAAAAATATTTCTTTCATGCCCAGAAAACAAAACTTCGCACGGTTTCTCGCTTTTCCATCTGTCTGCCGTTCAGCTGATGTGATACATATTTCCCTGCCTTCTGATCATTCTCATGGCATGCAGACGATCACAAATGGTTCGGCGAGCATTTAACCTCTCTGCCATATGTTGTTGAGTTTGCATATCGTCTTCTTCCAACAATGCTTTCAATTCGGCATCTTCAAACTTTTCGCTTGACCTGGGCGTTTTTTGTCTTTCTAGTCGAAATCACCCCTTTTGAATTCTCTTAATCAAAGCTCACAAGAGTCTTGCATTGGGACATTGTTTCCGTAAGTTTTCACAAGTATATGACGGTTTTCACTCGCATTTTTCTTTTGATTGAACAAGAAAAGTAGTATGTGCCGCAAATGTTCTTAATTTCGCTCGAAACTCGACATGTTTACTACACGTTTAAGCATCAATGACGTTTTGAAAGGTTGTGTCGTAGAAACATATATAATTGCCATAAAATCTATTTAAGAGCGTTGCTAATTTGTTTTTTTTTTTTAGTTTTTCAGGAGCTCTTATACATTTACTGAAAAGCTCTCTTGGAACAGGAATTCTGGCCATACCTCGAGCGTTTAAAAGCGCTGGGTTACTTGTCGGACTTTTTGGAACTATCATTATAGGAGTATTATGTACCCATACTATCCATATATTGGTAAGCGTTTCATTAATATATTTTGTACTTGTTTACTTGGCATAACTGAACAAACAAAAAACAAACATATAAAAAAAACATGATTACATTTATAAAATTAGAACATAAACAAATAAACCTGTAAAAAATTGTAGTGGACTTGACTAGTTAATTGTAAATTCATTGACCAGTTAACATTTTTACGGTGTATAATCTATGCCAAGGATAAAAGGCATATTAACTGTAGATAGCTGTGGAATAATAATTGATGCGTAGGTTTTTTTTTTTATATACACCTGGTTAATATATTAATTTTTTTATTTTCTTAATATATTTACTTTTTTTTCGAATATTTTAACACGAATAGCTTACATATTTTAATGCATTGATTAATTAAGAATTATATACATCAAGGAGTTCCATAAATGTTGCTAAAAAGTTGCTTTTAGTAAACTAATAAAAACAGCTACATGAAATGCATGCGTTAAATATATTAATTATAAATTAATTAACGACTAATTATTAACGAGATTACATTTTTTTAATGTCAATTAAATGGCACGAAATTTTTAATTATCTAAATTGTAATATGAATAATAATTGCAGCTAGTATTGTGAAATAATATAATTTATATACCGGATCTTGAACTCAACTTCCTGTGAAATGTCAAACACGTAAAAATGTTCTTCTGTTGTTTTTTTGCATTAAAAAATGAAAATTGTGGTCTTAAAGTTGCAATTTGTAATAGATATCATAAAGGGTTGTCCAGTAAGTGTGCCAAAACTGTGAAATGAGATAGAATGACAACTAAAAGTGATAATACAGTATTTTTTATTTTACGAGGATCGTTCAGTAAGTCCTTAGAAAATCCAAGAGATGGCACACGTACCATCGGAAATGGTTTGTTTTTAGTAAGCATTATTATTCACTAGATAGTTGTCAAAGTCGCAGTTATATTTATCACATGGTTTCATTTTTATTGTCAATTGAAACAAGAAACTTTTGTTTATTTAGAAAAATGGAAAAAAGTGTGTTTCGAGTGGTGATTAAATACTTATATTTAAAAGGCTTAACACCGAAAGAGATCACAGCTGAGTTGGATGAAGTTCATGGTACGTCTGCTCCTCTGTTTGTAACTGTTTATAATTGGGTAAATGAGTTTAAACGTGGCCGTACATCCACAAAATATGAATATCGTTAGGGATGTCTAGTGGAAGTGAATACTCCCGAAATGATTGACAAAATACACGATATGGTTTTAAGTGATTGACGAATCAAAGTGCGCGATATAGTTGAAGCCACAGGCTTAACGCAAGGTATAGTCTTTTGTATGAGAAAAGGTACAATTTTGCACGAAAAATTAAATATTTGATTAAACACTTATATTTAAAAGGCTTAACACCGAAAGAGATCACAGCTGAGTTGGATGAAGTTCATGGTACGTCTGCTCCTCTGTTTGCAACTGTTCATAATTGCGTAAATGAGTTTAAACGTGGCCGTACATCCACAAAAGATGAATATCGTTAGGGATGTCTAGTGGAAGTGAATACTTCCGAAATGATTGACAAAATACACGATATGGTTTTAAGTGATCGACGAATCAAAGTGCGCGAAATAGTTGAAGCCACAGGCTTATCGCAAGGTATAGTCTTTTGCATGAGAAAAGGTACAATTTTGCACGAAAAATTAAATATTTGATTAAACACTTATATTTAAAAGGCTTAACACCGAAAGAGATCACAGCTGAGTTGGATGAAGTTCATGGTACGTCTGCTCCTCTGTTTGCAACTGTTCATAATTGCCTAAATGAGTTTAAACGTGGCCGTACATCCACAAAAGATGAATATCGTTAGGGATGTCTAGTGGAAGTGAATACTCCCGAAATGATTGACAAAATACACGATATGGTTTTAAATGATCGACGAATCAAAGTGCGCGAAATAGTTGAAGCCTCAGGCTTATCGCAAGGTATAGTCTTTTGTATGAGAAAAGGTACAATTTTGCACGAAAAATTAAATATTTGATTAAACACTTATATTTAAAAGGCTTAACACCGAAAGAGATCACAGCTGAGTTGGATGAAGTTCATGGTACGTCTGCTCCTCTGTTAGCAACTGTTCATAATTGCGTAAATGAGTTTAAACGTGGCCGTACATCCACAAAAGATGAATATCGTTAGGGATGTCTAGTGGAAGTGAATACTCCCGAAATGATTGACAAAATACACGATATGGTTTTAAGTGATCGACGAATCAAAGTGCGCGAAATAGTTGAAGCCACAGGCTTATCGCAAGGTATAGTCTTTTGTATGAGAAAAGGTACAATTTTGCACGAAAAATTAAATATTTGATTAAACACTTATATTTAAAAGGCTTAACACCGAAAGAGATCACAGCTGAGTTGGATGAAGTTCATGGTACGTCTGCTCCTCTGTTTGCAACTGTTCATAATTGCGTAAATGAGTTTAAACGTGGCCGTACATCCACAAAAGATGAATATCGTTAGGAATGTCTAGTGGAAGAGAATACTCCCGAAAAGATTGACAAAATACACGATATGGTTTTAAGTGATCGACGAATCAAAGTGCGCGAAATAGTTGAAGCCACAGGCTTATCGCAAGGTATAGTCTTTTGCATGAGAAAAGGTACAATTTTGCACGAAAAATTAAATATTTGATTAAACACTTATATTTAAAAGGCTTAACACCGAAAGAGATCACAGCTGAGTTGGATGAAGTTCATGGTACGTCTGCTCCTCTGTTTGCAACTGTTCATAATTGCGTAAATGAGTTTAAACGTGGCCGTACATCCACAAAAGATGAATATCGTTAGGAATGTCTAGTGGAAGAGAATACTCCCGAAATGATTGACAAAATACACGATATGGTTTTAAGTGATCGACGAATCAAAGTGCGCGAAATAGTTGAAGCCACAGGCTTATCGCAAGGTATAGTCTTTTGTATGAGAAAAGGTACAATTTTGCACGAAAAATTAAATATTTGATTAAACACTTATATTTAAAAGGCTTAACACCGAAAGAGATTACAGCTGAGTTGGATGAAGTTCATGGTACGTCTGCTCCTCTGTTTGCAACTGTTCATAATTGCGTAAATGAGTTTAAACGTGGCCGTACATCCACAAAAGATGAATATCGTTAGGAATGTCTAGTGGAAGAGAATACTCCCGAAATGATTGACAAAATACACGATATGGTTTTAAGTGATCGACGAATCAAAGTGCGCGAAATAGTTGAAGCCACAGGCTTATCGCAAGGTATAGTCTTTTGCATGAAAAAAGGTACAATTTTGCACGAAAAATTGGGTGTGAAAAAAATTTCGGCAATATGGGTGCCGCGTTTGATCTCAGTGGAGAATAAACGCAATTGTGTGCTCGACTCTGAGGCTGTTTTGGTGCTTTTTCGTCTCAATTCTGATGAGTTTCTGCGTCGATATATAAATGTGGACAAAACATGGTTATACTACTACACTCCAGAGACAAAGGAACAATGAAAACAGTTGGTTCCGAAGAAGGCGAAGACGGTGAAATCGGCCGGCAAGGTTATGGCCACAATTTTTTGGGAGGCACGCGGAATTATCTACACCGATTATTTGGAAAAAGGAAAAACAATAACTGAAGAGTATTATGAGTTGTTATTGCACCGGTTGAGCGAAGAAATCAAGAAAAATCGTCCTAATTTGAAATGTTAATGGCCAAAATCATTAAATTAAAGTTTGAATTATTACAACATCAACCGTATTCACCGGGTTTGGCCCCCCGCGATTTTTTTATTTCCAAACTGTTTCCAAACAAATGGCTCTGCGAACAACGGTTAACATCGAACGAGGATGTCATCGCCCAAACAGATGTCTATTTTGTGAACTTTCCGGAAAAGGGAAAAGAGTTAAAAGGAGATTACGTTGAAAAATAAAAAAAAGCCTACTTAAAATAATTTGTTTTTCTATGTTTCTCTAAGGACTTATTGAATGTCCCTCGTACCTTGAAGAATAAATATGGCAGAAAGTTCTGAAAATAATGTCGTTCAAGATGTGTGAATCGCACCATCTTGTTGATTAAAAACATTGTCTATATCCACATTTATAAGTTCAAGCCAAAAATATTCTGTGAGCATGTTCCTATAACGTTCACTATTAATAAAAACCCGATTTCTATCATTGTCTTCAAAAAATAATGTCTTATCACTCCTTATGAAGATGAAGACATGAGTCACCTAAATAATTTCAGGATTTTCATCGATCCATTTCCTGCAGTCATATTTGCTCATAAACCCATTAAGCCACAAGTCCGCTCGTGTATCGTGTACCTTTCGATGGTTGATTGACACAAAGTGCTGAACGAACCAATCTATAAGTGACATTTATATGTCCAACAGTGTTTCCGTTATTAAGTTCTGATATTCTTATTGAAACATTATTGATTGATTTGTCTGTTACTTTGTGATAGTTCCTTTTTTAAAAAGAAATAAAACAATTTTTTAGTTTGTTATCTATCACATTTATGTTTAAACAAAATTTGTGTGACGATAGTTTCGTAAAACGATTTTATATTCTCAACAGTTTTACAGTTTTAAAGTAGTGTTTGAAAATGTAAAATCGCCTTACGAAACTACACAAATTTTGTTTAAAAATAAAAGTGATAGATAACAAAGTAAAAAACTGTTTTATTCCTTTGTATTGGAAAATTCTTTATATCTATCTATTCGTGAGGATTTTTGATGTAGGGCCCTTGAGTATTGGTTTTACTAACTAGGTTTATCAAAATATTAGTCCAACTCTACCTAAGTTGTAATTCTACAATTCGTATATTTTTACTATTGCATATATTCAGTATATTTAGTTATAATTAAATGCACTGATGTACAATTTTTTTTCGAGTCATTATATTAATTATTTCCTTATTTAATATTACTCAGCATTGACCTTCAATAGATCATTAAGCAGATAACTTTTTCATAATTGAATAAAAGGTTTACAAATGTCAATACACACACCCACAGATTATATATATATATATATATATATATATATATATATATATATATATATATATATATATATATATATTATATATATATATATATATATATATATATATATATATATATATATATATATATATATATATATATTTATATATATATATATATATATATATATATATATATATATATATATATATATATATATATATATATATATATATATATATATATATATCATTATCATCATCAGCCTGTGTCAATCCACTGCAGAATGAAGCATGCTTCCAACTCTTGCAGTCCTTAGCTTTTCTCTGCCATTCGGGTCCGATATACTTAATGATGTCATTAGTCCATCGTGTTTTAGGTATTCTCCTTAGACGTTTGCGATCAAGCGGTATTCAGTCCAGGACTGTCTTGGCTACACCTGGCTACACGGCCTGCCCACTTTCATTTCAATTTCTTTATTCTTCCAGTGATGTCACTCACTTTCGTTTGTTCTCGGATCCAAGTATTTCTATCCCATCTGCGCAAGCGACTGCGATGTGAGTATTCAGATTTCACTTCCGTATGTCATAATGGGCAGGCCACACTAATCAAAAACTTTTGTGTTTAGGCAAAGTGGTAATTTGTTCTTAAACACAATGTTGATCCTGCCAGCCACATTTAACGCGTTTACCTACCTACCGTTCCATTTAAATACTCTGCCCAAGATATATATATATATATATATATATATATATATATATATATATATATATATATATATATATATATATAGATATATATATATATATATATATATATATATATATATATATATATATATATATATATATATATATATATATATATATATAGATATATATATATATATATATATATATATATATATTACAGAAATCTTTCACCCTTTTTCCACGTGGTGCCACCGATCGCCTTCGCCGAACTGTCAACTATGCAACGTCACGTGTCTCTCGAGACCGGTTTCTAGCCTTTCAAGCGTCATCAGCCGAGCTCTAGACGAACGCAAGGAAAGCAGTTCGGAGAGACGATCGGGGCCAGACCAGATTAACTGGCCATTTTAATGACGGGTCGTGATTGCACACAACTCCCGCCATCATACGGCGAATGCTCGTAGCAGTCAGGACCGCTCGTAACATTCTGCCTGGAAGCTCGGGTATAGTACCAGGTATGCCCACAAGGTAGCGTAATGGAACCGTGGAGGGAAATATTACAGAAATCTTTCACCCTTTCTCCACGTGGTGCAATCGATCGCCTTCGCCGAACTGTCAACCATGCGACGTCACGTGTCTCTCGCGACCGGTTTCTAGCCTTTCAGCCGTCATCAGCCGAGCTCTAGACGAACGCAGGGAAAGCAGTTCGGAGAGACGATCGGGGCCATGTCTTGGATCTTTGAATATGATTCGGAAAGGAAGCGCTAGAACCTGGAATTGCACCGACCAATCTCATCACGGGTAAAAAATGAGGAAATGAAATACCAAAAGTATGCTGATTTGGTTTTTTAATAGTCACAGGATCAGCAATAAGCAATTTCTACCTCAAGGCCATATGGCAAAGCAGTATTTTTACCGAGAATATCCTGAATCAAGAACACCAGGGTACTGCATCACGACAATGCGCCTTACTACCCATCGATTTCAATCAATAAAGTTTTTGGCAACTAAAAACATCGCGCGGCTTCTCAGCCCCCTTATTCACCCCACTTGAGTCCTGTACAAGTCAGTTACAGTAAGGTACAATAACTGAAGGGACACTATTTTGGGTGAGGATATCAGTATTTGAGTTCAAGTACTACTATGCAGAATGTACACATTTTCTTCAAATGTAGAATTTCAATTGAATAAAAAACTTTTTAGTAAAAAAAGTATTTAGAAAACAATTATAAAAGTATATTAGAAACCCTGGTTGCTATTCAGCTTATTTAACAATTTTCTATTTCCGATACTTGAACGAAAGAAACTCGAACAAGAATATTGCCTTATCTATACCTTTACTATTGGAAGTGACATCATGTTATTTTAGAATCTCATTCAGTACATTAAATAAGGTGATCTTAACGTACGCAGCATCCTTGTTCGAGTTTTATATTAGTATTTTAAGTACTGTAAACAGAAAATAGTTACAGTGATCCAAATCGAACCCAAGGTTCCAGTCTTATGCTTAAAATGTCATTCTAAAAATATCGAGAATACTTAAATAACGCAGCTAAATTATATCTATTGATAATAATGTTTAACAACTACAAGAGTGTAATAAAAGAATTTGCATTTTGAGATTCATGAAGCCGGAGCCTCGGAACTACGGTCGTTTTGTCGGAGTGTTCTTGCATCTGCTAATAAACGTGTTTCTCGTGGATACAGGAAAAAATATGTTCCATGCTATGTAAACTGAGTGAATTTTATGGTAAGTCTGCTCAGAAGCCTGGTGTCTTAACAAATCTCATTGCAACTTTTAAGAGGCCGGTTTCCAAGACCTAGCGCCAACATACGATACCGTCTATAGGGAGGGGATGATGTGTAAATTCCTGAAAGTAAATGAGTGCTGAACAACTGCAGCTAGAATTAATAACATGACAAGCAACATATACTTTCAGATTTGCTCGGGTGAACGTAAAAGTACAACAATGGTTTTAAATAATGGCCTGCCACAGAGCTCATTCCTGGTCCCTTTCCTCTTCGCTTTTAATATTTTTGACCTTCCAAATACTAGTTCAACGAAATTCTGCCACGCAAACGATATCGTTCTTACTCGTAGATCGAAAGAGCTTGGTCAGACGGAGAGAACACAAACAGAAGACTTAGCTGTCCTTAACTCTTAAGAAATTGAGACTAAAGCGCAGTGTCAGCAAGACTGAAGTATGAAGTTAACAACAAGCAAGCTAAAATTAAACTCCAGGTATAATCTAACGGTAACATTCTCCGTCATATATCTCCAAATATCTTGGAATCACGCTTGATCGCACTTTATCGTATAAAAAACATCTTAAAAATTCATTTGGCAAGATAAAAACAAGAGACAATATCATCCAAAAACTGTGTGGTACAATCTGGAGGGCTTCAATGGAGACTTTGCGTACATCATCTCTCGCGTTGGTTTTCTCAGCTGCAGAATACTGTGCTCCACTGTGGCTGAACAGTTGTCATACCAACATAATTGATGGGCAACTTAAAAAAATTATGAGCACAATCACTGGAACAATCAGACCAACTCCTGCCTACTGGCATCGCTTACTAAATAATATCTACCCAACTCCGATTCATAGAACCGAGGCCATGGTTAGAGAATACCGCATTATTCAAGAGAACCTGGAACTACCCATTCATTACTATATACCTATCCTATAACAAAACACGGTTCGATCAAGAAATCCATCACTACTATATGTTAAATAGCCTGTCACAGGTAACACCAAAGTAGGGATCTTTGAAACTAAAATTGCAGAAACAGTGAAAATAACCAAGAGTGGGAATGGTTTGAGAGATACAACTGTGATACTGCGGGTTTCGAAATTAAACAGAAAACTATGGGTCAAATTAAATGGAATCCGCACTAGATGTGGTCTATGTGCTAACTCACTCTTTAATTGGGGTATAGCTGGGTCTCCGAGTTATGACTGTGGTGCACTGAAAGAATACATCTGATATATTAGTGGAAAATGTCCTCTACAATTCTATCAGGGGAGCTGGAACGATTCAATGAGAGCCGACGCTGTAGCGATGGAATGGATTGGAAACCTAGATATTAATGTTTAGTTCGTTTGCGCGTTGTTTGTGCATTGTTTGTTTTTTTTTTATTTATTTCCCTTTTTTTCTGTACACACTATAGTACTATATGTTTATAGGTTTCATGATGCCATACGAATACATACATTTATTATTTAAAGTTCCATTCTTATGCCTCGCAAATACCTGTAAACTGTAGTGGGGGATACTCGTAATCCTCCTCAAAGTTTATAATGCTTGTTCTAGGATCTGCAGCTACAGCTGGTTTTATAACATCGGCATCGTGAAACCGTAGACAACCTGATCTTCACCTGTCTTCAAAAATCATGTCTCCCTCCCGTAACTTTTTGAACCAGAGCTGCACTCAGCTCTGATTCAAAAAGATTCATTTAAAACATCAATTTGCATTACTATGCGAATTGATATGGCACCTTTCCCCTCTACTTCGCAAATCTATTAAGCGACATCAGTCGCTTTGAAGCTTTTTTTTTAAATAATGTTTTAAAATTGCCTACATTTTGCGATTTATTTCATTTATTTTATTCTTTTTGCTAAAAATCATCGACTGAATATTTCGCGGAATCATTATAATACTGAAGAAGAAATGTTTATCGGACCAAAATGTTGAAATCGGCTTAAACCTCTGACGAGTGCAGTATAATCCTTTATTTATAAACAAAGAAAAAACCCAAATACTGTTTGTTATAACATGTGTAATGTTTTCTAAATTTTATGACAACAATCAGACTGTAAATATTGAAATGTTTGTAAACAAATATATAATATAAATTAATTAATCCATTAATAAAATGATAATTATTTGTCGATGTTTTATAAATAACCGGTTATTTTGTGACATCCGTGGTTCAAAAGTAAAAGTTATAATCTACAGATCTTATCATGATAACTACCAATAATTCATTGACCTGTTCTTGCACTTTTCTTTATGTCGACACTATTTATATTAGCGGCTATATAACAGGGCGATTTCTTGTCACGGTTTTCAACTTAGAAAACGGATCAAGGCTTAAGCTTATTCCAATTAGTTTACAGTTTTTGGTTTCATTTGTTGTTGACTGGTATTTTAACAAGACCGGTTTGAAATGGCTGGAATCAACTATATAAAAAATAAATCATATAAAACCCACATATTTTTATTTGAAAAGCTGAATCATTCCGATTAATACCAAAGTGACAGGATTGTTGCTCTCCAATTTTGATGATCACTGTCTGCAGGTCAAGCTTGAAAAACTAAGTGTTTTGTATTTTTTGTGTATTTTAGGGCATCAGAAAAATTGCTGTTTTTATCAACAGAAACTGTAGTACATTTATTAAAATGTAATAAATTTATTAGAAACTACAAATACATACATAATATAAAGAGCGTATACATATACATACATATAAAAAAAATCAAGTATGATTAATTATAATATTCTATCAGGCAATGTTTGTCGGGTTTTCTGGGCAATTAAAATATCTTGGAAGTGGAGATACAACTTAGATATTAAATCCAAAGCTAGTAGGTCGCCGCGTGCTGTAACAAAACGTTTTAATTGCTGCGTTACATTAATTGCCTGTTGATATATATCAATAACTTCTTCTTCCTGGATGTCTTCATTATCTGTTTTATCAGACACTGTTTCTTGCATAGGAACCTGCAGATATACCGAATCATCACTTTCTTCCAATATTAAATCATTGTCTACAGTGAAAAAGTCTCCGATACTGCCATCTGTTTCGATGCCGAAATCATCATTAGTTCTCTATATTCGAGCCAAAAGTGACAATGGGAGGTCGTCTTTTGTATCTGAATCTTCTGTGTTTTGTGTTGGATTTTCAGAGTTACTATGTGTAATTCTATTTTGAAAAAGCAATTTTGAATTGTATTTTTTGATACCCGGTCCCGCGCATTTTTAATAAGATAAATTGCATCCAAAACAGTTATTTTCTTTGAGAGTACTTGAGCTGATTCACCATTATTAATGGCTAATAAAAGCTTTTTAACAATAAATGTTCTATAAAAGACACACGTTTCAACTTTTGATCAAATTTTACCAACCGTTCGGCCATTAGTTCCTCAGTCATCTATTCTTTTTTGTTCAGTTTCTTTCGAAAGTTTGCCTCCAATAAATTTTTCGCATCGCAAATACAATGTTTTATTAGATTACGAAAAAATAACCCAGTTTCGACGGTATTGTAGATATTTTTGGGTGAATAGTTGCTTATAACCAAGTTAATCTTGGTCAAAAAAGTGACTACATCGTCGGGGTTTACACCTGCAGCCTCTCCATATATGGTTTTGAAACCGTCCAAGGCAGTGTTCGGCTATTAGAGGTATTAATTAATAAGAAATTAATATAATGCAGTTGGTACCGACAAAAAGTGTCTGCTCAAGAGAGTTGTCCGCTTATTAGAGGCGTCTGTAACAGGAGGTTTCACTGCATATATATATATATATATATATATATATATATATATATATATATATATATATATATATATATATATATATATATATATTGTGTAACAGTTATAAGTATTATGTAACAGTTGTCAGGAGTTATACCCTGACCATTACCCCCGACCATAATGAGCAACTAACCATTGCTTATTATGGCAGAAACGCAGGTTTTTGTGCGTCGGGGGTGTATAACTCCTGACTACTGTTGTCTCGTTGGACACAGTCCAAAGAAGTAAAAAAAATGCATTTATAAGCCATTCGACGAGAAGTCGGCGAAACTATAGGTTATTACGGAAACGCACTCCCTATTCTTGATGCACTCTGATGAGTCTAACCAACCACTAACAAACGAAACATGTGCCCTGCAATATATATATATATATATATATATATATATATATATATATATATATATATATATATATATACATATATATATATATATATGTATATATATACATATATATATATATATGTATATATATATATATATAATATATATGTAATATATATGTAATATATATATATATAATATATATATATATATAATATATATGTATATATATACATATATATATATATATATATATACATATATAGATATATATATATAGTGTTAGTGTTTAAGAGCAGACTCCCACTGAAAAGAAAAGTCTTCGATCATTGCGTCCTACCCGTTATGACATACGAAAGTGAAACCTGGACACTCACATTGCAATCAATTCAAAAACTTCGTGTAGCACCGAGGGGAATCGAAAGATGTATGTTTGGTATTACAAGACGAGACAGAAAGCCCTACCCATGGATCAGGGAATAAACGAAAGCGTGTGACATCATTGAAAGACTAAAGCAATTGAAATGGAGATGGGTAGGACATAAGCCAGGCGATGGGACGACAGACAGATCAAGTCAATCCTGGAGTGTATACCACTTGATCGCAAACCTCCGCGATGGACTGATGACATCGTTAAGTATATAGGACCCGAGTGGCAGAGGAAAGCACCGTAAAAGGACCGTTAAAGTTGAAAGCATGCTGGAGAGGCCTTCATCCTGCAGTAAATCGACACAGGCTGATGATGATAATAATCCCTCCCGGGCGGTATACCCTTCGATTGAGATACTCTGCCCAATATATATAATGGAAATTTGATAGCTCAGGGCGGCTAAGTTTATTTACCGATTTTTGAGATGCAACGTCAGTTTTTTTCCCGAAAGGTTTACCGAAGGGTTTACAATTAAATCGAGGTTCGTTTCACATTAGAAGAACGTCTCGTTCTCGTCGTGCTACTCAATGAGCAATTCATATCCAACGTGGTATTCGTCGTGGTAGTTCTTTTGAACAGGCTATTGATCGTGTTATTAGAAAATTTCAAATTGCGTTTACTCTCCAGGATAGTGTGATTCCTGTACGACAAGAAAAAAGCCAGAAGTGTTAAGAATAATGCCGCCGTTCAAGCAAGTGTAGTCGAAAATGACAACGTCTCGGTTGTCCGCCGCTCGCAAGAGTTAGTTCTCTCGCCAATACCAATCAAACAATGACGAATTTTGAGATGGGACTTAAGCTTGCATACTGGCACATACTGGTACTGGCACAAGAATTGAAGCCAAATGATCATCGAATTCGTCGTGAATTTGCTGAATGGGCCCTCGAAATGATGGAAGCCGACAACGAATTTCATCGCAAAATCATCGTCTTCGATGAAGCTCATTTCTGGCTCAATGGCTTCGTCATTGAACAAAATTGTCGGTATTGGTGCGAATCTAATCTACACGTGATATATGAGAGTCCTTTGTATCCGCAAAAGATCATGGTGTGGTGTGCTTTTTAGCATGGAGGAGTCATCGCTTTATGTTTCTTTAAAAATGAAGAAGGAGCCACCATTACCTTCAATATCGAGCACTGCAAGGCTATGCTGGAGGATTTTTTATTGTCAAAAGAAAGGCGCACCACTGTATATTTCCCGAGTAAACATGGGCTTATTGCGAGCCAAGTTCGGCAACTCATTAATATCTCGAAATAGCCCCATCGCTTGGTCGCCAACATTATGCTATTACTGCATGCATTATGCTTATTAACTCCTTTATAGTATTTTCTCTGGGGACATGTGAAAACATAGGTTTATAGCGATAAGCCTGCGACTATTGGCGACTTGCAAACTAACATTCGTCAAGCCATAGTCACCATACAGCTGGAAATGTGTGCCAGTCTCATCGAAAATTAGCGCGAGCGGATCCGATCCACACACAGATATTATATTATATGTGTATGTAAAGTTCCATATTAGAATTAGAATTAGAATCCTGGTGCCTTGGATAGCTGAACATATCAGCGATGACTTAAACAATTTATAAATGGTTATCTATTCGAATGTATAAAATTTGGACGACCTGCTGAGTTTGTTAAGGACCTATCGAAAGCTGATTCCGAGCAATCCAACCAGGAAATAGCCACAAAAATTGAAACTTCGTAGTCTACAATACAATTAACTTTCAGTTGAAAATAAAATTCAACGTGTGACCATTTGCAGTGCACTTTAGTCTAGGTTAGGCAGATATTCTTTTCTTCAGCAAATTGTTACTGGAGATGAAAACTGGATTCTATATAGCAATCTACACAAGAAAAAACAACGGTTACCATCAGAACAACCACCTTTGCTCTCTTCAAAACCAAAGTCTTCATCCTAATAAACTGTTACTGTCACTATGGTGGGATTTTACAGGAATAATTTACTATTAGGTTCTGAATCCTAATGAAACCATGAGTGCTGAGTATTATTGTTGTCAGCTTTAAAAACAAAATATGACTTTGATTTAAAAACATCCAAGACTGATTAATCGTCATTCTGCAAATTACTATGCAAGACCTCATACTGCTAAAATCATCATTTTTTAAAGGATGATTTAGACTTTTTCAAAGAGTTAGACTGGGAAGTATTTTTTTCGCTCACTTGCCATTCTCCTGAAGCTACACCGTCAGATTACCATCTTTTCAGATCAATGAAGCATATTCTTCATGAAAAAGAAATCCTTCTGCTACAACTATCAAAACTGCACTTGAAGAATATATTACTTTAAAATCACCCTCATTTTACAAAAGAAAGAACAGAGAGATTGTCAGAAAAATGGGCAAAGATTGTCAATATCGGTGGACATCAAAACTGTATTAAACTAATTGTTGAGTGTTGAGTAAAAATGCGTCGATTCAACTATCAACAGGATTCTTCAACATTTTAAGAACAATGAGTATATTTGCTAACAAGAAGAATTTACTCGGTGATTTCTTCTTGTTCCTCAATCAAAGACAATATGGTGGTCGATACCTCAACTGGATGTTTTTTTTTTTATTTGATTTCAAAAATCAATTTTTTTGTAACATTGATTGACGAACAATATATTGTTTTTTTTATTTCTTAGCCAATACTTCTTTTATTTCTAGGTTAAAGCATCTCATAAGGTCTGCACCCGAGCGAGAATACCAAGTTTGGGTTTTGCAGATACAGCAGAGGAAGTCTTTAAACAAGGACCTAAACCATTAAGGAGATGGGCAAGATTTGCCAAGTAAGTAACAATAGTATTCTTAAAATATATAAAATGATAACATAAAAATTAGATAGGTATATATATATATATATATATATATATATATATATATATATATATATATATATATATATATATATATATATATATATATATATATATATATATATATATATATATATATAGGTTCAAATGTTGCTATACATTTTTCCGTTTAAAAATACGCATATAAAAATAATTTATCAGGAAATTTTTACAAAGAATTTTAAGTGCTTTTATGCTAATATTCATGCATTACCTGTTAATTGCTTTAAAAATTGTATTTTAGGCTTACTAAATTAGTATTTTAGTTTGTTATAATATATATATTTTTTCCATTTTATCAGCCAGGTTTTCAAATTAGTCTTTTCGGTTCTTACTTATATATTCGATAACTATTTTTGAGGACCTCTATTTAACCCAGTATTAAATTACAGTTAAGGGACTTTTAAATGTATTTATTTGCGATTGTAAAAATGTACTAGGATCGGCTGAAAAGTTCGAAGGATGGCGGATAGCTGGTGCGGTATGAAATAGTTTTTGTGGCTTTCTGGAAAGTTGGCTTCTGGCTTCTACAGTCCGTCAGAGTTTTTGATGATATGGATACAATTCAAGTTAACTGTTGCAATTAAGTATTTTTTCTTTAAAGATCTATCAGCAACAGCCATACATTATGAGGTGAAGAATGGTTTGAAAGATTACACTCTTTGATTTTCCATTGTTAATAATTAGTTTCCTGGGCATTTCTTTGCCGTATAAATGCGCATGTTTTGAAGAGTTTCACAGTTTTACATTTTATGAAACCATAAAGACTTATGGATCAGTTAAAGTTGGGGTAGGCTATTTATATAAATTTAATAAACAAACTATATACACTCAGAGAGCAGGAGTTGGACCTGCCTCGTTCCGCCAGATCGTCATTTTAGGCCTATCGCAAACGCAGTCAGCTGGATTAAATAAACATTATTTTGAATTCCAAATCATGTTTTTGTTTTTATATCAGGGATTTTTCAACCCATCATAAATGACTCATCACACCGGTCAATAAGTCCCCGGTCTAAGATATAGATACGAAAAATTCTTACCAGTGGTCGACTATACCAACATTTAAACCTTATCTGTCAAAATGTCATGACAATCTGTCTGCTAGTTTCTGACAGTGTTGTGCTTCTGCAACTTTTGTCATTTTTAAAACAATTGAAAAAAAAATTCGTATGTTGTTTAAGCATTTGTTTTTGATGAAGAAAAATACCGTTGAAGGAAAACAATGGATGATAAACATTACCCGGACACTGCTTTAGGAAAATCAACAATTATTGATTGGTATGCTGAATTCATATGTGGCCATATAAGCACCAATGATGCTGAACGCTCTGGATGTTTAAATGAGGTGGGTACACCAGACAACATCAAAAAAATTCGCAAAACCGTAAAGTAAAGCTGCAGGAGATAACTGATATCATGAAGGTTTGGAAAGGAAATGTTTACACTATTTAGCATGAACATTTGGGAATGCGTAAATTGCTATCGAAATAGGTACCCGCGTTTGCGGACCAAAAACAACAACTTATTGATGATTCTGAGCAATATTTGGAGCTGTTTAAGAGAAATAAAAGGATTTTTATGTGGTATGTAACAATGGATGAAACATGGACCACCATGAAACAAACACCATTACACTCGGAGTCAAATCTATAATCAGCTGAGTGGACAGAAGCCGGTGAAAGCCATTCAAAGCGACCAAAAGCATAACCATCGGTAGGCAAAGCCTATGTATTTTGGGATGCGCATGGGAAATTTACCGATTATCTTGATAGAGGTAAAATCATCAACAGAAAAAATCAAGGATGAGATCGAAAAAAGTTGCAAATGGGCAAAAAAGTGCTGTTTTACCAAGACAATGCACCGTGTCACAAATCGTTGGTAGCGATGGCTAAATTGTATGAATTTCACTTCAAATTGCTTCCTCATCCACCGTATTTTCCAGATCTGGCGACTATTTCCTGTTCTCAGGCCTGAAAAAAAGCTCGCTGGAAAAAAAACCGCTCTAATGAAGATGTAATTTCCGAAACTGAAGGATATTTTGAAGGCAAAGAGAAATTGTTCTATAAAAGAAGGTGCGAAAATGTTAGAAAAGCGTTGGAATGATTGTCGATATTTGTAAAATTAATTGTGTTTTTTTTGTGACAAGCTGCAAAAAAATGTTTTTTTGGGGGTTATGTAGAAATGCGAGTGTTTCTTAAAATGTGTCTCATGATGTTGCCTGAAAGTTTAATGTCACTGAAATATTAGAAGCTGGAGATCTGGAGCCCGAAGCAGACTGGTTTGGTCAACCAAAAATTAAGTATTTAATTAGGATAGCTGATATCTGATGGAAATTCATTTTAAATAAAAGAATTGATACTATTTTTAAGGAACCATATTAGCAGTGGTGTCTAAGGCGTCAGATTTACGTTACGGCAGTTAATGTGGAGCGGGTTCAAATTCCGTACTAGGCAAAAAAAAAATCTAAAATTCTTGTGAATGTTTCTAGGTAAGAGTGTAAAATCTGACAAGGAATTACCCCTCAGTCACGCCAGTTCGTGGCTGGGTAAGGCCGGATGCCTTCTGAGAGGTTTTCTACGTTGGTCACTCGCCAGTCGGTAGGCTTCTCGAGATACTTTCGGTTAAGCACAAAACCAAGGGTTGATAGTCCGAGGGGGGTGTTGACCGGGGTTTTCGGTAGCTGATGACCGTGGTTCGGAACCCACGTTAAGCTAGGTCCAGTCGCTAAATAGCCTTCTCAGTTGCTGATGCGCCTCTAACCCCAAAACTTTACTTTAGTTTTTCTAAATGTCCACTATGTTAAAAAAATTGTATGACAATTGTTTCGATACACATCTCCTTTTTCAAATACGAAACTATAGTTTTGTTTAGTACTTGAAAAATGTACTGCACTGTGCATCGAAACAATTTTCATACAAGTTTTAAATATTAGTGGAAATTTATACAAAAGTCTTCGTTTTTTTATTAAAAAAATTAGTGTTTCTAACCACCAAGAGTTTGATTTCTGATGAAGACTGTGAATATATTCTCATCTGTGATAAGTAAAATTAGTTAATAGTGATGGTGACGAATTTCACAGAAAATGCTAAAGCTAAACATAAAAATATTTTGCAAAAATCAATAGCTACTTTCTTTTTTGTTATCTTATTTAAATGTTTCATAAATTCTTGATACTAGTTTTTGTCCTTAACAAAAGAAATTAAGTGAACTTATTATCATTCCTTATATAGTTATTTTTACAGAATAATATTATTGGTTCTGATGATTTGTTTGTATTAATATCTTTGTTCTCCGTCCCATGTAACAATATTCTCAGATCATCTTATGTCTCAGCGCTTTTACCTGCTAATACTCTCGAAGTGTCTTCTCAGAATGACCTGGATTTTTGACTGTGCATATTTATTTTTTAACGATAATATATTTTTAGTATATCGTTCAATTATAATTATATATGAAAAAAATTGTATTTTATTCGATAACGTATAAAATTCAAAAATATTTTTATTAAACTGTAAATCATTAAATACTGTATTGGCGTTATCAGCAAATGTATGATAATTTACATTATATACAGTATGTCTGAAAAATAACTGAAATTTTTAAATAAAAAAACAATTAATTATTTAGCAAAAATTAATTATATTTATTCAAAATACATCCCTTCTGCATCAATACACTGGCGGGCACGTTCAACCAATACTAGCATAGATTTTTTATGTCGTTTTTTGGAATCGTCTCAATGAGTTTCTTTTCATTCGTTCAAAACGTTTCTTTTATGCCCAGTTTGAGTTTCGAAAACCAGAAATAGTCACACGGAGATAAATCGAATATGGAGGATATTGAAGCAGACAGCCTTGTCTTTTCGCCAAAAATTCATGGGGAGCGAGGGTTTTGTGAGATGGTGCACTATCGTGCAACACTCCAAGGATTCTCTTCCACAAACGCTCCATAACACTCAGATAATATTCACTATCGACATTTTGACTCCTCCAGCGACACTGTGGAACCAATTTTCGCGATTTTTGTTTTTTGGCCGTCCTGGCTTTGGGTCATCTTTCAAACAATCACGACCGTCCTGGAATCGTTTATACCACTCGAACATAGGTGAACGGGATAAGCAATCATCGCCATAAACTTTTTTCATCAATTCCAATATTTTTGTAAAAGTTTTATCGAGCTTGAAACAACATTTAATATTAGCTCTTTGTTTCATCGTGTTTTTGCGACGATGTGATAAAAGGTACTGTCACTTTAAGGGCTATAACTTGACAATCCCTTGATCGATTGATGGCGCTTTCCTTTTATAGAGGAGATATACAGCTTTTAGATTATATGTTATTTCAATAGATGACACTATTAGTTTTCTTTAAATTTAAAATGTCCATTATTTTTCCGACATATTGTGTATGTTGCTTGTTAATAAATTCATCAAATAGTGAACGCCAATTTCTTTTAATTAATTCAATTCTATGTGTATTGAATTAGTTGAGCACGGTTGTTTCATAATCCTTTTTGAAAGACCCTATTGCAATGCAATGCATTGCAATGAGCGTATTAAAATAACCAGACGAAACTGATCATACGTGGAATCGATTGTAAGTTAGTGCTTCAAGTACGATACTTAAACAAAGTGCCAAATTACTACGTGAAAGTCTCCAGGCCTTTCCAGAAGTCACAAGACAATGTTGATTGGTTTTCACAACTCTAGAGGTATTATACTTCGGGGATCCACTCCACAGAATTAAAATGTTTGGGTGAGAACCGAATATCGAGCGCCGGGGAGTTGGTTTCTGTTGCACGATAATGCAATCTTACAGGACCCTCGTGGTTCGTGAATGTTGGTCGAAAAAACAACAACATTATTATTCGCTTGATTTATTTCCTGTTCCTGAAACTCAAACTGATCATGAAAGGAACGTTTTATGACAGTGCTACTCAAGTCGAAGAAGCCGTGAGGTGACGAAAAACGTGATGAAAAACGACATAAAAATATCTGCGAGAATTGGTTGAACGTGCCCAGCGGTGTATTCATGCGAAAGGGATGTATTTTGAATGACAAGAAATAATTTTTTTTTAGTTTAAAAAGTTGTATTATTTTTCCGACATACTGTGTATATGCTTAATGATTATTCACTTTTTGTTGTAATGACAGAATGCAATTAATTGGGATGTCAAAAAAAAGTTTATTTCATTTTAGTGTCATTTAAGACTTGTCAATTAATTCCAAGAAAGAAATTAAAAAAAAAAAATGAGTGGAAAGTCAGAAGAAAGGAGTTTTATTAAATATTCCTAGAAATAATGTATAGAAAAATTCATTATTTTCCAAATTACATATTTATCATATCAAAAATACTGTTATATAATAAAAAAATACATATTTTACATTTAATTGTGTTAAGATAGTGATATCCGGAAGATATGTATGAAATTTATGCATTCACTTTGAAATAACATTTCTAATCAGTACTAAAGGATATTAGTCAGATATGTTCGCATATCCTTAAAAACGTTATAAAATAGTCATTGGAAATATATTTAAATAGTTCGGTATTCGCTACCTTTCTGTTACTCATGTTGTATGTCGACATGCCGACATAATAATTGTTTGATCGTAAGGAAGTGGAGTATGCAACAGTTTGCATCACTCGCTTGTTACCTTTCACCAATGATTAGTGTTAATTTTTAATTTGCAACATGTCGTATTTAACAAATAATTACTCCCTTGTATACAGATGAAAATTAACTGTACGTATCTTGTATTTTCGATTTGAGAAATGAAGCAATATTAACGTTTGGTTTGATCTCTATTGCTCTTTCTATAAAATGCTATAAAACATCATAGAAACTAGAATTCAGAAGAATCAGAATATTGGATAATTAAGACTAAATACTTTTGCGAAGTGTTCATTCCAATTTGCTTTTGGTAAACTATTAATAAATGCAGCAACCCCGAACGAAAAGCAACATCGAACTGAAAACATCGTGTAAAATACAATGCTCACGGTCATGTCCATCAGTCCTTCAGTTAAGGAGGTACGAGCGAATCTTATGGAAAAAACGAGCTTCCAAGTCTAAGACTAGAAATTCGGCAATTGTAACAAAGGATATGTATATTTTTTCACTTCCACTTTTCATTCCGCTCTCATAGACAGCCTCTTTTCACTATTAATAATATATATATATATATATATATATATATATATATATATATATATATATATATATATATATATATATATATATGTACAACCACGTTCAAATTTAGAAGCCCTCTTCTCCCTGTGAGAAACGAAGTACGAAGAAAGAAGAGAAACGAAGTAAAAGAAAATGTATGTTCAGTGGGATTAGACTCTTCAAGTCTTATCCACAGAAAATGTCAAAATTTAGCTGTCAAAGCTTGATCGCCACCAACAAGCATCTGAAACTTCGCAGCAGCATGCCATCTTCCAAATCATACTTGACAAATATCATAGTCATTTGCGCCATCTCTGTGTCAGACTGAGCGCATTTTGAACGATTCCTGTAATAAAAATAATAATAATTAAAAAGGAGAAGGATAAGAAGAATATAATGTCACACATGTATAATGCACAATATAATGTCAGGCAAATGTTAAGGACGTCGAAGAAACGTAAGCACTAATGTTCTTTGTGTTTTCCCTTCTTTATATCTATCAGCTGATAGTTTTGGAAATATTAAGCATCTAGGGGGGATTCACATCTTAAATGTTAATATTTAAGTGCTGAATTGTCTTTGGTTTAGCTTGATAGTTTTTGTATACACGTGGTTGGTATAATGTCATAATAAAATAATTCAGAAATTCCATTTATTTGATACAAAAATTAATAACGCAAATTCCGACCACGGTTATTATATTCTTTATCTCGAGGCATGAAGCGAATTATATGATCAATGGCAAGTTATCTCAAGCACCTTGTACATATGTTTCAAGATCGTTTAGAGCTGCTAGCCGCCTTGGCAATTGCTCGGGACTTCCACCAATGCTATACGGCCAGACGATGAACTGTAATATTTCGGTTAAGAACCGAGCTACATTTTAGATTCCTTTGATGAGTACTATGAGTGACCTACGTCCAGAATATATAACCTCCCACCTCCACACCATAATTTCTAATGCGAAAATAAAATTTCGCCTTTCATGTCGAAAACGTTTGACCCTTATGCGTTCATTATGACCACCTAAATTTAATTATGACATCACTAAAGGAAATAGGGTTCTATTTCGATTCCCTATTCAACTTCAGAATCTCCTGAAAAGTTAATTCATTTAATATATTCCTGACGGAAGGGCTTTGATAATTTTCCTGTCTTAGCAGCCACTCATTCACAGCAGCAATTACTTTTTCACCGTGAGGAAAATGTGTTCATCGTAGATGTTCATTAGACGTAGAAATACGACAATAAAAATACAATTTGTAGAAATAATTGTGATGTGGTATGATGAGTAAAATATATACAAATTTAGCAAAGGTTATTTTTTTGTACACAATTTGTCGGAGAAATAAGGGAACTTTTTAAATAAAAATAATAGTTATTTATTTCGCCAAAATTATATCTTTTTATTCAAAATATATCCCTGCCGCAACAATACACCGCTGGGCACGTTCAACCAATGCTAGCATAGATTTTTTAATGTCGTTTTTCGTAATCACCTCAATAACCCTCGTCACTTCTTGGGCTTGTGTAACACTGTCAGAAAATCGGAAATCGGACTTCTGGAAACGCAATTTTTTCTATTTCGGAGAACCTGGGGACTTTCACATAAGCACTTTAGCGCTTTGTGTGAGGATTGTACTTGAAGCACAAAGTTTTATAACTAGCTACAATCGATTCCAGGAATGTGCAGTTTCATTTGGTTGTTTTAATAAGGTGCTTGTACTGTTGAACGCGAGCAATTTCTTGGTTCTCATTTAAAGCATTAGGAACAAATCGAGCACATACTTTTCGTTTGTTTAAAATTTCGTAAATCATATCTTTGGTTGTATTTAATTCCTTTGCTATCCATTTATAGTCGAATTCGTATCGTAGGCGATCATTTCAGGCACGTTTTCCACCAACTCATCGCGATTGTTGTTTTTTGCCTGGCTTTGGGTCGTTTTTCAAAACATTACCACCATCCTGGAATTGCTTATACAACTCGAACGCAAATGTACTTTTTTCATCTAATCCAATGTTTCTCTAAAAGTTTTACGAGCTTGAAACAAAATTTAATATTAGTTATTAATTCCATCGTGTTTTTGTGATGACAAAAGGTGCTGTCACTTTAAACGCTATACCTAGGCAATCCATTAATCGATTCTTATGATGGCGATCTCATTTTATAGAGGAAATATGGTATTCAGCTTTCAGATTATATATTGTTTCAATAGATGGCAATAGTAGCTTTCTTTAAAATTAAAAGGTTATAAAAATTAAAAAGTTATTTTCCGATATACTGTGTATGTTAGTAATAAAAATGCTGCGATATCTGGAAAAAACATAAAAGGGAGGCTGTTAGTTGATGACAATTTTAATATATTAACAAATATCCGCAATTCGCGTGAGCAAATATAAAATAGTCAGAATATCTACATCACTATGCTAAAACAAATATAAAATTACTAAAGTAAACAATCCTAACGGGTTACGTTATTTTTGGTGTCGTATCTGAAAGGGCATTCTATAATGCTAATGAGTGAAAATAGAATTCCTTGAAACGTTATCTCCCCCCCCTATATTTATATATATATATATATATATATATATATATATATATATATATATATATATATATATAGGAAGTGACAAAGGCTATAGACTCGATCAAAAACGGCAAAGTTTCAGGAAAGGATAGTATAACTGTGGAGATGTTAAAAGCTGGTGGTCGGCCTTTACATAAAACATTAGCAAAATTATACTCAAAATGTCTCAAACAACAAGAAGTACCCAGCTTATGGATAAATGCAGAAGTGATTCTTTTACATAAGAAAGGGAGATTTAAAGAACTACCGTCCAATAAGCCTCCTATCAGTGGTGTACAAAGTTTTCACCAAGATAATATCAAAAAGAATATTAAGAAAACTTAATGACGCACAACCAAGGGAGCAAGCAGGATTCAGAAGTGGATTCAGTACAATGGATCACATCCAGGTCCTACAGCAGGTCATAGAAAGACACAACGAATACACTATGCCACTGTGCTTGGCTTTTATCGATTATGAAAAGTCATTTGATTCAATCTCAAATCGGGCCATAATGGATGCATTGCTTAATCAAAGTGTAGATAAATCTACTAGGATCAATATATGATGAAGCTACAGCGAGAGTCCACCAAGACGACCTTGAGGTTAGAATAAATGTAGAGTGGGGCGTACGGCAGGGTGATGCAATATCGCCTCTTCTTTTCTCAGTCTGCCTGGAAGAAGTGTCCTGGAATCTGGATTGGGAACAGGATGGAATAAGGATTAATGGTGTGTCCTTAAACCATTTTATATTTGCAGATTATATCGTTCTTTCTTCCACAAGACCCAGAGGAGCTGCAAAGACACGTACAAGAGCTCTAAGTGGCTGCGGAACCATTTGGCTTAGAAATAAACCAGATGAAGAGTCAGGTCATGTTCAATAAATTTGCTGAGGACAAAAGGATTTCTATTTTAGGAACGGATTTGGAAGTTGTGGATCACTATATATATATCTTGGGCAGAGGATTTCAATGGAAGGGGATGCCGTCCGGAAGGTGGATTTGGCAGGCTCAACATAGTGTTTAAGAGCAAACTACTACTTGCCTGAAAAGAAAAGTTTTTGATCAGTGTGTCCTGCCCGTTATGACATACGGAAGTGAGACCTGGACACCCACATCAGAATCAGTTCAAAAACTTCGAGTAGCACAGAGGGGAATGGAAAGATGTATGTTTGGCATTACTAGCCGGGATAGAAAGACCTGCACATGGATCAGAGAACAAACGAAAGTGAGTGACATCATTGGAAGAATAAAGCAATTGAAATGGAAATGGGCAGGTCATGTAGCGAGGCGATGGGACGAAAGATGGACCAGGGTGGTCCTGGACTGGATACCTCTTGATACCAAACGTCCACGGAGAAGACCGAAAATACGATGGACTGATGACATTATTCAGTATATTGGACCCGAATGGCAGAGGAGAGCTCAGGACCGAGAGAGTTGGAAGCTCGTTGAAGAGGCCTATATCCTGCAGTGGATTGATTCGGGTTGATGATACTTTGTCAGTTTTTATTGTGCAGTAGTGCTTCGGCATCTCTTCTTATGTTGTCCTGTCATCTTGTTTTTGGGCTTTCTCTTTTTTGTCGCCCTTCTATGATTTTTCTTGGTGTTTTGTGCACTGTGCATTGTGCACCATCTCGTGCAACAATGACACTTCTACCAATGGTTGCATTACATTCATACATTGTGACCTATTATTATAATTTATTTCACTATTTCAATTTATTGTCGATCTATCCTTCATCATCAGTAAATATAGTTCCAAATGGACAGAAGTTTAGTCCAAAACCTTTGCTGCATTAGTAAGTACGTATAATTGCTATGTCAGATTTTGCGTATAGGATGCGTTAAAAGAAAATAGAAACTATGAGAGATGTGAAACTGATAAACCAAAAAGAAGAGTACAAAGAAAAACACGTGCTGTATATGAACAATACGTCAGCGATGAATTTTTAAATTTTGCATTTCAAGAATCGTATTAAGTTATTTTTTATAGTTCCAACAACCATTGAATACTCTATCAAGCTAAACGTATATACCCTTGTTGTAAAGCAAATTTAGTGTTCTCATGAATGGTCTAATTTTTTTTTATGGATTACTTTTCTTAACGTTAATAACGTTAAGGTCAGGATAACCATTATATAGTAAATATTTGCAAATCACAGATTTCGCAATAATTATGTATCCTGAATCAGAACTTTTGCACAATCCTTTGAATACATCGTCCTTAGGTATTTTATTTTTATATTTTGTCATTCATTTAATACATGACAGTTTTTTATTATAATGTTGACCTAGTAGGAAGGTTATTAACATCTCCAGCTTTTCAATATTTTAATTTTCTTATATACAATTAAATAAAATAAGTACCTGGTAATTTTTTAGTTGCATCTTGCTCTCGCGTCTTTTATAAAATTTTAATGATTTAGGAATACAAATGTGGATGTCCAATGTGTATATTCCGTTGCATATGTTTTTGGAAATATGTAAAATCAACAGTAATATCCTTTAATATTTTCTAAATTTTAGACCGGTCAAGGAGCGAACTGTTTGTGTGCAGCATTAGTTGAACGATATAATTGTATTGGATCGTAACTCTTTACATTTCTTTATATAAATGCATTGAGAATGAGCCTCTTCTCAAACAGTCTCTCTTTAATGAAAATAATTGAATTTTAAACATTAGTCGAAAAAGACAACAGACTACATATTTCTATGGAGATTTGCTTAAAATTGTTTTAACTTATCAATGAAGTTTTAGTATTTCTACCATATAGTCCTGATCTTGCATCCTAAGAAGCTATGATATTATTTAGCGCTTGAAATTTGAACTTGTACCAAAACCAGATGGATCAGTTTTCCACTAGTCCAAGCCATTGAATTCAACAGAATAGAAAAGCTACAATAGAAGGAACAAAGACATAAACCAAAATTGCTTATAAGAAATTGAATATATAAAATTTTAAATTTACAAACAAAGGAATCCAAGAATATTAAAAAAAAAACAGTATTAACATTAAATGGAGATCTATGTACGTTTCGACTCAGCCAAATTAATTTAACGGTTATATTTAATGTTATTGTTTATTTCTCAAAATATACCTCTTCTAAGTATCTACTGAAAACTCTGCAGAAATCACCATGAAATTTGGTTTAAGATTCCATGAAATTTATCATACGAGGTGTGACTATTAAATAACGAGACTGACGATGTAAAACATTTCATTTTGATTTCATACATATTTACTTATTATCACCTTCAATATACCCCGCTCCTCTATTCGTACAATGCTCTATGCGAATCTTTCATTGTTCGAAACAGTGCAGGAAGTCTGCTTCTATCAGCTCCTTCAGAACGCGTGCCACTTTCTCTTTCACAGCTTCAACGGACTCGGCCATTTTAAAATGTGCAATGAAATACAAATTATGGGCTAAAGCGAGGGATCATATTAAGCATTACACTATTTATTATTTTACTAGATAATGCAATAAAAAGAGCAAACAAGAAGATTAAACACTATAAAGTAGGATATTGGAAGATGACATTACGAAGATAACAGAGTTGTGTTTAACATTATATAAAAATATTAAATGCGTTCTTAAAAAAAAGGTTAAAATGAACACAATTATTCAAAAGACAAGAATAATGATAATTGAAGATGAAACTGCAAAGTAAGATAAAGGAACGACGAAACGGAACCGAAGTGATGAAATATTAGAGAATTTCTCTGTTTTATTAATAAATAAGACAGAAAAGTTGTTCAAGACTATGGCAACAAAATAACGAAAGTTACAGAAGAGATTTAAAATGGATATGATATGAAACGAAACATTCAGAGAACAATTCCAATAGAACTAACAAACTAGATAGCCTAGCTGAGGTGTTTGGAACATATAGAAATAATGAGTCGTGAAAGAATGATGAAATATGAAGCAAGAAAATTATGTAGAAGCAAAAGATGAAGAGAACGAAAAGCGCGGAAAAGGGGAACGAGGTAAGCAGTAGAAGTAAGAGGAAGCTATTGATCTTCCTCCATATAATTCCCAACTCAAAACATACAATAATGGAGGAAGTTGTGTAAGAAAAACAACTCAATTCCAGAACCGCTTTATATCGAAAGGTTGAAAGATGTGCGATGTAAGCCAACTTGTGGAAATCGCATACTGCCCAGGTTCATATGGTTCAATTTCGTGTACACATAGTTGGTTATCATTTCCGAACATCGTCGTCCCTTGACGTCAAATACGTTGCCAACCTTATCTTCCTAGAACAAAAAAAAAATCCCTTGTTGAAACACTCGATAGGTAAATAATTTTTTGACAATATAATATTAATAATGCTAATAATAATATGCAATTTTTGTTATAACATATGCCATGTTTAAGCCTCGCTTATTTTCGCAAATTATCGGGGATTAATGGATTAGCATGGATATGAATTTTGTGTATTCTTTGATAAGCACCATAATTCATTTTCCTCATTTAATTTCTTAGTTATATGTATAGATGTTCTTTTCCAATTAAGTTTACTATAAACATTAGATATAGTACATACATTGCTATGTTATGATGTACATTTTAGTACACAACATCAAATGAACAATGGTAGATTTAATTTATCTCGTTAGTTATTTCATTGGAAATATAATAAATAACTCATTCTGATATGATTATTATCATATTATAATGAATAACGACAATTTTTAAACGGATTTCAAAATTTTATTAATAATATTCGAATCGTCGTCAAATTTGTTATAAAAAAAGAGAAAGATGGATAAATGTTCTTGCTAGACGTTCTGTTGGACAAAGAAGAATTAGAAGGATGTACCAGAAAATGACTTACATTAGACAATATTTAAATCAGAAGTTCAATCAGTAGTTTAGTTTAGCAGCAGTTGGTAATATATATATATATATATATATATATATATATATATATATATATATATATATATATATATATATATATATATATATATATATATATATATATATATATATATATATATATGGGTGGTGACTCTGGGGTTAACACATAAAAAAAGTTCCTATAACCATACCCCAAAAATTGCTTCTTGAAGGGGCTAGAGACCTTAAAGGCGGAACTCTGAAGATGGTTTTTTCGTAATATTTTCGAAAAGGTTTTTGCTAAAGTCATGAAATACGGTATACTTCAATAATTTGAATATTTTTTAATTGTTTAAATTAAATTATTGAATTTTTTGGTAAAAAAGGTCCTCTTATTTCATCTCGTTAAGATAGACCGTAGATCGTTTTCCAGAAAACTGACTTTTTGAAGAAACTTGACTGCTTGAAAAAATCAGTTTTCTGGAAAACGGTCTATCCTAACGAGATGAAATAAGAGGACCTTTTTTACCTAAAAATCTTTGCGATCCTATAATTTGATTCAAAAAATCAACAAATATTACAAACAAAAAAATTTTAGCAGCATTTACCAAGAAGACTCCCCTGTTAGTGATGCCCCTCACTAAAGTATTCAATTATTAACACAAAAATCGTTTTCACATTCTAACTTATTGAAGTATACCGAATTTCCCGACTTTAGGAAATATCGTTTCGAAAATATTGCGAAAAAAACATCTTCAGAATTTCCCCTTTAAGGGGATCTGCCCCCCCCCCCCCCCGTGCTAATTCCTATTTATATGACAAATTATCTTTATTTTTAGCCGTAGAATACTCTGGTAAAGTTTGGTCTATACAATTCCAATTTTTCCAAGGTCCAATTTTTTTAATTAAAAGTCAATAATTTATTAAGTAATTATAATCTAACCATTTGTAAAGGATAAAAGACAATGTCTTCTTGTGTGAACTAAAAGTAGAACACGAGTGTTAAACTGTCCACACATGGTTTTTCGTTTTCACTAATAATAAATAATTCTTGTTTCGTAACCGTAAGTAGATTTTCGTTTCTAATTGAGAATTCTATTCAAGTAGACAATATATCAATTAAATGACGGATAATGGCAAAAGTCAACATTACCAAAGCCTTGAATGCTTGATGGGTATTTAAACGTTCTCATTGCGTATGTATTTGTTTAATATCAAACGGCTGGTATAAATATCAGAGGTTATGATTTTATTGTATAGAGAATTGCCCGTCAAAAGTCATATGGGTGCAACCAATTGTATGCAATTATACAAAATTTCTGTTTAAATAACTTAAATAATATCCTTTTAATATTTCACGAGTGCCTAGAGCATTGTAAGAAGTATATACAAAATAGAATTTATAATGCAGATACAAATTTTTGTCCAGGTTTATATGTATTAGATTGTAACCCATATTAATTACATTGTTTCGCGTTGTTGCAAAACAATACCATTTGGAAATGGTAGCAATTTTACATAAACATAAATAAATTTTATTTTAAAACTTACAAGTTAATTTTCATTTTGATAACATTTTATCGTGATCAGTGATCTATAACGTTTGTTGTGAAATTCCAAATATAATGTCTGAATGATTGTGGCGTGTTCATATATTTTTTTCTTTATTTGGGTTTTTGGCTACGATCTAAAACTCAAAAAATATCAAAAATATCTGTTCTTATGCAAATAAAGAATCACTGGGTAAAAACAAAAAAACAAACGGAGACAAATTTCTCAGTGATTCCTTTTTGTAATAAATTTGTCTAACCAACAACATTTTAAAAATATAAAAATGTTCTAAAAAAATATACAAACTTTTAATGTTAACGTTTCCGGAAGAATTCTCCTCCCGTTTTCAAAACGAATCTAAAATAAAGTATATTATTTTCTATAAATTATGAAAAGATAGAAAGTAAATATATTTTTTATGTATGCCAATGATACTTACATTGACAATTACATTGATAATTCTAAATATATCAATAATTAATTATATTAATTATATAATTTTATAATTAATTATTAATTTAACAATATATTAATTATATAATTTTATTTTAAAAATTTAAATTTATTATTATTATTTAAATATATAATATATTAATTTTTCGATTTAATGGCATTAATGTTTGAAAACAATTTCGGACAAATATCTTCCGCGACTACTTCTGACGAAGCGTATTCTCTCAATCCAATTTTCAACCGCTTTTTCAAGCAATGGGGTCTTATGTCCACAACTATCCGAGCTATGTTGACTTCCAAGGCGTCAATAGTTGCTGGTTTATTAGCATAACCCCAAAGCAAATAATCTAAAGGTGTTAGATCACATGACCTTGGTGGACAATTATCAGATCGGTTCTTCGAAATACTTTTCTCATCGAATTCTTCCCAAAATAAATCGCTAGTTGCGTTCGCTGTATAACATGTGGACCCGTCCTGTTGGATCAATATCTCGTCCAGATTCAAATTAGGAATGGAATAAGGCACATAGTCAAATTACAAAACCCAACTTCTTGCGAACGGCGACGAATTGATAAATTTGGATCTTCATTAATATTGTCGGAAACAACGGCGATATTTTATTCGGAACACGAAGATTTTTGTCTTGTTCTTGTTTTAATATCGAGCAGCGTGAAATGCGTTTGGAATTTGTCGATAATTCGGCGAATACATTGCTCAGTTGGGCCATTATTCACGAAACACTCTGTAAGTCTGGCACACACAACATTGATTTTGATAATTAATTTCGAAAATTTATAATTTTTCTAATGTTCAATGTTTCATGATGATTTGTCAGACTATTGTAATACAGATATACAGATTTGTGTGTAAACTCACAGTTCGTTTGACGCCGACCCCTATCGGAAGTTTGGATTCACAAAAAAATCTACCTTTATACAGATTTAACAATAAGTGATTTACAATGGGAGATATTGCACTTTAAGAGCTAAAAAATGCCATATAATACAAATAAATTGAATGACTTTTAAATGAATACATTTTAAAAACTAATTTTTAAACTTAACGGATGGATTTATTATATTAACTTTTATATGTATCTATTTGTTTCAGAAACTTTGTAGAAATTGCTCTGATACTGACTTATTATTGTGGTAATGCAGTCTATATCGTATTTATAACAGTATCAATGACCAAAGTAAGTAGATTCCTTTTTTATTTAAAAAAATAATATACTAGGGACAATTTCATATTTTGCGTTTTTCTGTTTTTTTTTAAATTTTTTTTTAACTTTAGGTAATATTTATTTACATTCAATAAAAGTAACAGTTTGCAGTTCAATATGGTAATTTAATATCTGACCTAAAGCAAAAACTGTGAAGTTTTCCAGGGGTCACATTTAGGCGACTTATGTAAAATGCTTTACCATGTCTACAGAATCCGGATATTGTGCGATCTAATCAGTTGACGGTCAGAATGATTGTTGAAGAGTTTTCTTCAGTTGTTGCAATTGAAGGTCTTCCGCTTCAAGATTCATCTTCATCGAGTCTCGGCCTTTTGAGCATGCCTTAAACTGTTTGAACCTGGGCCCTTAACAAAACACTGGTCTCCAGACCTAGTGAAGTATTGCAAGTGTTTCTGTCGCAGTGTGCTCAAGTCTGAATCAAAACTTGAGAGCTCGAAATTGTTATCACTCATTTTCTGAACTCACTAGAAAAATCCGGTTCACGAAAAGAATTGCTTCGGTCCAATAAATGATTCTAGGGAGATGAAACTCTTATTGAAGGTGCACCAGATATTGGCCTGACTTCCTTTTAAAGGGAAAGCCTACAGTGTTGCTAGATCGAACGCTACGCCATCCGTCTCATTACTTTATTTATACAACTTGTATATCTTTTATAATACCCATTCAGGAAAAATGAGAATAACTTAAAGTGAAACCAGCAAACTAGAATGTAATGTTTGGAACGTTGCTTAATATTACTGAGTGAGAAACAAGCTCCAATTATGAATATTTTTCACCTTAACCACATTAACAATGTAAAAGTTAACAGGCTCAAGGATTGAAAATTATTCAACTTATATTGAGTCTAAAGGAGGTTTTATTATAACAGGTTAAATATTTTTTAATTATACCGACTATTGATTGCGTCATATGAAATATAGAACTGGAATTGTTAACATTTTTGAAATAATTCAAAATACATTTTTGCGATTACATTACTATGCAAAATGTGGTAATTCCCACACTAATACCCTCTTAATTACGCAGTGATTTTGAAATTATAAGTTTAGAAACTAAGAAAAATTTTCGTTCAATAATGTGCGTGAATGAAATATTAAATGGCTAAATTGATACCTTACGTACACATTATGTCAGAAAAATAACAGAACTTTTTAAATAAAAAATAAACAATTATTAATTTTTCCAAAATTATTTCTTTTTATTCAAAAGACATCAATACATCGCCGGGAACGTTTAACTAGTACTAGTATATATTTTCTATGTCTTTTCGGAATCTCCTCAATGACCTTCGTCACGGTTTCTTAGATTTGTGTAACACTGCCTTAAAACTTTCCTTTCATGGCCAGTTGTTTTCGGAACAAGAAATAATAATATATATATATATATATATATATATATATATATATATATATATATATATATATATATATATATATATATATATATATATATATATATATATATATATATATATATATATATACCAGGTGTCCCATTAAGGATGGATCGCGGCCGTATCTTGAAAACTATTTATCCCACAGCTTTGCGGAAAAAAATATTATACTAAAACTATACTATACTATAAAATACTATACTAAAACTTCTTACTCGGTTAACACTTGAAAATACACAAAAAAAATGATTTTTAAAAATGTTTAGCTCGTCACGCCCTCTTGCGGTCGTTTTAGAAGCTTAAAAATATTTTTGGTGAATTTCTCACGGTCAGTTTTTTCCCCAAAGCTGTGGGATAAATAGTTTTCCATATACGGCCGCGATCTATCCTTAATGGGCCATCTGGTATATATATATATATATATATATATATATATATATATATATATATATATATATATATATATATATATATATATATATATATATATATATATATATATATATATATATATATATATATATATATATATATATATATATATATATATATATATATATATATATACATATATATATATATATATATATATATATATATATATATATATATATATATATTTATATATATATATATATATATATATATATATATATATATATATATATATATATATATATATATATATATATATATATATATATATATATATATATATATATATATATATATATATATATATATATATATATATATATATATATATACATACTTGACCTAGAGGAAGCCCCACCCACCCTTACATTGGAGGGCACATGTTTCGTCTGTTGGTGGTTGGACTCATCCGGGTAACGACATATGCTCTCTCGCCAAGAATAGGGAGTCCCTCTCCACAATCCATCAACCCAAATTTTCGCCGATTTCTCGTCGGATGGCTTATAAATGGAAATCGATGGATGCAGTCCAAAGAAGTCAAAAACTCAAAAGTCAAAGACAAATACAAGTATAATACATTTAGAGTTGTTAAAAAATCAATATTGTTTTCTCTCGTGTCTTCTTCAAAGGCAATTTTTTCGAGTTCGGAGAGTCTAGGGACTTCCGTAGTACTTTGGGGCTTTGTTTGGCGATCGTGCTTGCAACACAAAGTGCCAGTTACCGGGCGCCAGTTACAATTGATTCCAGGATTGTGCAGTTCCGTCTGGCTGTTTTAATAAGGTCCTTGCAATATTCAACGCGAGCAATTTCTTAATCCTCATTTAACGGGTGAGGATTAAATCGAGTACAGGCTTTCCGTTTGTTTAAATCCTTTGTCAAAATTTTGTCTATTATGTCTTTAGTCGTATTTAATTCCTCAACTATCCATCTCATAGTCGAATTCGCGTAGTAGGCGATCATTTCGCGCACTTTTTCCACCACCTTATCCCAATTTTTGTTTTTTGGCCGGCCTGCCTTTGGGTCGTCTTCCAAAGCATCACGACCGTCCTGGAATACGTTGATCGATTCTAATGTTGGCGGTCTCGTTTTATAGAGGAGATATGCAGCTTTCAGAGAATATATTATTTTAATAGATGGCGCTAGTAATTTTCTGTGAATTTAAAAAAATTGCGTTATTTTTCCGACATACTGCGTATATTTTTTATATCTGGTATTAATATATAGTCTAGAAAACTGAGGTGCTTAAATGTTGGATGTTTCATAGTCGCTAAAATGCTCACTAAAATAAATACGGAGAATTTTGCGACTACACAACAGTAAGTCAAAATCAGAGGGAGTCGGTTGTGAATATTAACCCTATTTTTACTGCCTCAAGAAAGGACCAAATTTGGAGAATACGCCAGGTGTGACAAAACACTCCATTCTTCCGTTGCAAGTATAGTGTTTTTTTTCGCCACGACTTCACTAGTACGAATCAGTTCTTGCTGATAAGGGTCTAGTTCGACTAGACTGGAGCAATCGTTTTTGGCATGGATGTTTCGTTTTCTCAGAATGCGGTAGCAGGATGAATACACGAGTTACGCCTCTTTGGAATGTTGTAGAAGAATTCACTTTTCTTCACAAGTTACAATCTTATCCAGGAAGTCATTTTCCTTGAATCTGGAGAGCAATATCACAGCAACATTAAAGCGTCTACTGTTATTCCCAGCTGAGAGCTCTTAGAAAACACAACGACTTTCCTTTGGAATGTTCCCTAGCTTGTGAAAACACTCAGAAATGGCTTACGGTGTTACTTACGAGTTTCTGTCCGACCTCTAGCAGTTTATGACAAGGATTTTTTTCCAGCAGTGGTTCCAGTTCTTCATCCTATGCTTTTTTTGAATGTCCTGGACGTCTTGCAGTGCATTATCGACAGACATCGTTTGACAAACCCGCATAAAATTTGTCGCGATCTTCCGCATATCTTGGTGCTGACACATGGTACTTTAAAATAACAATATGGTGGGAAAAAATTCTGATTCGAATAAATTTTGCAGCGAACCATATGGGCTAATAATTAAGTTGATGACCTAATACAACAAAACTTTGGTTTAATTGGTTAGTCTTTAATAACCCTCCTTAATGTTATTGAAATTAAATGTTATACTAGTACAATGAAATATTAAAACCTGTGAGGAGTAGCTGCCGTAATAGTTCGGCTACATGTGTCCTACACTTACTCCAAATTATTATTATTTACTCTTATTTTATTTGAACAATGATAATTTTTAATTTTGGTAGTCTCACGAGAAGGTCACCATAACTCACCAGATAAAAGTTTAAAATTCGAGATTTAATAATCCATCAGTAAGTCTATTAACCAGGTTTGCTAAAGGCGGATATTTTCTGAGTAATCTTCTACAATAGATGCTCTAAGGGGTAGTGTCAACCGAGGTTAGTCACTGTCTGTTGTTCAGAGCCTAGGTTACGAGGATAATTTTAAAAGTTTCCAGCCTCTCGAATATAATTGCGCGTGTGTTGAAAGATAGGCTTGAAAATTTTAGCATTATTGGAGACTCAGCTGTTGTTTAGCAGTCATTTATATCGGTGGATATTAGTGTTATTAAAACTGAAAAAAAATCGAATATCGAGCTGTTATTAAATTCTTGCATTTAAAAGGCAATACGCCCATGGAAATTAAAGCCGATATAGATGCTGTTTATGGGGATTCTACACCATCATTTGCCAGCGTGAAATTTTTTAGCTGTTGAATTTAAACGTGTTCGTTCCAGCTTGATTGACGATGAATGTTCGGGACGGTTTATACAAATTTAAACATACAATACAAATACATTATAAATAGAATAATATGTTGTTTTATTTATGCTGTACTAGCTGACTCGACAGACGTTGTCCCTAAATTTCAATAAATTTGTTTATGGTCGTTTTGTGAATTTGTGAAAAGTTATTGGAAATGTGTAAACAAAGTAAAAATTTGTTTGTCTGTTTTTTCTGTTTGTCTTCTTACACGATTATTTAACTTCATTGTCGCGCGATTGGTTTCTACTGATCGATTATGTATCAGTCGATGTATATCATCTTCGTTTGCATTTTCTCTTTCTTCTTGTGTACATGCTGAACGTGTTTGTTATAATCGATTCGGTTTAATTTCATGTTGCTCTTCGCGTTGCTTTGCAGTTCGATTAGATCGAAAATTTGTTTGGTTTGAAGCATTGCGAATTCTGTGACCTAAATTGCTCCGTCTTATTGGCGGTATTGCAATACGATTAAATTGTGTCAATTCAATTCGATTGTGTCGATTGCGACATAATGTGCGATGCGAAGAATCACAATTCAAATCAAAATGGACAATTGATTCACTATGTTGTTACTGTATAACCATTTGTCGCCGTATTTCGTAGGTAAATCCGTAAATTTCTTTGAGATAAAATGACGAAACTTAATTCATTTCATGAAACGATTGCGATGAACTAACCGAATCACAATTCAACTGAAAATAAATAGCTGAATAAATTTTTCGTCACTATGTAACCGATTGGCTTAATTCACAATTTGACAAACAGCTATCAAGCGACATTTGCGCATGTCGTGAAATAAATTGGAATACAAATAAAATAACTACATTCTTGGACAGATCGCGAAACAACACAAAAGTAAAAACCCATGTAATTTTATTCTAATTTAGGCTGTAATGCGTTTTTCCAAATTTTTCTCCAGATCTTCCAGATTTTTTTTCAATTGAATACCTTCAATTAAGTTATTTCCACCCCGGAAGCATAACGAACGAAAAAAAAAAAAGCCACCAAATATGTCGTTCCTATCGTCAGTTATCGATCATAACTGACGATAATTTGAATGCATACAAAAATTATGATTTTCGCTGTTTGTCCGAATTTCCCGATTTTCCTTTGTAATTGTCTCGATTTTTTTTTCTTAAAACCAGAAAACATAACGAACAAAACAGAAAAATAATTACGCATATCCATGAGCTATGGTCATGAGTTCATATAAAAATCCCATAAAAAAAGCACTTTTAGTTTTTCCCGAATGTTCCAATTTTTCCGGGCAACTTTTCCATTTTTTTTATTCCTAAAAACCTTATTCGGATCATTATGAACATTAAAACAAATTGCTAAATCGGTCCAGCCGTTCTCAAGTGATGCGCTTACCAACGAACAGCATTTAATTTTTATTTATATAGATTTGCTTTCTTCGATGTTATCGGTAGTGGTTGCAGTTTTTGACCGTCCTGAATGTTTATCATCAACCAAGTTGATACCATCACGTTTAAATTCAGATGCCCAAACTTTAACGGTGGCAAATGATGGTGCAGAGTCCTCGCAAACAGCATCTATTTCGGCTTAAATTTGCTTTGGCGTATTGCCTTTCAGTGCAAGGAATGACGGCTCGATATTCGATTTTTTTCATCCCTACCGAAAATCTAACATTGACTGACATAAATGACTGTTAAACAACAACTATCTAATGACTGAAATTGTCAAGGTTTTCTTTCAACGTATGCGCAATTATATTTCCAAACTAGTTTTAACAAGTAACGGCGAGTAATCTTCGTGTTGCGACTGCAAACTTTTCAGGCTACCCTCGTAAACTGTAGGTCAATCAAAAAATAGCCCTATATGATGTATCTCTAATCCTTTTATTTTGAAGTATTAATTTAAGCTAAAATGTATACAACTTTGCTCCAGCCGACTTTTTTCAAAATTCAAGGCTTTATTGTAAAAAACTGGCTATACATTTATGATTCAAAGTATTGTCAATCGTTGGCCACTACTTTCTCCCATCTTTCAGGCAACATTCGAATCCTGCGTTGATAAAACTGGTAATTTTTTGATGCGATCCACGAATCGATTCACATTTTGATTTCTTTATAAGACCGGAAGTGCTGGTCAGCTATCGATCGAAACAGATGATAGTCAGAGGGAGCAACGTCTGGAGAATACTACGGGTGGGGTAAAACTTCCCATTTCAACGTTTCCAATTATGTTTTGACCACTTTCGCAACACGGGGCCGAGCATTGTCATGCTGCAAAATTACTTTATCGTGTCTTTCGCTGTATTACGACCATTTGTCTTTCAATGCTCGGCTCAAACGCATTAATTGCATTCGATAACGATCCTCTGTGATTTTTTCAGATGGTTTTAACAGCTCATAATACACTACACCGAGCCGGTCCCACTAAATACAGAACATGACCTTGGAGCCGTGAATATTCGGTTTGGCCATCGGCGTGGAAACGTGGCCGGGATATCCTCATGATTTTCGGGAATTTTCGGGGCTTGGAGTCATCGCAATAAACCTATTTTTTGTTCCCAGTCACAATGCGATGCAGAAATCCCTACCGTTGTTGCCTTTCAAGAAACTGTTCACAAGCAAACAAACGGCGTTGAAGTACTCTCCGATTCAACTCGTATGGCACTCAATATCCTTGCTTCTCGGCTATTCTCAGTTCTTTAAATGTTTTTGAAATTATTTGTTGAGTCACTCCCAATGATCTTCCCAACTCTTCTTGACTTTGACATGAGTCTTCATTAAGCAATGCCTCTAATTCTTCATCGTCAAAAACTTTCGCTCTTCCACCACTATGCCTGTCTTCGACGTGAAAAACACCGCTCTTGGAGCGTTGAAACCACTCACGACACGTTCTTTCACTCATAGAGGCCTCACCATAAGTGTCTGAGAGCATTCGGTGAACCTCACCCGCAAATGTCTTCATATTAACGAAAATAATTAACATCTCCCTCAAATGACGATAATTTGGCTCATAAACTGACATTTTTAATTGCGAATAACTTACTTTATGATGTAAACACCAATCGACTACTGGTGCTATGGGGTTATGTTTATAAGAGGCCCAAAGGTATTGCATGCCATCTATGATGTATTTATTTCGACGATTACTTACCGCAAACGCCATCTATAGGAAAAAGGCGGGAACAAAGTTGTATATCTTTAGTTAATAAGTGGAATTTGAATTTGTACTTTTATTTGTATTTTTCTACTTGGATCAAACTGAACAAATAACTTTTTTCTAGTTATTCGCATACTACTTTCCGGAAACTGAATCATGGGATCAATATTTCAAACTGATGATTTTAGTTCCATTGATTATATGTTGTCAAGTAAGAGAACTAAAACACATGGTTCCATTCTCATTTATTGCTAACGGTATGATGGTGATTGCTTTTGGAATTACATTGTATTATATCTTTTCCAATATTTCGCAAGTCAAATTATCAGACCGAAATCTTTACAGTAATTTGGAAGGTAAATATATGTGTATTTTAGAAATATAGTGTTGCCACATATTGATTTATTTCTAGGTATTCCGTCATTCTTCAGCACAGTTTTATTTGCTATGGAAGGTATCGGAACTATAATGCCCGTAGAAAATTCAATGATCAAACCTAAATTTTTGGGCTGTCATGGTGTACTCAACTCTGCTATGATTGTAGTTATTTGCCTTTATGCTTCCATTGGTTTCTTTGGTTATTATAGATATGGAGAGGATACAGAAGCTACAATAACAAGAAACCTTCCATCAAACGAAATGTAAGTACAATTGATATACATCATATGTCGGAAAAATAACAGAACTTTTTAAATAAAAAAAAACACAATTAGTTATTTTACCATATTTATTTAAATATATTTAAAATACATCATTTTCGCATGAATACACCGTTGGGCGTTGGGAATTGTCTCAATGACCCTTGAATGCTTCTTGAATTTGTATAATACTGTCATAAAACGTACATTTCATGGCCAGTTTGAGTTCGGGAATAGGAAATAGTTACCCGAAGATAAATCAGGCGAATACGGAGGATGTTGAAGCACACAAACTTGTTTATTCGCCAAAAAATTGTACATTTTGGCGATCCTGAGAGATGCTGCATTATCGGGCTACAAAAACCAACTTCCCGGCGCCCAATATTCGATCTTCACTCGAACGATTCTCTGCCACAAACACCCCTTTAGAGTCGTAAAAACAAATCAACATTGTCTTTCTTAGTGACTTCTGAAAACGCATCTTTTTTCGATTTCGGAGAACCTGGAGACTTCCACGTAGCACTTTGGTGCTTTGTTTTAGGATTGTAAGTTCTTGAAGCAGCAAGTCTCATCATTATTTACAATCGATTCTAGGAATGTGCAGTTCCGTCTGGATGTTTTAATAAGGTCAATGCAATTGTTCAACGCAAACAATTTCTTGGTCCTTTTTATACCTTGAATACTAAATCCAGCACAGACTGGATGCTGGATTTAGTGTTTTTTCCGTTTGTTTAAATCTTTTGTCAACATTTCGTGAATCATGTCTTTGGTCTTATTTAATTCCTCTGCGGTCCATCTCACAGGCGAATTCGCATCATCGGCGATCATTTCACGCACTTTTTCCACCAACTCATCGCGATTTTTGTTTTTTGGACGGCGCGCCTTTGGGTCGTCTTCCAATCACAACCGTCCTGGAATCGCTTATGCCACTCGAACACACGTGTACGGAATAATAAATCATCACCATAAACTTCAATAAATTCAAATGTTTTTGTAAAAGTTTTACTGAGCTTGAAACAAAATTTGTTAGCTCTTTGTTTCATCATATTGTTGTGACGAGTTGATAAAAGGTACAGCTTTCAGATTATATATTGTTTCAATAGATGACGATAGTAATTTTCTAAATTTGAAATGTTCCGTTATTTTTCCGACATACTGTATATACTGTTTCTTCGCTTAGTTGTCAAGATCACGTTTTTCTTGATTTTATAGTTTTAGTCTGTGAAAGACGTTAAGAGAATTGTTGCCCATTATTCAGTACAGTGATTATATAAACATGTAAATTATTTTATTCGCGTTGCCACAAGGTGTACTAAGAATTGTCAGATTTAAAAATATGGTTTTTTAAACAAAAGGGCAAGTGTACTTGAAAATATACAACATACCTTGCAAATACCTTTGAAACATTCTTTTAAATACATTTATTATTTATTTAGGTATCACTTGTATAACTTGACTTTGAAACATTTTGAAAGTTGACAGTATTTTAAGTTATTAAATACTGAATTACCCACAAAATTAACAATATTTAAAAATTAAATTCAATCACCATTGAGTTGAAATGGAAACAAAAAGTTGTTAATTTAATTAAGAATAAAAGTACTTAATATCAATGAAATTCAACATATATTTTGTTTAACTCAAATTAAGCAGTTTTGCATATGTTTTATGGGCGATAAATTTAGGGATTTTTCCGGGTAGTTGGGTATCGTTAACCGATGATCTACCATGTTTCTTGTTTGCTATATAAAAATAATATTAGGCAACCATATATTCACAGAGAAGCCCTTAGGAATAAATTAACGCGAAAAGTGGAGATCATAAATTTATTATTCAATCATATCTGGGACTGTAACAAAAGCATCATGCAGTTGACAAATATTTTCATGTCAATTTCACACAGCAAAAAATCTATGTCGAATACTCGTGTAAAACACCAATCCCTAAATTATTTGATCTATGGTACATACTTAGATGATAAAAAACATTGTGTGATAAAAAATTCACACAATGCGATAAAAAAGTTATTTAAATGGTCTAATTTGCCACGTTTTATGAAATCGCATACATAGACAACAGTGAATAAGAGAAAAGTCAATCAGTTTTTATGGTCATGATATGATATACAGTGAATATATTTTCGATTTAAGTTAAATGTGTATACTGGGTGTCCTATTTTTTGTTCCCCAGACTATTTCAAAATATCATCGTCTGATTGAATGATATAATTAATCGGATATTGATTATTGAATCGTATATTGATTGATCACGATCCAACCAGATTATAAGGCATTAACAATACGAGAAAATTCCTATTCAGGATGTTTTCTCCCACTTTCTTTGACATTCTCACCTGACATCTTCTGGTAATGATTAGTGGATTAATTAAAGTCCTTGTAGAAATCTCTGAACAAGGAAACCTTCACTGATGAGGATAGTGTTAAAAAACACATTGATGACGATTTTTAATTGATATATATATATATATATATATATATATATATATATATATATATATATATATATATATATATATATATATATATATATATATATATATATATATATATATATATATATATATATATTATAGGTAAATGATCTACCGATAATAATCTCTTGATGGACAAAAAAAAATCTTCGATCGTTTTTGGCGTTATTGATCCTCGTTCGATCAAGGCTGATTGAAAATTTCACGAGAAATGCACTATGTATTTATATGTAAGTATATGTATAATAATTTTTAAACTTCAACCTCAAAAATATTTTAAAAGCACACATTCGATTATTCAAAAGAAATATTTTTTGTTGTAATCATTTCGTCAAGAATATTTTCCATAACAAATTTAAGACATGCTCTCTTTTTTCTTCTTTTTTTCATTCCATAGAAAGTTATTAGAATTAGAATAATTAGTTATTATTCCACAGAGTTATTTTAATTTTTTTTTTACTTTAGGTTCAAAATAATGTAGGACTGGTCAAATGTTATGATTATTTTCATTATTAGTGCTAAACTGTGTATATAATTTAAATGAAAAGGTTATTTATAAAAACTGAAAAAACTAATATTCGTATGTCGTAGTAAAACAAATAGTGATTTCGAGTTAATCATTACCAGCTTGTGTTGGTTGTCAACATTTATAATTCATGTCGATTTTGGGATTAAATGTATAATAGAAAACTAAAGTTCCTTCATATATTATTTGACTTATGTTGTTTTATGTTTCAGTCCAGCTCAGGTAGTTCAAGCCAGTATTTCAATTGCAGTTTTCTTCACATTTATGCTTCAGTTTTACGTTCCGATGGAAATAACGTGGAATAGAATTAAGGATAGAATTCCAGAAAACAGACATAACATTTCTCAAATACTGTTAAGAACTGGTTTAGTAATATTTGTCACAGGTAAGATATTTTACAATAAAAATATTTGAGTTATTAATTAAATATTATTAAAGTTATTAAAATATAAGTGTGTTAAGTCAAAGTGTCAGAACTGACTGAATTCGTTAGCTTACATTATGTAGCAAAATATGTACCTTTTTCAAGTAAACTTCTTTATTTTTAAACAAAATCTTGTACATTATATCACAGCATTAAGAATATAAAAAATATATAATAGAAAACTTCTTTCAAACCATTACTTGGGCCATTTCCAAATTTGGATAATTAGATCATCTTTTCTCAACCATTTTAGTGTGTAAAAAAGTTAAGTAAAAAACGTTGAGATCCCTTCGCTACAATATGTTAGTTTGACGTTTATCAAAGTTTTACATCATCCAGTGTTAAATACTACGATTTCCTCTCTAACTTGGAGATAAATAAATTAATAAGAGTGTGGTAATAAAATAAATTAATAATATTAAATGAAATGAACAAATTTGTGACAAAACCAAATGCACCATCTACATCTGGTGAAACTGTAAAGAAAAAGACCAGATTGTAGACGATCCACGTATACATCCAGACGATCCACGTATACATACAAATTCATCCACAATACGTCCACACACAAATCTTGTGCTCCGCAAATTCCATTGACGTTCGCGAGAAAACCGACAACAGATGGTTCGTGTGCATGCTGGGCACACACAATATTTGTGTGTGACCTTGTGTGTCAGAGCGTCTACGTGGCCACGTACCCACACCACATACAACACACACAACCCGCGCAATGCAAATTTTTATTTGTGTGTACGCAGCTTTACGATTCTAAAGTTATTATGCTTCGAGAATTCGTTCCACATAGTCAAAATGTCACTGGTGAATATTATCTGGGTGTTATGGAGTGTTTGTGGATGAGAATATTTCGAGTGAGGACCGAATATTGAGCGCCGGGAAGTTGGTTTTTGTTGCACGATATCTCACAGGACCCTCGCTGTTCGTTTTTGGCGAGAAAATAAGTCTGCGTGCTTCAACATCCTCCGTATTCGCCTGATTTATCGTGTGACTTTCCTGTCCCCCAAAACTCATACTGGCCATGAAAAAAAACGTTTTATGACTGTATTATATAAGTCGAAAAAGCCGTGACGAGGGTCATTGAGGCGAATACGAAAAATGACATAAAAACATATGCTAGCAGTGGTTGAACATGGCCAGCAATGTATTAATGTATAAGAGGTGTATTTTGAGTAAATGGAAATAATTTTGGCAAAATAAATAATTGTTTTTTCTTATTTAAAAAGTTCCGTTATTTTTCCGACATGCTGCGTAATTTGAATAGTTAGAAATATACCTCGAGGTGGTGATGATTTTTTTTCTAAAAATATCAGAATCTAACCTATTCTTAACACTCCTATTCAAGTTCTTAAAAATTCTTCAACATTTTCATTTTTTGTATCGAAAATTAATGATGATGATGCTAAGATGGTTAGCTAAATACTCATAGAGAAAACTAAAACAAGTGATTTAGTATTTAATCTCTTTGAATTCCAATAGAAGAGTTGAAAAAAGACTTTAAATATTGTGAAATTGGAATCTGGCATTGTGATTGAAAACCGTAAATTTGTTGGCACTATATGGAATCTGAATGGTGTTGTTTCATTCTGTTATTAATTCGCACTCAGATAATGAACGACATACCTAAGTGAAGATGCACACATATTACAGTTACTCTACAAGGTTTTTGATTATTTATCTTTTAACTTAGATAAAGCCTATAAGAAGAAAACTACGAAAATTTAGAACAAGTTAAACATTTACTATTGTTGTACTAATTTGCATGTTTTTGCTTCAGGAATTGCAGCAGCTGGTGGAGAACATTTAGGAACACTAATTGACCTGGTCGGGGCAATATTTTTCTCAACACTGGGACTGTTTGTGCCCGCCTTGATTGAAATTATAGTAGATTGGGACGAAGGATGGGGAAAGTTTCAGTGGCGTCTCATTAAAGATCTTTTGATTATGATTTTAGCATGTTTCGGTCTAGTGTCGGGCAGTTACTATGCTATAATTGAAATGAAATAACTATTTTTTTTCTGAATTTTAACAAATACGTTTTTTAAATAGGCAAGTGTTAAATGCAAGTTAAAAAAATGCTGTGATATATTTTAAGTTTCTTTTCACTAACATTAGGGTTAAAACTCGTTGAAATGTAATATAATGTGATCATTATTTATGCTCTAATCATTTTATTGTAAGAAAAATAAAATTAATTTTAAGCAATTTTTACTAATATCGATTTGTTAGCTTGATTAATCTAGATAGAAAGTAGTTTTAACTAAAATATTTTTCATGTCTAATTATTTAACACTTCTTTCGTAATAATGTTTATCTGATTAATCGCTATCTCTTGTGATTTATTTGAGATTTTTACTACACTATACTATCAGCTTAAATACTATATATCGGGTTATCTGGAAAGCTCCTAAAACTAGCTAAAACCTTTTTCATTTAAATAATTTTGAAAGAAGTAAAATAGATGGTAGTCCGAGGGTGTGATGTCCAATGGGTAATATGGTGGATAGGGCAAAATATTCCAATTAAAGTTCAACAGTTTGTGCTGATGTGAAACGTGTAATCGTGCATTGCCACACAACGTCTTCCCTGTTAATTATGGTTGTTTTTCTTTAATTGCTGTTTTCAGTCGATCTAACTGTAAAGTAAAGGTTGGTGTTGATGGTTTGGTTGCGTGGAAGGTCAAAGTGTTTGAGCCCCTTTCAATCCCACCAAATGCAAAGCATAATTTTGTTCGGATGAAGGTCGTCTTTCGCCGTACTAAAAATCGCTCGGTTTGGTAACCCCCCATGATTTTTTCATTGGTGAAATAATACGTGATTATACACCAACCACTTTTTATTAACATTTACCATCCGCTTCAGAAATAGAGCCTTTTTTTTAGCAAAAGATCACAAGAAGAGATTCGGTCCAGCAGATTTCACTCACTAAGTTCGTGAGGAATGCGCACATCGTATCGGCAAACATACAAATTTTTTCAGATGGTCCAAAACGGTCGATATACCAATGTTTAACTGATCTGATATTTGACGAACCATTGTGCGTGGATCTTCGGCTTTTATGGTCTATGTTTCCTCGACATCAGTGTCTGAAGGATACTACTCTTCTTTTTAAAGGGAACAAATATCTTCTTTTGTTTGGAGATTGTTCTAATCCTTTTTGAAATAAAAAGGCATAATGTGGTGTAAATGGAAGATATCGGCCGACACTTTCAGTTTGAATCAACTTGACTAACTGAAGGCAAATCAAAGCGAATCGGATCGTAAACATTGTAAATGCCACAGGAGTTGATAATTTGTAAATAAACATTAATAATCCAATACAGATTTTTGTTTACAAGCGTTAAAAGAGCAACTAATGGAAAATCCCTCCGAACTTTCCGGACAACCCATTATATAAAATTGTTTGCAGAACCCCTTTAAATGTAGCTAGACTTTTTTCTAAAACCTATTAACATGTAAGACTAAAATGTAAATAAAATGTTTACATTAAGCAATTCAAGGCCTGGTTAGTGAATATATCGACAGAAACTTCCTTCCTGTCCTTATCTTAGATAAGCAAAAGTAAATATAAAGATGACCTTCCTTATATTTTTAACAAATGATATTTAATGTAGTTTGAACTAGCTATCTATCTATTTGTCTTAAGACAAATTTAAAATAATTTTTTTAAAGATAATAAAATTATGAATGAAGTATGCTAGTCTTGTTATTAGTCTGCCTCTTGCCTTTTAGGCTAATTTTGTGATATAATCTTCTTGTCAATTATATATATATATATATATATATATATATATATATATATATATATATATATATATATATATATATATATATATATATATATATATGCTAGACTATTAGTCCGGGAGTACATCCGATCGTTTGTGTCCCGTTTGTTGGGAACGTGCAGACGTTTCGCCAAGGTCACACTTGGCATTCTCAATGCTTGATGTTTTCATCACTTAATTTTAACACTCAATGTTTTCAGATAAGCATTGAGAATGCCAAGTGTGACCTTGGCGAAACGTCTGCACGTTCCCAACAAACGGGACACAAGGAGGGTACTAAAAGTCACCGGGTTAGATCACGCTGCCATTGGACTTTTGACATTACTACGCTTAATATACGGACTATTAAAATGGAGGCCCGATTGCAAGAACTGTTAATCGACAACTTACATTGGGATATTATTGGGCTTTGTAAAACAGGAAGAAAGGGCGAACAGTTAATTAAACTGTAACCAACTGGATACGTACTCTACACCCGTGGTACGAATAATTGACGATGTGGGAGAATTGGATTCCTCATCAGTCGAAAGCTGAAGGATAGCGTAGTAAAATTTGAAAGTACATCTGACCCACTAGCCCAAGCGTCATTCAGCTGAATAAAAAGTTTAGGCTTCAAATCGTCCAAACTTATGCACCAAATATAAGCCATAGGGATGAGGAAATTGAGGAATTTTATGATGATGTGGCCCAGCTTTTATACAAAGGGTAATGTTGGTACAAAATCCTGATGGGTGACTTTAATGCCAGAATTGGAACAACAAGAACTGGTGAAAATGCAACTGGTCCATATGAAACTGGTGAACGAGACAATAGAGGTGACAGATTGGATGATTTTGCTGAAGGACAAGAGTTTTATATTATGAATTCGTTCTAAAAGAAAAATATCAGCAGAAAATGGACATGGAAAAGTCCACCTGGACTCACAAGTGAAATCGATTACATCATGATCAACGATAAAACAATATTTTGCAATTATACTATCCTTAACAATTTTAATGTTGGAAGTGACCACCGAATGGTACGAGCAAAAGTTAAGATTAACTGTTGAAGAGAAGGCAAAAGAATGGTAAGGTCAAAGAAGGGTAAAGTGGTTGTCAAACAGCTTTGCTGTGTTACAAGATCTGGAGAACCATCTTCTCCGGATCTTGTAACACATATCAGTTCAATATGAAAAAATCACAACAATGTGGTTCAAATCAATCAATAGCACCAGAAGGAAAATGTCTCAAACAGACAAAAAGCTCAGTGAGATCATTGATTTAATGAAGAAACGACGGGCAATGAGAAATTCAGGGAGTCATTTTGGCAGAGTCGAGTACGCTGCGTAAAACTATAAAAAAAAGTATTAGAGACGACAAGCACGGATTCAATATGCAGCGAGTGCAAAAAACCCTGGAAGAAAACAAAGGAATTAACAAGGGTAAACAGATGCTGAGAAATAAAAGAACTTAAATGTATGCCTTAATGCGTGAGGATGGCACAGTATACAGGGCGCATACGCAAATGTTAGAGGTTGTTAAAAATTTTATTCCCAGTTATATAAAGATCAGAACAAATCAAAGACAGCAATACCCACGAAAGAACAAATGCCAGATATCCTAATGGAGGAAGTAAGAAATGCTATAGAATCAATGAGGAACGGCTAGGCTCCAGGAAAGGACAATGTAGCTGTCGAAATGCTAAAAGCTGGTGGTCGGACGTTGCATAAAACACTGGCAAAATTATACTCAAAATGCATCAAAGAACAAAAAGTACCTGACTTATGGAAAATGCAGAAGTGATCCTTTTACATAAAAAGAGACCAAGAAGATTTAAAAAACTACCGTCCAGTAAGCCTCCTATCAGTAATTTTTCCTATCAAACCTCCTCCTATCAAAATTTTCAAAATAATATCTAAAAGAATATTAAGAAAACTGAATGATGCACAGGTTGTACAGCAGGCCATAGAAAGACACAACGAATACACCATGCCACTTGTGCTTGGTTTTTATCGACTGCGAAAAAGCATTTGACTCCATCTCAAAGTATGCCATAATGGATACACTGCTTAGCCAGGGTATAGACAAAGCATATGTAAACCTACTAGGATCGATATATAATTCATCTTGATCTTGAAGTGAGAATTAATGTAGAATGAGGTATACGGAAGGGTGAGGCAATATCGCCTATTCTTTTCTCGGCATGCCTTGAAGAAGTATTTCGTAGACTGGATTGGGAACAGGATAGTGTAAAGATGAATGGACAAAACTTCAAAGGGCCGGCGAACCATTTGGCTTAAAAATAAATCTGAAAAAGAGTCAGGTTAATGTTCAATAAATGCGCTGAGGACAGGAGAATTTCAGTTTTAGGGAGGGATTTGGAGATTGTGGACCACTTTATATATCTTCCGCAGAGGGTTTCAACGGAGGGGGACACCGCCCGGGAGGTGGAACAGCGTGTTAAATGTAGGTGGCAAGCTCAGCATTGTGTTTAAAAACAGACTCCCACTCTGCCTGAAAAGAACAGTCTTGGATCAGCGCGTCCTACCCGTTATGATATACGGAAGTGAAACCTGGACAATCACATCGCAATCTATTATCTATTATCTAAACTAAAAACTAAAGCCTATCTTAATCATAGTCTGTTTGGTAGATACATGTCCAGCGAGGTGCTCCACAATACACTAATCACTCTTTTCATGTGATTGACACATGCACAGAGTAAGTCTTCATTCACTTCATTGTCACTACACTAATTCGAACGGTTTCAGTGTCTTCAGCCGCCGAATAAGTCCATTGTTGTTGAGTAACGAAATCATTTCGACATTTTCATGGCTTTCCAGCCGCTTCTGGTGTTTGTTTGCAAATCTGTTGATTTCATCTTCGACCATAGGCACTTTCAGGTCTCGATGGATGTCTTCATTTCTGATGTACCACGGGGCATTTACGATACTGCGAAGTACTTTATTTTGGAACATCTGAATGATTTATATATTAGATATCTTAGAGCATTCCCAAAGCTGGATACCATAAGTCCATATAGGCTTCAGAATTTGCTTATAAAGAAGCAGTTTATTATGTATTGACAACACAGACTGGCGCCCTAGTAGCCGTTACATTTTTCTGAATTTGAGACCCAGTTGCTCACGTTTCTTCTTCACATGCTTTTTCCATCTTAGCTTGGCATCCAGAGTCTGCGAGATATCGCTGGTGTACAGCAAATAAAGGACAGGTCCGAGAACTCTGCCTTGTGGCACTCTAGCACATATCTTTTTAAGATCTGAATATTCTTCACCATGCTTAACTCTAAAGCGACGGTCAGTGACTTATCAATAAAGAATTAGGCTCATTTATTGCTGTAGATATTTTTCCAGCTTGTATTCGAGTTCCTGGTGTCACACTCGGTCGAATGCTTGGGAAACAATGAGGAATATCGTTGCACAGATATTTGTATCTTCTAGTGCTCTCTCGATTACATCAGTGATTCGATGTACTTGATCTGTTATCGAGTGCTTATTGCGGAATTCAAACTGATTCGTTGGAATAAGATGTTTCTGCTTTATAATGGGTTTGAGGCGTTGTAGGACCAGCTTTTCAAACAACTTGGATATAATCGGCAACAAGGATATTGGGCGGTATGATGTTTTATCTTCAGGTGTTTTGCCAGGTTTCAGGATCATTATAACTTCAGCAATCTGCAATTGCACTGGCACAGTACAGCGTTAAAAAGATGAGCCAGTTTCATAATAGCTTTGCGTGGTAACTCCCTGAGCATTTGCACTGTTATTAAGTCATAACATGGGGCTTCTTTGGATTGAGATGTTTGCTAATGGTTGTGTCATGTGTCAATCTCTAGTGTGGTTATTGGTTTAATTGTCATGCCATCTCTTTTGCGAATATCCAGGATTTCTTCCAAGCCAGTCGGTGGATGAGGCTGGAAAGTATTCTCTAGATATTCAGCGAATATTTCTGCTTTTTCTTTATCTCGCCGCGCCCAATTACCATCGTTCTTTGGCCTGTTCAAAGATTTAGTTTCTTTCCATGGCGAGTAGTCAAAGCTTTCGTAATCTGTTAACTTACTTAGGTAATTCTAAAAGCTTTCACTCTTGATGGTTGTGATTTCATCTTTGAGCCATTTATATAGTTTATTTAGCAGTTATCCGGTGATCGAGTTTGCTGCCATGTTCTCCGAGTTTTTCTTTTTTCGTGTACTAGATCTCGAATTTCCTTGACGTCGTTCAATCCTGGTATTCTTTGCCTCATTTTGGGAGTATTATTGTACGCAGCTTGCTATAGATCAATCACTAGTTTTTCAACTTCATAGTCTTGCTGCTCTTTCGTCTTCAGTGTTATATTTAGTTCAATTCTCTGTTCAAGATCTGTTTGAAATCCATCCCAATCAGTTTTCCCGTTAGCAAAATATGGGGCCTGTTGCTTGGTGATTACGTACTCACTTAGAGAGAGCACAATCGCTGAGTGGTCAGATGCCAAGTCAAAGCTTTCTTCAATTCTGACATATGAGGATGCAATGTTCCGCAGCACCAATAAGTCGACTAAGCTTGGCACTTTGTTTCTATCCGTAGACCAGTACGTTGGTTTTCCTGTTGATTGGAAGTGGCAGGCCATTCTCTTTGCAGCTGCGTACAGTTGTCTTCCTATCGGCGTAATGTTAGCAGAATCCCAGTAGGTGTGCTTGGCATTGAAGTCGCCTACGATAATGAAGCGATCTCCTAATAACCTGAAAAAGCAAGTAAAATGTTCCTCCTTTGGTAACTTTCCTGCTGGGCAATATATTGCAGCAATTGTGATGTCTTTAAATTTCATCTGGACTGTCACAGTTGTCGCTTGTATCTCAGGGGTATCATATTTAACATTTATGTAGTACTTTATGTCTTATTTGATTATCAATGCTGATCCGCCTTTTCCTGGTAGGTCTGAGCGGGCAGTGTACCGATACTTTGTATCATCTTATCAAGATCCTTGATCAAGATGATTGAAGTATCCTTGATCAAGATGACATTAGATGCTTTAAAGCTATATATGCTCGGCAAGTTTTAGAAATTATTCGTACAATGGTTGACCATTCCTTGTTGGATTTTGTCGAGATTGTCAATGGACAATGATCTTGTTCTGATCTTGTCTTATCTTCAAGGCTTATGTCTTCTTCCTGGAACATCTTGAACCAGAGCTGAGCAGTGCATATTGATACGACACCTTCTCCTCTATTTTGCAAATCTCACGAGCGGCGTCAGTCGCTTTGAAGCCTTTTTAAAAAAAATATTTTATATAAAAAGCACCATATAAATTCCAATAAATTACACATCGGTGAAAAGGTCCCCGATCTGACCAATAAAACACACTTTTGCAAATTTCAACTTTATTTATCAATATATTCAATTTTCAAAGAGCAATACAATTTATAGACCGCGTTCTCTGTGCCTTCAAAATATCCTTCAGTTTCGGCAGTGACCTCTCTACTGGAGCGAAATTTTTTTCAGTGAGCATTTTTTAAGATCTAAGAACAAAAAATAGTCGGGGCCAGATCTGGAGAATACGGTGGATGAGGAAGCAATTCGAAGTGCAATTCATGCAATTTAGCTCTCGTTACCAACGATTTGTGACATGATGTCTTGGTGAAACAGCACATTGTTCATTTAGAGCCTTTTTTGCGATTTCATCTTTTAAACACACCAATAATTCTATGTAATATTTGCTATTGATGGTTTTACCTTTCTCGAGATAATCGATAAATAATAACCCATGCGCATCCTAAAATACAGAAGTCATAACCTTGCCTGCCGATGGTTGTGTTTTTGGTTGCTTTGGCCGGTTTTCACCGGCTGCTGTGCCATTCAGCTGACTGCCGTTTTAACTCCGGAGTGTAATGATGGATCCATGTTTCATCCTTTGTCACATACCGCAAGAAAAAATCTTGTTTATTTCGCTTAAACAGCTTCAAACATTGCCCAGAATCATCAATACGCTGTTGTTTTTGGTCCGCTGTAAGCAAACGCTGTACCCATATCGACAGCAATTTACGCATTCCCAAATGTTCATCCAAAATGTTGTAAACACTTCTTTCGATACCTTTATGATATTAGCTATCTCCTGCAGCTTTATTTTACTGTTTTACAAAATAATTTTGTGAATTTTTCGAATGTTATCTGGTGGAACCACCTCATTTGGACGTCTAGAGGTTTAGCATCATCGGTGCTTATAGGACCATGTTTAAATTCAGCATACCAATCAATTATGGTTGATTTTTCTGGGGCAGGGCCCGGGTAATGTTTATCAAGTCATTGTTTTGCTTCGACGGTATTTTTCTTTATCAAAAAGCAATGTTTAATCACCACAGGAATTTTTTTTAATTGTTTTAAAAATAACAAAAGTAGCCTCACTTAAAGAACAACAACTCAGCAACTAGTAGACATATTGTCATGAAATTTGAACTGGTAAGGGTTTTTCGTAAGTGACGCTATCTATATGTCAGACCGGGAACTTATTGACCGATGTGTTATGTATTTGGTTTTTTTTCTGTGGGAATAAATTCTGAATGTTAAAAATGTATTTTTTATAAAAATCATCATATAAATTCAGATAAAAATCATGCTCCTTTTCCTCTTTAAATATTTTTAAGTTTTAATTTTGTTTATCGTAATCTGAAAGAAACCTACTTTCATTAGCTTCTTATAAAGATACAAAATTGTTTTATAAATAATCGTTCATCTAGCCTGGGATTATACATCGCGTTAAGAAACTAAATAATTTACTTATATTATATTTTTTTCATTCGCTATCATAAAATAAATAAGCGTTAAAAATTTAAATAATTTTTACAGCAGCTAAATTATGTTTACCCCCAAAGCATGAACAAAGTATTCAGTCATTAAACTCTTACGACATAATAACATAATTTATTTTATATCTCAATAAGTGATAAGATTCATTTTGATATTCATACATTTAATATAAACTAAACAAGAAAGTGATCTACTCATGGAGTGAAGTCTGCTATTGCAAAATTTTTCTAAAGGTATTTCTAAGAAGTTTTTTAATAGTTTACTTATGTGCAATCGTAAACATAATATATATTTGAATTAGTTATTAGTAGTTTTTATCGATAAAGGTTCTCTGTGTGAAACTAATGATATATATATTTGATACATGGTCAAATACTACTTAAAGTGAGATTGTCATATAGGTATATCTTAGTGATAAAACATTCATTATCAAAAGAGTGATAAAAATCGTGTTTTTGTGGGACGGAGAGACATAAATCTGTGTTGTTTATATTGTATAGTGTTGTTTGAGAATTTGACAAGATCAAGCATATATTTAAATGTACGTATTTATTTTTGTTATTACCAAATACCCGTTTCTTAATTAAAATCATAGTGAAATCATTTCTAAAATGGAGCCTTTTGTATTTCAATTTTTTTTAATGCAAATAAGATTTCACTTTGTCTACTTTATATTATGCATTATGAAAGGTAATTTTCTTTAGCATTCTGGAGAAGCACATCTGAAGTATTGAAGAAATAGTAAAAAATAAAATAAAAACTCTAAATAGTAAAAATATTTACCTGAAAATATTTGTTTCCATTTTTGTCAACGGAACACGATGTTTAAAAAGTATGATTTTGCAAAAAATGGTTTGTTTTAAAAGTTATAGAATAAATGTTGAAACAGCGCTGAATTATCCAAAAGGTAAGTAAATGAATAACAAAGAGCGAGTTTATTTAAGCTAGAGATGCGTTGAAACATTCGGCATTCCATTTAAGCCAGCACTACACATTGGCACACACGGTAAAGCTGATGTTTAATCCAACGTTAGTTGTTCTTTCACTTATCATAAGTTGGTATCCACACATTGGTTATACACATGCCACAGTTCACAAGAAACTGAGCGAAAGTCAATATCACTGATAAAACAAAGCAAATATAGCCTCTTTGCGTTGAACAGATAGCACACCGTCTAACCAATGTGTAGGTGGGGAGTCTGGCATAAATGCCAGCGTGCACCAGTCCTTTTGATGTGGGATACAAAACCGACAACCCATCGGCAAGCGGCTAACGCAAATGCAGTAGTCAATCACGAGCTATCAACCCCAGATTTGTGCTTAACCTTAGTTGTCTCGAGAAGGCTACCGTTAATTACCTACGCGATTCTGCTGAATTTCTTTGATATCATATAACTGTAGATGAAATATGGATTCATTATAGCATGCCAAAGATAAAGTAGTAGTTCAAACAATGACTGTAAGCAGGTGAACCAAGGAACTAAAGAAAACAAAAACCTGCTATATGTCAAAAGACAAGACTGTCATTAGGATGTATCAGGCTTCACTACTGGAGCAAGTACTACCACTGTATGGTGCTATTTAGTCTACACATGGCCAAAAAGAAAGTGCTCCTTTATCACAATAATACGGTACATGTTTCGAGTTGCTGCTGCTGTAAAACATCATGATCTATGCTTGGAACTGCAACCAATGATTATTTGGTCATCAAACCTGTAGAAATGGCTCGCTGTATGAAGATTCATTTCAAATAATGATGTCAAAGCTTGTAGATGATGTTAAAGCTTACTGATGAGGTCAAGCATTGTTAAAAATAGCACGAAAGGAAAGTGAAATGAAGTAGAAGTAGTTCCGTCCTCTAAAAGTAGTTAGTAATACGAAAAGAAGATGTTTCATTTCAGTGTTAAATTTTAAGTTAAAGTAAAATAAATATGATTAAAATCGAAGGCGCTGAATAAATTCCTATCGCTTGTTTTGGTGATCGCAAAGAATTTATTTGAAAGTTTGTCATATCAATCTATATCTATAATACCAAGAACGATTTCAGGATATAAAAAATGTTAAATACGATCAAATTGCAGAAAGACCCAAGATCTTAGCTAATGATATTGTAAAAATTATTTTATTGAGTGCTAATGGAAATGCTCTAATATATTGTAAGGTTTTAAGTCTCAAAAGGATCAGTATAAAATAAACCAAAACAATTCAAACCTTACCGCTACAGCTTGGCTGTAAATGGAAAAAATATAAATATTGGTACACAAATCACTTATGAGTAAACTGAATTGCAATCAATAATTTTTAAGTCAAGTGAAAATTGATTTAAAAATTTGGAAATATTAGCAACTACTGGCCATATGAATATAAATGTTTATTAAAAGCGAGAAAAGAAAAAAGGGATTTATTTATTAAAAATAACCTCAATTTAATTGGCAGTAAATTCACGTTATTGTCGTTAAGAAATTGTTTTGTTTTCCTAGCAGTATGTTTCGGATCATTATCGTGTTGACATTTCCGTATCAGCGGCATATTTGCAAAAGCCAGCATGACTTTCAGAAGAATGTGGATGTACTCATTTTGGTCCCTTTTTTTTAAATCCAGTAAATTGGTCCTACATCATGGTCCTAGATCATTGGTGCATGCTTTACAGTTTTAATGCTATGTTTTGGTAACAATTCTTGGTTCGATGGTCTTATAACATATCATCTATCATCAGAACCTATTACATTTATTTTTGTTTTATTACGTCATAAAATATTGTGCCATTTCTTGATTTCCAATTCACCATACTAATTTAACTGATCTTAGGAAAACTTTAAACGTTGTTTTACATTCTTGGCGGATAACAAAGGGCCTTTTCTAGTTACTCAATCGTCTCTCCGAACTGCTTTCCTTGCGTTCGTCTAGAGCTCGGCTGATGACGGCTGAAAGGCTAGAAACCGGTCCCGAGAGACACGTGACGTCGCATAGTTGACAGTTCGGCGAAGGCGATCGGTGGCACCATGTGGAGAAAGGGTGCAAGATTTCTGTAATATATATATATATATATATATATATATATATATATATATATATATATATATATATATATATATATATATATATATATATTATAACAAATTAGTTACTTTATTTAAGTTAGATATAATTTAACGCATTAAGCATTATTTTGCAACTGGACCTACTGCTGGAAGGACCAACTGCAGCAGGACCTACAGCGGATTCCGAACCATGCTCCTCTATCTAAGAAATTAGTCGAATTACACTGACCAACAAGGTTTTTGCCCAACGACAATGAGTTGTATTATCAAGAAGTACGCGGTAACCACTCATCAACAACATAAGTTTTAAGTCAAGCAGGTTGAAACATGTATTGGGTATATTCTTAAACTTTACATGTTATTACTATCTCTGGCGAGTGTGACATATAAGAACAAATTAAGAGAGCACTCTTGAACCCGTAGATTGCTTATATCTTTTGCCAACAGTTAGTTTAAATTTGGTGTCGGATAAAAATCAAGATAAACCGTGGGTTCTGCATGTGATGTATTCGCATTGTGGTCTGATTTTGTGGGATGGGCTATCTAGTCATCGATCAAGTTTACCTTTCACAACACCAATATTATGGAAAGAACAGAAGGACCAAGTTGAAGATTGTTATTTTTGCATGAATGCAGGACTCAATACCCATAAAAAGGCTAATATTATTACATTGATACAATATCACCTCAAAGACCTCAACCACACGATGAACATTCTTATGATTCTGACAATGATACACTCATCTTAACCTTATTTAGTCACTCAACCTGAATTAAATGACTTGGTTAGAGACCTAGATCTATCAAAAGCACAAGCAGAACTTCTTGGATCGCGTCTGAAGCAATGGACTCTTTTAGCAATAGGCACAATGGTTAATGTTTTTTCGAAACCATCAAAGTGAGTTTGTACAGTTTTTTAGTGCTGATAGCGATCTTTTTTATTGTACCAACGTCGATGCACGATTTGAAGTTTTCGAGTTTAATCACTACCCACTTGCTTGGAGATTATTCATAGATTCATCTAAAAGTAGTTTAAAGCAGTATTGTTACACAACGGTAATAAATATCCTTCTATTCCCGTGGGTCATGCCGTTTCCATGAAAGAAACCCTTGACAGTCTGAAGCTTTTACTTGAAAAGATAAAATATGAGAAAAAATCTTCGAAGATCTGCTCATATTTTAAAGTTATTGCTGTAATTTTGTGTATGCAAAAGGGTTACATTAAATACTGATGTTTTTTTGTGCCTTTGGAATAGTCACCATAGAGAATATTATTACGTCAGATAAGTCTAAGAACAATTTCACTCCAGGATCAGAAAACATACTTCATCCACCGTTAGTGCAACAACCAAACATTATTAGGCATTCACTAGGGCTTTGCACCTAAAATTAGGAATAATGAAAAACTGCGAAATTGTTTAACCGCGAAGGGGAAGCTTTTCAATGTCCTAAAGAAAAGTTACCAAAAATTACAGATGCAAAGTTAAAAGAGGGGAATTTTATAGGTCCTCAAAACAAGAGTGTATTAAGAGCGATACCTTTAATTTATCCAAACTATAAAGTAGAGCAACAAGAAAAGTCGGGGATTTACGAAATTAGTTGTCAAGACTGTGATCGAAGGTATATTGAGCTAACAAAAATATCCATGTTGACAAGATATAAGAACATATTGCCCCCATTAGATATGGGAGAAACGAAAAATCTTGTGTTGCCCAACATGCAATCGAACACGACCACAGTTAAATATTAGTTATTTTAAGACTAATTAAAAGTGTTAATAATAATAGGGCTTTGGATACATATGAAAGCATTCAAATAGAAAAATGTAAGAAAATCATGAACCGAGATAAAGGACCTATTCCGTTCAGTCAACTTTTTCAATTATTAATGTAAGGCTTAGTAAACTTCACGGTTCATGGTTTTTACACGCTTCGTCAGGTAGGGTTTTTCATATAAATAGAACATAGTTGTCTTTTAGAATTAGATTAAATTATCTACTGATGATGCTAACATGGTTAGCGAAACATGCGTCGAGCAGTTCAAAAAAAGTGATTTGGTGTTTAGTGGTAAATCTCTTCAAGTTTAGTGTTTCACACCAAAGGTTTCAAAAGAAGAATTGATCGATACTTTTAAGACTAAATTAAATAAAATTGAGAATAAGGTTTGGAAATGCATGGTACAAGTTTTTATCAATTTTCTATAAAATACGCACGCTATTGGCTGTAAAATATCCCCGAAAAATACACATTTTGGATTCACATTTAGATTTTTTACCTCAAAATATGGGAGACGTTAGCGATGAGCACGATGAGCGCTTCCACCGCGTTATATTGGGTATGGAATGACACTATTAAGGAAGATGGAGTCCTGCTATACTAGCAGATTCTTGTTGGACATTAAGAAGATAAATTATAGATATTAATTATAAAAGGAGAAGCTCTTCAAGTGTTTATTTTTAAAATTATTAAAATTTATTAGTCTAAATAAATCCTTAATTAGGTTATAAATCTTGTAATTCATATACATAAAAAACCTGAGCTAATCAGAGCATGACATTAGTTTTTAATGCTTTCTCAAAATTAGTTTAAGTTATTTCATGGACTTAAAAAGCTGGTAATTTGATAACCCGTGCTATTTTAATTTGAATCTCATTCTCTATCTGAACAAAGTAAAACATTTCATTATTTTGTGAACAGTATATCTATTATATTAGATTTAGTGATTATATGAATAAATAATAGATTATTTTATTATATATTAATCGATAAACCAAAACAATGGAACTCTTTGGTGAATACTTCAATTGATTGATTGGAATTTGATTTTAAATCGTAAATATTTAATTTTGTAACAAAAGCTAAAACGAACAGAAATTTATTTATTGTTATTGCATAGTTTCTTCAGTTATTTTCTTTCTTTTAAATGCTAGTACTACCTTATATTTTATTACTTCTTCATTGTATATATATTCTTGTTCTTGTTCTGATTTAATCACTTTCATTTTTATGTTATTTGAGGACCTTTTCTATATTGATTTTCTTATTTATGTTTTTATAATTCCTCGTTAAGTATGTTTATGCCTAATATAGATTGATTTTTTGTTGTTGTAATTTCTTTTCAATATTAAATATGTTGTATTTCAAAAGACACTGTAAAGCTGGGTTGAAATCAATAATAATATGGTGCGAGTGCGTTCGAATGAAGACGCTCTGACACACAACATTACAAATAAATATTTTCGCAGCACAGTACGCACCCGAACCATCTGTTATTGGTTTCCTCGCGAACATCAAAGAAATTTGCGGCGCACAGGATTTGTGTGTGGATATGTTGTTGAAGTGAAATTAATATTTTTAGTTTCAAAAAGATATCTACGTGACATACGCCTATATTGAAATTTATTATTTATTGAGTAACTGATTGTAGTCAAAGTTTGTCCCAACATATTATTATGTTGAAGAATAGTATATACAGAAGCAGTGTGCAACAGTTAAAAAACGAAAGAAAATGCGTTATTGGATGAAGCATTTGTATCAAAACAGAAAATTAAATATAAACACTGAAAACTATACATAACTTTATTGTTGATGCTTGTTGTAAAAACCTAATGAAACATAACCTACTAACATTCCACTGCACACACAGACGGAGCGAGGCGTACAGTGCGCACAACACAATTTTTTATTGACTGTGTATGGAAATTTTGTGTTGTAAATATTTTCGCTGCACAGTATATTCAACTCACATGCAAATTTTAATTAGTATGAACCCAGCTTAATAATAAACTTAGTGGGTTGATGCACAAGTTCGTCACATTTTTGACGCTAGATGGTTTCGCATCGCAAAACTGAAGTGTTATCTACCTCACTTAAATGTAAATAATTGTGTTATTTTGGTTGAAATTGGACATATGCTTCTTTATTTTCGAAAATGCAAGAATATTTCGCATTCACAAAATAATTTGTGTGACATGTATGGTGCGGGTGCAGTTGGCGATTCCAATTTCGTTTCGTAAATGGGTTAGAAGGTTACGTGAAAATAATTTTAATCTTAGTAATGTGCCATGTTCTGGACGACTGGCCGAGGCTAATGGCAACTAAATATTGGCGTTCATATAAAGTGATCGGCATATAACAATTCGAGATATCGGAGACATTTTTGAACCAAGGCGATTACGCCAGCTTCGAATAGTTATCAAGACCGATTAACGAAGCAAATTTGATAGACTACATTTCTGATTGCGATTCCCTATTGAAGAGCAACGAGACTGATTCATTTTTGAAGCGGATGGTTTGGAAGGTTATGTTATGCATTTGGTGGGACTGAAAGGGAATCGCTTATTGTGAGTTATTATCTGAAAACTAAACGGTTAATTCGGAGAAATACTGTTCCCAATAAAGTGAATTAACACATCGGACAATAAGTCCCCGGTTTGACACATAGGTGGCATCACTTATCCTTATCAGTGGTCGATTGTGCCAACCTTCAAACGTCATGTGTCAACAGTTCTTGACAATTTGTCTATTGGTTTCTGAGTTGTTGTGCTTTAAGTGACATTGCTTTTGTTATTTTCAAAACAATGGAAAAAATAATTTTGTGTCTTGATTAAGCATTGCTTCTTTATAAAGAAAAATACTGTTGAAGCAAAAAAATGGCTTGATAAACATTACCCGGACTCTGTCCTAGGAAAATCAACTATAATTGATTAGTATGCTGAATTTAAACGTTGCCGAATAAGCAGCGATGATGCTGAACGCTCTGTACGTCTTAATAAAGTGGTTAAACCAGATAACATGAGAAACATTCGCAAAATTATTCCTCAAAACAGTAAAGTAAAGCTGCAGAAGATAGCTGATATCACGAAGACATCGAAAACAAGTGTCTACATTATTTTGCATGAACATTTGGGAATGCGTAAATTGCTATTTCGATAGCAATAGAGTACCGCGTTTGCTCACAGCGAACCAAAAACAATAACGTATTGAAGATTCTGGGCAATGTTTGGAGCTGTTTGGAGAATTTTTTTCATGCTGTATATGGTAATAGATGAAACGTGGATCCATCACTCCACTTCGGAGTCAAATCGACAGTCAACTGAGTGTAGTTGAGTGCAGCAGCCGATAAAAGCCGTCCAAAGTGACTAAAAACACAACCATCGGCAGGCAAGGTTATCGCCTCTGCATTTTGGGATGCGTATGGGATATTGTCCATCGATTATCTTGAGAAAGGTAAAACAATCAATAGCGAATATCACATAGGGTCATTGGTACATTTGAAGGGCGAAATTGCAAAAAAGGTTCCAAATGTTGTTTCTCCGACAATGCACTATGTTACAAATAGTTGGCAACGATGGCTAAATTGCGTGAATTACACTTCGAATTGCTTCCGCATCCACGGTATTCTCCAGGTCTAACCCCCAGCGACTATTTCTTATTCTCAGACCTCAAAAAAATTATCGCTGGAAAGAAATTTCGCTCCAGTAAAGAGGTAATTGTCGAAACTGAAGGGTATTTTCAAGGCAAAGAGATTGTATTGCTCTTCAAGGAGAATATATTGATGAATAAAACCAAAATTTGCAAAAAAGCGTGTTTTCTTTGTCAAAACTTTACTTTCTTGGCAGATTTGAAAAATCATCTAGATGAGTTCTTTAGCCCCAAACCTCAGAACATCTATGAGCTTGGGATTAGGCAGGTACAGATGAGATGAAAAAGGTCATTGAATAGAACGACACATACTGTATAGAGTATATGTAATTTTTAGCAAATTGATTTTTTCTGGGAGGAGCTTTCATGTCAACTCAATATTATATTTATTTTACTTGAAGAATTGGGTATCTAACATTAAAAATCAATTTTTTTCTAAAGTGTCTATAATTTTTCCAATGTCATCATCTCAAGTGCTAATCATGCAATGAATCGGAGATAAGATAGAATTATGAGAATTATGAATTATATTATAAATATAAAATCACAGATTAATTGAAAGTGTAAATAGATTTTAAGTGCCTATTGTGACCCCTAAGTATGATGTAATTTTATCGTAAAAAGTTTACAGTTATGGCGGCAGTATAAAAAAAGTTGCAGTGATGATGTACCATTATATTCAGCTCTCGAAAAACTTCAGGTCATCAATGTTGTTTGTTGTTCTTTTTCTTTTACTTTAATAGTTTTCAATAATTATTTTGTTCTGAAGCTTAATTTTTATTAGGTTGTTAAGAAAGCTAAAGCGGTTTTTAACTATAATCAACACACTTTTGCCAACGAGAAAAAAGTTTATTTATAGCGGTTGCGTAAAATTCCGGAGTCCTGAAAGCGATGAAGCCGTTGAAGGCAGTTTTTGCATTTTTTTGATTTTTAAAGCATTTTCCGCGCAGAAAGTTTGAAAAAGTGGTAGTCGGTAGGCTCATACAGCTTTTGCCGAGTAATCGTTGAGACGTGCAGTCATGAAGGAGAACTGGTTCCTTTCTGTTGACCAAAACCGGCATGCGTCGCATTTTTCATTTTAAATTAATTTTAAATTTAAATTAATTTTAATCGTTTCGTACAAGTTCAGGAAGCTGTGATGAATCAGACCGGCCGCAGACCACCAAACAGACACCATGGATATATATTGGTGCCTTTTTGGCTTTGGGAAGTGTTGTGTAGCTTCGTCCTGGTCCAACCACTGAGCCGATCGTCGCCGATTACCATAAAGAATCGACTTTTTATCGAACGTCACAATCCACCCGAGAATGGTAAAAGAAGGGCAGAAGATGCTTCATAATGTCGATTTTTAAAATTTTTATTCAATCCGTGTGACACTCATTTATCGAGCTTTTTCGATCTTCCAATCTCCTGCATATGGTTAGAAATCATCTTATGCATTACGTCTAATTCAGAGGCAAGCTCCCGAACAGTTAGACGCGGATTGGCTTTATCTAAGGCTGTCAAATGGTCGTTCCTAACATCCGATCGCCGACCACTACGCTCATCATCTTCAAGGCTCTTATCACCGTTAAGAACTTTTTTAAATCGCTAAACGCGTCGCTCATATCGCAAGTTGTTTCGGCAACTTTTCGGCCTAGTTTGAATTGGAACAAAAATATTGTGCCGAAGTTATTTTAGTACAAAACTAATACCACAGTTGGAGTGAAAAAATACGTTTTAAAATGATATATAAACTTAAAGCAATTTAAGCGAGATTTTTACATTGTTGGGCCCAAAAGATTTTTTAATTAATAAAAAAAAGAGTATTAATAATGATGATGAAAAGATAAAATAATGAAACTGTTTACGTTTTATTATGTATTTGTATTAATGAAAAAATATAGAAAAACAAAAAATTCATAAATGGCGGGGGTGAAAGGGATAGTTAGTACTCGGTGACCTGGTCCACCTCGTGTCTCTCCGAATTTGGCAGGAAACTAATTATCTAAAATGAAAAAAATATATATTTTAATAATTTATAGATGTTAATGCAGTGTATATACTATTATCATATAAAAATATTAATTTTTTCCGAAAAAAAGAATAAATAAAATCTATATAATAATAATAATTTAAATATTTGGGTGAAATAAGCATGGAAAACGGATTGGAAAAAGAGGCCAATAAGGGTAGATGTCAAAAAATGGAAACTACATTGAAACTTAAAAAAAATGCATATCTAAAAACACAAAACTGAGACATTACAACACAGTTATTAAGCCAGAATGTCCATATGGCGTAGAAACGCTCATTTTGAATAGAAAGAACGACATCGAGGAGATTGAAAAGAACGAACGAAAAATCTTACGGCCCAAACAAATAAATAGCACAACATACCGATTTCGAGAAAACCAAGAAATCAAACAATACACACACACACACACACACAAACTGTTTCAGACACAAGGTTAACGTTTAAGAGGTTGGCCAGAGAGAAAAATGTAGGAAGACCTGAACAACTTGGTCTAACGAAAGGAAAAAAACTCATAGTGAAAGAATGAAATCAGTATGGGCGCAAAGGAAGGCTAACAACAACAAACGCCTCTAACTGTACTTCGCGTGGTTTACCAGGGCCCATACATGAATAATAATAATAACAATTTAAAATTTGCGAAACATTTTTTCAGTTAATATTTTTTTTTTGGTAAAACTTCTCAATATTTTTTATTGATCGTAGTTGATATTAATTATTGATTGATTTGTCCGTTACTTTGTGATATTTCATTTTTTAAGTCAAATAAATCAATTTTATACTTTGTTATCTATCACTTTTATTTTTAAATTTGTGACTATAGTTTTAACTATATATTATATAGTGTGATGTATCATTTTAAAGTAGTGTTTGAGAATGTAAAATCGTTTTTCGAAACTATAGTCACACAAATTTAAAAATAAAAGTGATATATAACAAAGTATAAAATTGTTTTATTCGACGTAGTTGATACTTTAGAATAAACGTTTCCAAATATTTTGAGGCTACGTTTGGTCAATTCCATCTATCAGAAGTTAAATGAGAACTTCCAGAAAGTTGGAAAAGGGCCTCCTTAACATTGTTTGATGTGTGAGGTCGTGTATTGTCGTGGAGCAAGACGACTTGACCTTGTCGATCGGGTCGTTTCAGTTGGCGAGTTAGCGTTCCTTGTCGACTGTCTTTTTCTTCTAAGGCATTTCCCAGTGCATGAGATCGGGTCATGTCGTCCAAGTCGAAGTTGTTACTTTTGAACTTATCAAACCAATCTCGAGAAGTCCGATCGGCTATCAGTAAGTTCCTAGGGCTAAAACCGTTTTAATGTTCCTGCCATTATCTATAATTAATAAACTAGTCGCCGAGTATGCGCCCTAAACGAGCATACGCTTGCTAAAGTCGCTAGTCGCGAGCCGGATTGATTACATTGGCGGGCGGTAGTTTGGAGACCTTTGGGCTATAGCATCATCTCTATATACGGCGCGAATATCTCGAACTGCTTTTGTAACTTTTTCACAACGATGAAAAGCGAAATATAACAAGTGTCGAATATAAGGCTTTTGCCGCCTGGATTTTCTATTTCAAAAGCCTAAAAGTTAATTAAAATTAAGTAAGTTAATAAAAAGTTTATCGAAAAATGATGACAAACGTTTGTAGGGTAAGAAAAGGGCATTGGAATGCATATATAAACTTGTTCAAACAAAACAAAAAAAAGAAAAACAAAAAAATTATAAAAATGGCGGTAAGAACCCATTACAATTGATATAACAAATCTTTAACATTAACAATAAGAACATATAATGGGATCAGCTTCTATTGTCCAGCTTATATTACGAGTATTTTTTTCACAACTAATTTCGTACAAATTTGAAAGCCGTATAAGTTTTTTGCTTTTACATTGAAGAAACTAAGTAATTGATTTTTAAACGTATGGCGTTGTACGTCGGTTTAAGTATGCAACAATGAAACCAATCATTTATTATTTAAGGCTTATTTAAATATACACCGATACATAAATAGGCCAAATTGCGTGAAGACGCCTGGTACATTCCAGGGAACCTTCAATTATCTCCTTAAAATTTAACTGTTTCGTTCCGTTAATGGTTAGATGAATCTTTGTTTTATGTTCTTTTTCTGTATACAGTTCTTCTATAATTAAAAAGTACTGGGTGACTTTTATTTTAAAAATTCGCACACTTTACGTATTGAAACAACCAATTGTTCTTTAAGTTGGTATGCCTATCCTTGATATATGATAGGAGTTTCATATCATTTCAGTTGCTAAGTTAGATAGTATTTTGTAATTTTCAAAAATAATTGTCGCCGATTTTTAAAAATTGATGTGTGAATTTGATGAAGAAAACATTGCTAAAATCAAGGATTTTGATTTGTAATCGTCGAATAAGGTTTAGAGACAAATGTCCAGATTTGTGGCAAAACAATTGATGACTGATACCCCAATAAGTATTCGTAATTAATTTTCACTGAAAATTAAACAAATACCGCTCGACAAGCGCCATATACACCAGATATGACACGGTGTTATTTTTTCTTGTTTCCTCGATTGAAGAAACCACATCGTGGATGCTGTTTTGAGTCCATAGACGCCATTCAAGAGAGTTCGCTGGTCGCTTGGAATATACTAAAAGTAACAAGATACCACGAATATAGAAATTATTTTGAAGATTGAAAAAGCCTTCAAATTAGTGTATTGTAGTGACAGAGGATTACTTTGAATCTGGCGTGTTTTAAAGATATTTTCAGATGATGGATACTATAGCTAAATAGACTGTAATATGTATATGATGGTTAAATGAATACTTTGAATAAAACTTGATTGCTTCTTGCTGATTTCTTAATTGATTATTTTATAAATTTCTTTATAAAAGGTCTGTGGTAGCTTAAAGAAACGAAATGGAGAGTATGGTATGTTTGTCAGGGAATCAAAAGGAGACAATTTTTTTTGCCAGTAAAACGATTAAAATGCAACCACATTTTAAATGCTTTTTCAGTGACTTATTTTGCTTTTTGTTGATTATACATAATGTATATATATATATATATATATATATATATATATATATATATATATATATAAATATATATATATATATATATATATATATATATATATATATATATATATATATATATACATATATATATATATATATATATATATATATATATATATATATATATATATATATATATATATATATATATATATATATATACATATATCAGTCAACTGGTCTATATATGACCAGTTGACTTGGTCTTGGTCTGTTCGTTTCGTTTCAGCTGTCTCACTGCGTTGAGCTCGAGCCCAGCTGATGACGGCTGTGAGGCTAGAAACCGGTCCTGGGAGGTACTTATCTCGGCATGGTGTCGGCGACTGATTTGAGACGAGCAGAGGTACGTGGAAGTACGGATGAAAAATTTCTGTTTTTCAAATATCTCTCTCCACGGCCCCACTACGCTACCTTTTGAGCAAACCTTATGCCTACATCCAAGGTTGTGGGAAGAATGTGTCGCGTAGTTTTTGACTGCCGCGAATATTCACCGTAGGATGGCGCGAGTTTCATTGAGATTGCGACCCGCCATCGATATGACCAGTTGACTTGGTCTTGCTCTGTTCGTTTCGTTTCAGCTGTCTCACTGCGTTGAGCTTGAGCCCAGCTGATGACGGCTGTGAGGCTAGAAACCGGTCCTGGGAGGTACTTGTCTCGGCATGGAGACGGCGACTGATTTGAGATGAGCAGAGGTACGTGGAAGTACGGATGAAAAATTTCTGTTTTTCATATATATATATATATATATATATATATATATATATATATATATATATATATATATATAAATATTAAAATAATACTTTTAAAATATTTATATATTTTTCTTCTATAATTTGTTCAATACTCGTGCTGTGCATTTCTATCTTACACCAAATAGGTTCTTTCTTAATGACTAATGTTTTAATTTGTTGAACTGCGATGATCGTATCAAACTTGTTTCAGATATAAACATTACATTTGGATAGCAAAATATATTTTTTTTGCTCTCTATTCTGTATCATTTTCCTTCGTTAATATTTTTTACCCTATTTATTCTGTGAGTTGCCCTGCTATTCAAGCTTCTATTCTGTCGTTTCTATAAAAGCCTTGAATTGTTTTAATGAAATCAAAGAGGATTTGCCTATTGCCAAAAAGGTGATTGGCAATATATTTTTAAATCTTACTCTACAGACTGACCTTTAACAGACCTACGAAACGGAGAAAGGCTGGTTTGTTGTATTCAATTGCTTTTGCAGTAATTTGTCTTAACAAAAAAAAAAAATAATAATAAAATAGATGTTGCTTCTGCACATAATCTTTCACTGCGAAAGCGCTGATTTATTTATGCTAAAGATATTTTATGGTTTATTTCATTTCTAGATTTGCATCTGGCATCTTATTTCTGCTTTGCGAAATTTCAAATGACTATATACCATGTACAGCTTTAGGAAATTGGCGAAGGTTAATTGAATCAAAATAAAATATATTTTACATAATAGACTTTAGTATAAAAATTTAAACTTTTTTGAAAAACGCACTTATCTGTCGTCAAAAGAACGAATGTCACTGTGTGTGAGCTGATGAGTTAAAAAACCACGAAAGTTTATTAGCACCAAAATTGTTATTAAAACAAAACCTTGAAAGTAGTACAAGATGATTATTGTCCGCCTGGAGCGAATAGTTAGCCAAATAATAGTCTTCGTATTAAAACAGGTTTTCGGCTATTTCTTAATATCTGTTCTAGTGCTTTGCAAATATTGATTAAACATGTTGTTTGGTTTACAGCGTTATCACAACATTGATCATGATATTGTAATTTTAATTCAATCCTTTATGAAGTAGTAAAAGTTTATTTTAAAATTAGCGAGTATTGTTACAAGTGTGAGGGTAATGTGCAAGATCGTAGTGTTTATCTTATTTACATTATATTCGTTTTCGAATTGCAGGTGAAATAATCAAGTATGACAGAAAATAACAACGCTAACATCACTGGGTCAACTACAACTATCAACTATTTTAGTTCAACGTAAGTTTACTTTATTAGTTATATGGTGTATGCAGTAAAAGGTGAACAAAAAAGCAGAAAGGAAATTAAAAAAATAGGTTAAAATAAACAAAATAATTAGATATGTGTTTATTTTTTTTTAGACTACTTTTGACTAAGTTATTATTCATCTACTTCAGTTCTTTTATAGGCTACTAGAAACTACAAATTTTGTATGTTTTCACATTTAAATGATCACTATATTTATATTCACTTTTTCATTTCTCGTGAATTTGACCTATGTCGCCAAAAATCTAATATTTCGAAAATCTTAGGTTTAATTTCAGCATGGGGTCTTTATATCTGATTTCGACAATGATGATTGTTAACCTATTAACCTATTATTATTGTTATTGTAACCTATTAATTATTGTTGAGGTTTCTATATTTATTACTGGTATAGTAACCTCAACAGTGTGTTTAAATTCTATGGGCCTTTTTGGATTGTATTATGCCTTAAATTTTATAATTTTTTGTTGATCTTGAGGTATTAAATATAAATTTTAGGGTGTTATGAAAGATAAAGAAAACTACAAACTGTTGATGACATGAGTCAATTCATAAGAGAAACATGCCAAGAAATTGGTAACAATAAACACATATATGCCAAAGTGTGCTTGATTATGGGAAAGAGTAAATGCTGAAGACTTAAGAGATTGAACTTAATTGCAATTTGTATGCTATCCTTATTGTGACTTAATAAAGCTATTGTTTTTGCGTAATAGAAACTGTTTACCTACATTTGTATACCTCTCTGCATGCTCTTTATTCTTCACTTCGTTCCTTTGTTGTATTTCTCTTTATCTGAGCGGTTATCAGTTTTCGTTTTTTTTTTCTACTTCTTATTTTTATAATTCTTGTTTTTTCCGTCATATTACAAGTCATACCAAGTAATTATTTTAAAATTTTTCATTGATTCATTTTTCTGATTCACAAAATAATTGTTCGCTCTTATATGTTTAATTCACCTATCGTCAATATTTATTTTTAGGTTTGTAATTTATAGATTTCATTATGCTTTAGAGTCGATTTTGTATTTTCTTTCGTATCATTCATCTTTCATTCTTGTCCAGATTATTTTTCTCATAATCAATATAATAACAGATTTGCATGATATTTGGCAGAGACATTTCTTGTTTAAATAGTATTTTTTTTAGGCTGGCAAAAGCCAGTTAGTATTGTTCGTAAAGCATATTAAGTGCATGATATGGTTTTAATATTATTGCTTATTAACATTGTAAGTGTTATTTATGAATGTTAACATTCTTTGTTGGTTTTGGCCCATTATCTACACCAAAGTCAAAACTGATCAATCATTATCAAATATGTAGTATATTGTATAAACTTGGATTTGGATTTCAATTTACTAATTCATCGATAATATAACATGTATATATATATATATATATATATATATATATATATATATATATATATATATATATATATATATATATATATATATATATATATATATTTATGTTCAGGGTGTCGCAAAAAATGTATACACACTTTATTATATAGTTGAATTTATACCGAATTACGTTTTGGAATGTAGTGTAAACACAATAAAATGTAGAGTAGACTTGTAACAATATCTATTGAACCAGTCGAATTACTGCTGATTGTACGTTAATGTTAATGTTTCAGAATTGCCTTTAAATTTAGATTTACATTATTCCTTTCAGAGCAACTTTAGTGAAAGATGGAGAAAATGGATTAACAGTAGAGATTACCGAATTAAGCATTGAAGAAAAATATAATCCTTATGAAAATAGAGAACTTCAACATCCTAATGGGTAAAAAACATTACTTAATTAGTAATTGATATTATTATTGTATAAATAAAATTAGTATCGAACAAAAGGTTTTTAAAGGTATAGAACAAAAAGAATTTTAACGATAGTAGTATTATCGGGTTGTCCGGACTGTTCGTTAGGATTTTTAAAAAAGAAATAGAGACGCAAATAGTTTATATAAATATTATATAATTTATATAGTTATTCACAAAACGATCATAAACAAGTTTATTGAAATTTGGATAGGACAACATTTTCGGTCAGCTAGTAAAATAATATTTAAAAAAAACTATTCATCATTTTTGATATAGTCTCCTCACGCTTTACGTATTTTTCCCAGCGGTTTGGTAGCTTGTGAATTCCTTGCTCGTAGAAACTTTGAGTTTGGATCATCAGCCAATTGCGCACGAAGTCCTCAACATCTTAATAGTTGTCGAATTGTGCCAATCCAACTGTATCTTTCAAGGGCGCAAACAAAAAATAATCACAGCGTGACAAATCTGGGCAGTACGGAGGGGGTTCAAGGGTTTCCTAATGCATATTCTTCAGTTTTTCCTTCGTCAAAACCGCTGTGTGTCGCTGACGTCATGGAGAAAGAGGACGTCTCTGATGGGGACACCGCGTCTTTTGCTCCTGTAAGCGGATTTTGTTGCCGCTAACAGCTAGCAGAAGTAGGCAGTATTAACCGTACGTCGATCATGTCGAAAACCAATTAGGAAAACTCCCTAAAAATACGGTCGCGAGAACTTTACCGGCTAAGAGACGGGTTTTAACCTTTACATAGTAGATATAGTCTTTCCTTCGCCATTCCTTACTCGCCATTTTTGATTATCTCTCTTCCCGCCGAAATCGATTCAGAAGTCTCTAATTAATTTGGAATCGGATGTTTTTTTGATCGTAGGTCAAAAACATCGGAACCCATCGTGAACAGATTTTATTGCAGCCAAGATGATTTCTGATGATTGTTTAAGCAGTTCCAAAACTAATACCCACCTTTAAACCGATTTCATTAATAGTGAGCCGCCGGTCACCTTCGACAAGGTCGCGAACATCATCAATGTTGTCAGCAGTGACACTTGATCTGGGACGTCGATTATGACTTACATTTACCACACTTTCTTGTCCACTCTAAAACTTCTTGGCCCAACCAAATACTTGGATCTTAGACAGAGTATCGTCCCCCTACTGAACCTCCAACCGAGTTAATATTTTGAATGGTTTAATGCTTTCATTGGTTCAAAACTTTATTATAACCCGTTGCGCAACGGACTGTAGAATCTGTTGCTCACTCCTGGCTGTACTGACAAAAGAACTGTGTGAACTAGCTCACCGAGCGTTTCCCCCACTGCTAATATATTGCACTGTAACGACCTACACTGACAGCCCGCTTCTGATGTGCTTATAGGCTGAGGAAAGTAATTGTAAAATCCCGGTTTATATTTGATTCAGCCTTGCATAATGACCTTATCTTACACCCCTTAATATTCTAACCATCTCTGTGATATAATCATTTACAACTATGGATATAGTAACAATAATATTAAAGAAAATAATACAAATATATTATTTACGGTAACTTTTTTCATAGCTTTATGGGCGCTTTTATGCATATTGTAAAAACATCGTTGGGAACAGGAATTCTTGCCATACCTAGAGCTTTTAAAAGTGCAGGACTATTCGTGGGACTTTTTGGAACTATATTTGTCGGTCTAATCTGCACCCATGCCATACACATTTTAGTATGTTGCTATCTATTGTGTTCTAGAAACACCTTTACTCAACATGTTCCTTCTAGGTACAAGCATCACAAAAAGTGTGTTCAAAAAGTAAAATACCCAGTTTGGGCTTTGCAGATACGGCCGAAGGTGTTTTCAAGTTAGGCCCGCCAAAATTGCGAAAATTTTCTCGGTTTGCAAAGTAAGTAATAAGAATATTCTGAAAAAAATATTGAAAATTTGAATTTAATTTATTATATGACTGTTAATTATGCTTGATTTTGTAGGTATTTCGTAGAAGGGGGACTATTTTGCATTCATTACTTAGCTGATGCTGTGTATTTGGTCATTATTTCTATTTCATTGACAAAGGTAAGGTGTTTTAGAACTCATGCTAATTTATATAAATTTGTCTTTCATTGATTTGTAATATTTAATTGTGCACTTTTCATTGGTTATATTCCTTCTTTCTTGCCTTCCTAGCTGAATGATTCTTATTTTATAGAACTCCTGGCAAGTCCCCTTGTCAGCGCAAATCTGGTTTAAATTTGAGGTATATGGTTAGTGCCCACACCCTAGCGGGGTTACAAAAATGGGCTGGCTTGTTATAGCTGAATACAATTGATTTTGAGCTTGGTTTTGAGCTTGGTTTTGTTCTAGCAACTCGCACTACACATCATTTTTGGTCCTATCAGATAAAAAATAACTTTTTTTTTCTATTTTAAGCTATTGTGATCATCCGTTCAGCTTCACAATGCTTAAACCATCCCTATTCAACTAATATGATCGTAGGATTCCTTTTAATCCCTTGATTGATGTTTCATAAATATTAAGTTTATTTATCAATCCAAGTTTTTGCAAATTTTTCGAAATATTACTTATAACGATGTTGATGACGATGGTCGATTTTGATTTAAAATAATTAATATTAATTTTGATTTAATAATCATTAAAAACATCTTGTTTATATAGATTAGCTTTTCTAATGAACAAATTGTTAATATTGAAGTATTAATGTAATAAAATCATAATTATAATATCTATTTTAGTTTTTTGAGGAATATTATCCAGTTAAATCATGGGATAATTATATCTTTAAATTAATACTTTTGGTGCCTCTGCTTATATGTGGTCAAGTAAGACAATTGAAACATCTGGTACCGTTTTCATTTATTGCCAATCTGATGCTGGTATTAACATTTGGAATAACGGCATATTATATGTTTTCCGGCATTGGCGATATTCATCTTAAAGATCGATCTTTGGCTACTGGTATATCAGGTAAAAGTTATAACATATCTTGAAATACACACACACATGTCCAAAAGTTAGGAATATTTACAAAAAGGATCTCTACACCTATGACAATCTAAATGAATATTTATTTTAGACCGTTTTTAAATGAAAATAACAAAAGCATTGTTTTGCTGGTCTTTCGATTTTTGCTCATTGCGTTGATACTGGTATCTAGGCATTATTTCAGTTCTTTTTCAATTTTCAATCAATCCGCTTAAAAATGTTTAGAAACATGATATCTGCTTTTTTACAACAGGGCTTTAATCAAAGTGGTTTACGGAAATCGTTCATATTTCCGAAAGTGGTGTAAAGGATCACCCCAGAAGTGGTACAAAATGTTGCAACAGTTGCATATTAATGAGAGCTGGAAGAAATCGTTTGGAATCTACAAGTGGTATATCAAGGGAGCTTGTTAGGCTTGAAGGCGTAAATCTTTTACGGCAGAAGACCTTTACGTATTTCCAAACTAACCCTTCAATGGGCTCAAGAAATAGTGGATCATACTCCTAAGTGGAGTAACGTGATGTTCTTTGATGAGACGAGAATTTGCTTGGTTTCTAATTTAGAAAGAACATTAGTTTGGGGAGCTCCAGGTCGACAAGTCCAACTAGAAACAGCTCAACCACGTGTCCCATTTGAAGGTGGGAATATGATGTTTTTGGGTGGTGTTATGAAGGATACACGGCCACCTCTACTGACCCTGGAGAGAACAGTCAGTGTGTACATCGAGGAAGTTTTAAATCCTGTTGTGCGTCTGTTCCGAGGTGCAGTGGGTGACGGATTTGTTTTTATGAATGATAATGCACCTTCTCATCGAACACAATGCATGGTACATTCTGAAAACACGCATTAAGAAACGAAATAATCCTCCTCTTACCCTGGGAGAACTAAAATATGCTGCTTGTGAAGAATGGTAGAGAATTCCGCAAGCCCAAATTGATCATTTAATCGACAGTATGCCAAACCGTCTACAGGCATGCATGGAGGAATAGACCCATGGAGGAACTACTGCTTATTAGTTTTATTGAAAGCTGTTCTTTCTATTTTTAAATTACTGTTGAAGACAATTGGTACATAGTAATTTGTTAACTCTAAAATAATAAATCAATTTTATATACATTGGTCATTTGGTGTCGAGATTTATTTGTTACCGGTAAGAGTTGCAATAAAATGATGATTACATAAATGAGTAAAAGAAAAACTTAATATTAATTAAAATGTAAAATATTTGAATATTCCAAACTTTTGGACATATGTACACATACACACACAGATATATATATATATATATATATATATATATATATATATATATATATATATATATATATATATATATATATATATATATACAGTGTGTGTCGCATTTAAGATGAAGACACCCCCACATTTTCGCTATTTGAAGGAATACAAATTTGAATTTTTGCACAGTCAGACAGATTGATGGGTGACGTTTTTTAAGATAATCAACTGAAATATTTATATTTCTATAGATACTAAACTCTGCCTACTACGAATTCACAAACAGAGTCAATTCTCGATATTTTGCTTCGCGTTAGATATACCGAAAAAAGTTATTAGAAAAAGTTGTTCAGGATGTTATTATAACCCCACAAACGTTTCATGAGAAAATTCGCATTTTTAATTTTATCATTATTTCGGTCTATACGCAAAATTATTACAACAGAATCGTAAAAGAATCGAAAAATGTATTCGAATAGACGGAGGACTAGTTGTGAGAGATCACATTTGATAGTTAATTATTTGTATTACGAAAATTATTGTTATATACTATATACTTTTTCCTAAATTTAATCAATTACCAAAAATGGTTTTCCAATAATAATAAAATAATGATTCCTTTGTAATTGCTATTTATTTTACTGAAATATTTGAATACATGACACTATTGACAATGTGTCAAGTTTTTACTTATCATGGCACACTAATTATCAAATTAAACAAATAAACTTGTAATCATTTTTTTGTATAGACCAAAATAATGATAAAATTAAAAATGCAAATTTTATCATGAAACTCGGTATATGGGGTTAAAATGATATTCCGAACAACTTTTTCTAATAACCTTTTTCAATATCTCCAACGCGAAGTAAAATATTCAGGATTGACCTTGTTTGTGAATTCGTAGTAGGCTGAGTTTAAAGTTCAGGTTTTGTTTGGGTATCTTGAGTATCTTAAATTGGTATTGAGTATCTTAAAAAATGTGACCCATCCACCTGTATGACTGTGTAAAAATTCAAATCTGTATTCCTTCAAATAGCGGAGATATGGGGGTGTCTTCGTCTTAAATGCGACACACTGTATGTATATATATATATATATATATATATATATATATATATATATATATATATATATATATATATATATATATATATATATATATAAAATATCTCAACAATTTTAGGTGTGCCATCATTCTTTAGTACAGTTTTGTTTTCCATGGAAGGTATTGGTACTATAATGCCTGTCGAAAATTCTATGGAGAAACCGAAGTTCTTAGGTTGTTCAGGAGTTTTAAATTCTGCTATGTTGGTAATTATATCCCTGTATACGTCTATAGGATTCTTTGGTTATTATAAATTTGGCGATGCAACTGAAGCTACCATTACGAAAAATTTACCAGAAGGAGAAATGTGAGTTGACTATTTTATATGTTCAATAGGTTCCCAACGTAATTCTCGGCCGTTTTGGCTGCCTTTGACATTCATTTATGAAACAAGTAATTTTAACATGTTATTAATCATAACTAGTAAACCTAATATTCGGAGTAATCTTTCACTTTCTATATACTTTTACCACCTTTCAGGCAACTTTCGAATCCCAGATTAAAAAAATATGATGGATGTGATATGGTTTTGATTGTGATGTGGTTTTGATGTGATGTAGTTTTGATGTGATAAAGTCATCGAAGCTTTTTTAGACTTCCTTAAGATGTGAATATGATGTTGCAAGGATCGAAAGGGATGAAAATCTGGAGGTGCTAAATATGGAGAATATGGCGGGTGAGATAAAATCTTACAGCCCAACTCGGTGATCATTTCTAGAATTCTTTTGGTGTACGTGGCCGTGCGTTGTCCTGAATCAAAATTACTCTCGTCCTTCCTTTGTCAGAATAGGGCTTTTTCCTTCAGAGTGTCACTAACACGAATCAGTTGCAGCTGATATCGGTCATCAGTGACCATTTGACTAGAATGTAATCATATTGGCGTGGATATTTTGTTTTGCGGTATTTGTCTCACCAGGATTAATTTACAATTTTCGCTTTTTTGGGTCATAGTAGAAGATCTACTTGTCATCAAAAGCCACAATTTTCTACAGAATGTTATGTTTCTTGATTTGGAAAGCAATCGCACAATAATATGAAAGCGTCTACTCTTATTCTCAACCGTGAGTTCATAGGGGACCCAAAACTCTTCTTTTGTATTTTTCCTGGGTCGTGTAAATGTTTAGAAATGAACTGGAGTGTTACATCAAGTTCCTGACCGAGATCTAGCAGTGTACAATGATATTTTCTTCTAGCGGTGCTTCCAATTCTTCATCCTTTACTTTTTTAAGCCGTCCATTACGTTCTGCGTCATTTAAGTCAAAATTACTAGTCCAGAATTGCTGGAACCACTTTTTACAACTACTGTATCAAACATCATAACCTCCCATAGCCCCACAAATGATGTTTTGAGCTCCGGCAGCATATTTTGTTTCCAGTTGAAAAGAGAAAAGACGGAAATCGCTCAATCGTTGTTTTTCGAACGGCATCGCGTCTACAGTTGATTTTTCAGATTATATTTACAGTAGGCAAATCTTGTTTAGAAGCTGAAAGATGGCGCATTAAAATAACTATTCGTCGGGAACAAATTCTGTGTGTGCTTAAGCAGTCGTGCTTAAGCAGGGTATTTAAAGGCATAACGAAGAGGATTAAAAAAATGACTTTATCACGATGAAGAAGTAAATACTGTGTACAAACTACAACAGTGCATCGAAAACGCTTGTGATATTATTCGTGGACACTCGGATTTTATTTTTGACGCATGGGTACGTCGAGCAAGATTTTGTTTTTGTTATTCGGCAACTTGTATATAAACTATTTTTGCTATATTGACTTCTCTTTGCGAGTTCTACAACGTAGTGGTCAAGAATATGAAAAAGTCAGGTTTGTTTTCAAATTATGTAACTATTAATAACTTTTTTATTTTGTAACTTTTATATAAATGATTTTTGGTAAAATGACTTGTTTTTTTCGAGTTTTTTTTTTCGATTTTTTTTTTGGAGTTTCGAGTTCTACAACCTGTTCAAATAAATGATTCAACTTTGAAAACACCCTGTATTACAGTAGTGTTTGCCATTAACATTTACTGTTTCACCATCGACATTTTTATGGAAAAATAGATTCACAATGCTACCAAACTCGAAGAGGATGCAGGAAGTTCTTCTGCAATCACTCAAGGATTTTCAATTTCCTAAATCCTATAATACAATTATGCTTGTTCACATTACCTGTGAGGTGGAAATGAGCTTCCTCGGAAAACATAGTTTTATTGCAAAATTCTGCATTTTTGTATTTATTTGCACAATTTTAATAAGTTCTTCCGTTGTAAAACAATCCGTAATTAAATTGTTGGGTCTCTAGGTGACACTTGTGAGATACAAAATGTCTACGTTAACTCTTTGAAAAATGGCGGTAAATTTAAATCCCGAAGTATTATTTGATATTCTCAAAAAGTTATTGTTTTGTGTTGCCTATAGATTTTTTTCAGAAACAGTAAACAGAAAAATTCAAAATAATAAAAATGTTGAAAAACCTCTTATATCAATATGTTTTATATTAACATTTATTAAAATATTGGAATTATTCATTATTGAACGTATCAGAACGTATCAAGAACAAAGTAAAGGGGGGTCTTTCAAATTGAGCGGTTTTTAAAATTTTTTAATAAATCACATAATTTGCGTTGGTTTTAAAACTTTTTTATTGATAATTGAAACATAGTGTATGACATTTAAACACGAAAGACAATATCTGCCAAATGACCACCTCTCACAGCTCCAGAGACGTCCACTATTTTGTCATAATGTTGTATGACATTTTGGCATAACCGTGTCATTATCTCATCAATAACTCAGATAACTTCATCCTTTTGTTCATGAATTGACCGTGCATTGTTCTTATAGACCAGGCTTTTCACCCCAAAGAAAATAGTCTAAGGGTGTCAAATCTCATGATCTTGGTGGCCTATTAACATCACCGTTTCCTGTAATAACTCGTCCAGGAACATTGAGGTATCGCGCCATCCTGTTGGAACCACATATCCTCCAGATAAATATTATTTAATTCAGCCTACAAAAAATCCAGTTATCATCTCATAATATCGAACACCATTCGCAGTTACAGCTTCACCAGCAGCGTTCTGTTGGAAATACGGCTTAATTATATTCCCTTATCACAATGCACACCAAATAGTGATTCGCTTAGGATGTAAAGGTTTCTCATGAATCAATCGTGGATTTTCCTCACCCCAAAAGTGGCAAAAGTTGTTCATTAACATAGCCACCAATTTCAAAATGTGCTTCATCTGAAAAAATGATTTTTTTAGAAAAATCGTCCGTTTGTTTTTTGATACAATTAACAAATGCACGACGTTCTGAATGATCCAGGGGCTTTAGTTCCTGTGTTATTTGAACCTTATATATCATCAGATCTAAATCCTTTCCTAAAATACACCATGTTGTGGATTCACTTGTTCTGGATTTGTTGATTGACTGTTCAACTCCATATTGTTGTGAACGTCGACTAATAGAACTTTCTAGGTCTTCAGCAATACTTTCAATATGTTGCAAATCAAATCAATATGTTGTTGTGAACGACCACTAGACTATATATTACTCTTCTCGTATCTTCTCGAACCATTTTCTTGACATTTTTGAACAATTCGATTTGCAGTGCATTCAGATGGACAATTGTGTAAACCGTAAATATTACGTAATTTTCTAAAAACATTTTTCACTAAACGCCCATTTTCATAAAATAATTCACCAATTTTAATGCGTTGTTCTCTTATGTACGACTCCAGTTTTATAAATATCATACATTACATTTCTGAAATGAGACGAGGCCTTAGGTGAATTTACAATTTATTCAACATTTTAATTACAATTTATTCAACAATTTAAAAAACCATTTAATTTCAAAGACTCATATATTTTTAGCCCAGCTCAAGTAGTGCAGATTGCCATTGCGATTGCAGTATTTTTCTCCTACATGTTAGTGTTCTATGTACCAGTGGATATTGTTTGGGGTAATATAAAACACAGGATACCTGTATCAAAACACAATATTAGTCAGATTATATTGCGAAGTGTACTTATTCTGGTTAATGTTGGTAATATTTGTGAACACATTCACCATTTCATCAAGAATACACCTTGTTAATTTTTAGGCATTGCCATTGCTGGAGGTGAAAATCTTGGAACTTTAATCGATTTAATTGGAGCTATATTTTTGTCCACACTTGGATTTTTTGTACCAGCTCTGTTGGACACCATCGTGAGATGGGAAGATGGATGGGGGACTTTTCACTGGAGATTATTCAAAAATATATTTATTATGTTTTTGTCCTTGTTTGGACTTGTGTCCGGAAGTTATTATGCTTTTATGGAGTAATAAGAACAAGTTTCATAATTTCATTGTGTCTTTGATTTAAATAAACTGAACTATTATTTTATTAACACAGCAATATTTATCTTACCAGTAAAATAAACCTGTGATATTTTTTAAAATATTGTTTTACTTAATTAATTTTACATATTTATTAAGTTAAAAATATTAAGTTCACTTCAACAACATGTCCACACACAAATATTGTGCGCCGCAAATTCCTTTGGCGCTCGAGAGAAAACCGATAACAGATAGTTCATGTACGGGTGTGTGTGATCAATACAAAAATGCGGGGTGTGGGCTGTATGTATTGTATGTGAAGTGGCTGCGGGGCTATGTAGACGCTCTGACACGCAAAGTCACGGACAAATATTGTCACCGCATAACACGCACACGAACCATCTGTTGTCCACCAAATAATTCAAAGAAATTGTTCCAGTAAATTCAACACACACACACACAATTTTATTGGCGTGGACCCAGATTTGGAGTGTCTACAAAGCCATGCACGCACACCACATACAACACATACAACCCGCACAATACAAATTTTTACTGGTGTGAAACCAAGTTCAATGGTAATTTTAACAAACGTATTTCAGAAATAAGCTATACGATTTTTGTGTATATTATATCATTTTTAACATAACTTCTATCCAATAGTAAAGAATTACTTATGTCAAAGATAAAATTTGTGTTAGCTAATCTATTCAGTTGCTATAGAGATTATTATGGTCTACACTGATGAGCTCAATGGGTTAGACGACACTCAATTCTCATAGCTATTACATTATTTATGACAGATCTTTTTCAAATAACGGTTTCGAAACACTTTATAAAGAAAATGCGAATAATATCAGCTGAGTTAAAAAATTCTTTATGGTTTGACAGTTAAAAAATGTTTTATGTGTTATGGTTTTCTTCAGGCTCAAGTTTATTAGTTTATTGCACCTCAAAGCTTTGTATTAGATCAAAAGTTTATTAATGAAATCTGTGTAACAATTTAATTTAATTTAATTTTGTACTGAGAGCAAGTAGATTCCAGCTCTTTAACCTAGTTCTCGAAAGTTCAGCCTGTTTCTTAGATAAATGTAAATCACGAACCAAATCATTTAGGTCACCTTGTGTCAATAAGTGTGGTTCGTGTCAATAAGTACTTGGTTTATAAGTAGGGTCGCACTCTGTCTCTAAGTTATTGTCTTGACTAGCAGCATCTTCTTAAGTTTCTAATTGATTTGGAGGTGTTGGTACAGGCAATTCGGCACTATGTGAGATTGGTCTGTTTGCAGATGACAGGTCAGGGTACTTTATAGTGTATTTCGACTTAGTTGTGATACTTTTTATAGCATTCAAACAAAAATAACAATTACTTACGTGATCTGTTGGTTTCGTCCAAATCATTCGCTAAGCAAAGGGCATATATCTAGATACCTTAGCTAAACCCAGCATAAGGTTCACATATGTTACATCAGATATGTAGGACCCAGGATTTATCTTGATGGCGCACATGAAAACCAAAGTAACCCAAATAATGTTTGGTTACTAATGGTGTGAAATGTTGTTGGTTGCTATCCGGCTGATTTAAACACTATCGTGGCATATTTGCAATTTTAAGGAATATAAATAAATTTAAATTTGTTAACTAGGACTTCAAAAATGATGTTATTCCAACATAAACACGTATAAGAGAAAAACTGAATATGTAGCTGTCACAAAAAACTGAAGGTGAGTAGAACAAATAACATTGTTTTTGTAATGAGAGTAGATAAGTACAATCAAATATCATTACAAAATTATTTTTTATATTTGAGATAGTTCATTATCGTGCTGACAAATCACATCTTTAACAAGATCATTTCATGCTGCTCGATATTAAAACTAAAACAAGACAAAAACTGTGCGTTTCAAAAGAAAATATCGCCGCTGCTGATGGCAGTGTTGCTGAAGATCCAAATTTATTAATTCATCGCTGTTCGCAGTGAGTTGAGCCTTTTTATTCGACTACATGGAAAATGTTGCGTAAAGATCTTGGTATAATGCCTTTCAAGATCCACTTTGTCCAAGACCTCAAGCCACTAGACCATTGTTTGCGGCGTACGTTCAATGAATGGGCTCAAATTCATTTGCAACTTAAGCAGAATTTAGCCGCAAAATTTTGTTCAGCGACAAAGCTTATTTTTGGCTAAATGGTTACGTTACTAAGCAAACTTGCCGCATTTGGATTGAAAATAATCCGCAAATAATCCAACAATTACCGTAGTATTCAGAAAAATGCACGGTATGGAGCGGATTATACGCCGATGGCATCATTGGGCGGTATCCCTTTAAAAATCAAACTGGGTCAAACATGTTACTGTTAATGATAATCATTACAGAGCGATGATGATGATTATTTAATTGGGAATTCGAATGGTATTAATCTGGAGGAATTGTAATTCTAACAAGACGGCTGTACATGTCATATAGCTAACGCAACAATCCATTTATTAAGGGAACAATTCGGTGAGAAAATTATTTTGAGGAACGGACCTGTTAATTCACCACTAAGGTCATGTGATTTAACGTCATTATATTATTTTCTTTGAGGTTATGTTAAATCTTTGGTCTAGGCGACGAACCAGTAATTAGCCATAAACCAGTAACTATTGACGTCTTGGAAGCTTATTCGGACAATTGTGGACATAAGACCCCAATTGTTTGAAAAAGTGATCGGAAACTGGATTGACAGAATGCGCTTTATCAGAAGTAGCCGCAGCGGACTTTGTTTGAAATTCTTTTCAGACATTGATATTATTGAATCTTATTTCATATAAAATAAAGAATTTCAAGGCATCTAATTTATTTGTTGTTTTATTTCAATTTTTCAAGTTAGGACGCATTAAAAAATATTCTATTTAAGGATAATCCGAAGAAATTTCTGCCTGGATTCGTAGTGAAAGTGGATTTGGAGTTTGTTGATGAAACTTTGATTTATAACTACATTCCGAGAGAAAATTAAGGAACAAAAATAAGTGAGTTTTACCCGACAAATGTGTCCCAAAGAGGGAGATGAGTGCAAAGGTGAAGGACAGTTTTCTATATATATATATATATATATATATATATATATATATATATATATATATATATATATATATATATATATATATATATATATCGGGTTGACACCCTGTCGGGAGCTTGCAGACGTTTCGCCAAAATCTCATTTGGCATCTTCGGAGCTTACTGTTGCGAGGTTCGTGACTGTCTGAGAGAGATCGGTTCGCCGTGTAATATTTATGTCTTCTGGCCTCGGTCTTAGTCGGTAGCGATTGGCTGGCACTGGCGCTAGCTCCGCCCCCTGAGGCGTTTGCAACGTCTTTGTTTCCAGTCATGCTCTGGATATTGTGCTGTCCGGGTCTGCTGCTCTTGTTTAGGCTTCCCTGATTTTCGATCTCTATGGCTTCTCTGACCAGTCGTGTCCGAATATGGTTTATGTTGGCTATTTCGTTGCAATCATCAAAGTTAATTTTGTGGCCTGTTTCTAGTTGGTGTTGGAATAATGCCGATGTTGTTTGCTTGTTCCGTATGCTTACTTTATGTTCCTGGATTCTGACAGATATTTTTCGGTTTGTTTGTCCGATGTAGATTTTGTTACAGCCTGAGCATGGGATGCGGTACACTCCTTGATTTTCTAGCCTGACCTTGTCTTTCGGGTTTCTCAAGGATGCGCCTATTGTTCGGTGAGGTTTGTATGCTGTCCTTATATTGTATTGTGTTTTCTTAAAAGTCTTCCGATAAGGTCCGTTGTTCCTTTGATGTATGGCAGTATTACGTTTTTTGTGTTTGGTGTTGTTGTATTGCACGGTTGATTGTCTTGTTTGAGTAACCGTTTTGTTTTAGAGTGTTCGCTATGTTGTTGAGTTCTGCCTGCTGTGCATCGTTGTCCGTAAGGCGGATGTATCTTGAGATTAGGGTGTTTGCTACTGCCTGGATTTGAGTGGGGTGGTGGTGTGATTGTGCGTTGAGATATCTGTTTGTGTGTGTTGGTTTTCTGTATACCGTGTGTCGTAGGCGCCCTTCTGTTGTTTTTGTGACTAGAACGTCCAGGAACGGTAGCTTGTTTTGTTCTTCAATTTCGAGTGTGAACTGTATTTTTGGGTGTTGGGAGTTCAGATGTTCTAAGAAGTTGTAGAGCTCCGTTTTTCCGAAAGGCCACATGACAAATATGTCATCGACGTATCTTAACCAGAGCTTTGGTTTGAGATGGACCTTTTCAATGGCTTGCCTTTCAAAATAGATCATGAATAGGTTTGCCACAGCAGGAGAGAGGGATGACCCAATTGCTGCGCCTTTAGTCTGTCGATAGAATTTGTTGTCGAATAGGAAATACGAGTTTTTTAGACAATGTCTTGCGAGATCCAGAACGTGGTCTTCAAAGTTCTCGTTCTCCGCAATTAATTCTAAGGCCTCGTCTATTGGGACGCTGTGGTACAGCGATTTTACGTCAAAACTCGCGATGATATCGTCTTATTACTCGCGAGATATTTTTCCAGTTCCAAAAACTGGAATAATATCTCGCCAACATCATGCAACCTGCTATAGAAAGAGCCGATTCCTACATCAAAAACTCAGAAGAGTTCACGCATATCCTCAACAGCACATCGGTTGGCAAAGACGATATTCCTATCCTATATATATATATATATATATATATATATATATATATATATATATATATATATATATATATATATATATATATATATATATATATATACATATACGGCTATTTATAAAGGGAGAATACGATCACATAAGAATATTATGCATTTTTGGTTAAAATTCATGAAAAGTAGATAAAATACGCATTTGGCGAGGAAAAAGAGTACTGTTTCACCACGTCTGTGCATCCGCCCGCCGCTGCAAGGGTGAAATTGGTCTTATTTTATCTCCAGACTTGTCCCTCTTCATCGTCTTTCTCTTTATAAACGGGAATGAATGTCACCTGTCTTGAAAAAGTTTACATCAAATGAAGAAATCGTACTTTTTGGAAATCATAAAAAGGGTGGAAAATCATCAGGCGAAGTACGAGGGTCCTGAGAAAATCCAAGAGATGGCGCTCGTAGCATAGGAAATGGTTTGCTTTAGTAAGTATCATTATTCACCAGATAGCTGTCAAAGTCTCAGTTATATTCATCAAATAGTTTCATGTTTATTGTCGATTGAAGCAAGAAACTTTTGTTTATTTAGAAAAATTGAAAAAAGTGAGTTTCGAGAGGTGATTAAACACTTATATTTAAAGGGCTTAACACCGACAGAGATCAAGGCTGAGTTGGATTAGAAAAAAAGGCTTGAAGCAAAGAAATCAAGAAAAATCGTCGTTTTCCATCAAGACAATGCACGGGTGCACACCTGTACAGTTTCAATGACCAAAAATCATGGAATTAAAGTTCGAATTATTACACATCCACCGTATTCACCAGATTTGGCACACAATGACTTTTTTATTTCCGAGCTTAAAAAAATCGTTCAGAGGACAATGGTTCACATCGAACGAGGAAGTCATCACCCAAACAGATGCCTAGTTTGAGAACCTTCCGAAATCTTACTTTTTAGGCGGCTTAAAAAATTGAAGAATCGCTTGGAAAAGTGAATAGAGCTAAAAGGAGATTATGTTAAAAAAAAATTACTTCAAATAATTTGTGTATCTTTTTTAAGGACCTACTGAACGACCCTCGTATATCGAACAAAAAGAAGATATGTTGAAAAGTATTTCGATTAAAAAAAAAACAATATATATAATTTAAAAGGTGTTTTCTTTTTAAATGAAATAATTGTAAGACATCGTCAAAAAGGAAAAGGAAACGTCACAAATCACGTAACATAAAATAAGGATTCATTTTTTTTACATACATACATACTGGGTACATTTCATGTACCCAGGCGGCTAGTTGGGAACATGAGTTTGATCAGCATGATGATGAACTACCTGGAAATAAAAGTAACCCTGAACACTCCGAATTAAACGAACCATTCTCTGTTTAATATCTGTTAATTTAAATTTATCAGAACAATACAAATCATATTTTAGGGGTGGGTTGTTCACATTCTAAACGAGAGCTACTCCTTATAACCTCAGTTATAATGCTTGATGGCAATCAACGTGTATTCAAATAAGAGATTTTCTACATAACTTCTACATTGATAATATTATTGGTCAATAATCAAATATCAAACTGGGTACTTTTTCTGACACTGAGGGGAGAACGCTCAACAGTGCCAGTTTCGAGTATGAACGGGGTATCGAGGGAGAGCGCACGAGATACCCACCCAAAGAGCTAAACAAAATATAATGGATTATCCAACTACACCCTACGGTGTAACCTCTAGTACTGAGTTATGCAATGGATACAAAGGGAGAGCGCGCAATGCACTAGCTGCAGATACTAGAAAAGCAAAACAGCATTTACCCACTCCATGGTATTGAAAGGAGAGCGCGTGACAGTACCATGAATATCTTTGTCAATTACATTTTAAATCATATACATATGCTGATGCCAGTACTCAAACAATGTTAAACAGTAACAGATTTAATTCAGTTGTACTTGAATATTTGATAATAATCAGAACGATATCCTGTGAGAATATATCCTGTTAAATACTTCTCGAAACTACCAAAATCAACAGAAGACAAAGTGTACAGTGAAAAACTCACTTACATAGTAATCATTTAATATTAATGGAAACATTAAATAGAAATAATAGAGCTTTAAATACATCTCAAAACTAATATAAATCGATAGAAACTAAAGTGTTCGGTGGCAAACTTACAACTAATAAAAGTTAAAAGGAGACAAACTCACCCTTGGAATTATTCGGGAACGACACGACACGACACAATATAAATAAAAATGTTTGTTTCACACATTAAAATCAAGTCATCTCTAAAGATGTCCCTCCATTTTCGCACATCGGGCTATAACTACCCTTAAGTGTTGTAGAAGCTTTTAGATTGGATCAGCGAACACATTGAATGTAAACACAATAACACGACCCAGTGTCCTTAAGCGGAAAAATGAAATATAGTCGACATCTGGTCAAATGCAATAAGACCCCAAAATGTGATAAAACTCTCGTTTTGCCTGAGAATGAACAAGAGACCGGAAGATGTAAATTATACAAACATATTCCTTATATTGGTATGGTAAAAAACCTTATTTGAGATGAAACCCGTGCCATGATGTCATGACCGATGAAAAATATATACTAAACAAAAATATTCCTTACATAATATTTTTTCACTTTTCAGTCTACCATCGTACAAGTTTTAGTGAGAACATAGTTGCCAATACGATACATAGATGCAGATTTTCCATTACCTCAGCAAAACAGTTTCAAATTTTCCAATAGGGATTAATCAGGAGTTTATGTTTTATTCTTGCTGGGAGTACTAATAAAATATATAAATTAAATATAGTAATACATTTATTTCTATTAACGACAGCACTTTGGGTATTGTTTAATTTAAAAATATAAGAATACTATTAGTTTTATTTGGTTTTGGTTTTTAATGTGCCAAAATATAGTAACGACTACTCTTTTTTTAAAGGCTTGACGCAATATGAATCTATTATTACTACTTTATTAATATTACTGTATTAAGTATTATTTCTCAAGATCAATATAATACATTACAAGGTTTAGATATAAGGATTTTACGTTACGATATAAGAATCTACTTGATAATTTAGTATGCTTTAGAATTTCCTAACAAGCACTTGTGGTTGTGTTACATCTTATCATCAGCGAGCAAAAAAAGAGACAAAATCAAAACAAACCTTTTTTTTACACAGGCATACATAGAGGAGGAATTTTGTCAATAGTAAGTAAAAAGTTTATTAGAATTGAATAATTAGATAGTTGTAAAAATCGATGTTATTTACTGATCAAAATAACTGCTAATTATATGCATGTGTATTGCAGACAGCAGGATATGATATGACTCAGTTGATTAAATTGAGAAATGAGGATTTTATAAATGCAATCTCATTGTCCGAAAAATATAGTGTTGTCCGGATTTTTTTTTTAAAGAACACAAATAGTCGATGTAAATATTTATTTAGACTATTATGTGATTATAAATATTTTACAACTTTTTGCCAATGTAGTGGTAGCTCCATAATGCCTTTTTGTCAATAATTAGCATCTTTATTTTCAAAAAATGTCAACATGTTGTTTCTTAACTTTTCTTTCGTATTAAAAGATTTCCTATTTAAACAATTTTGCAGTGAACAGATTGGATGGTAGTCCGAGGTTACGATGTCCAATGAGTAGGGTGGATGGGGCAGAACATCCCAATTGAAGCTGAACAATTTTTGCCGGGTTCTGATTGAAGTGTGTAATCGTGCATTGTCATAATGAAATATGATGACTTTCCTAAGTTAATTTTCTTTTGTTAACTCTGGCCATTTTTCTTCAATTGCTGTTTTTAACCGATCTAATTGTAAACAATAGAGGTCAGTAATGTAGTTTTGGTTGCGTGGTTGCTCAAAGTATGTGCGTCCCTTCCAATCTCACCAAATGCAAAGTAAAATTTGCTTTGGAAGAAAGCCGTCTTTCGCCGGATTGAAAACTGCTAATCCTGGCAGCCCCCATATTTTTTTTCATTGCGTGTTCTGGTAAGTAATCAGCTTTTCATCACCAGTTACCATTCACTTCAGAAATGCAGCCTCAGATTTTTTTTCAGCAAAAGATCACGCAAAGGGATTTGATCTAAAAGATTTTGCTTACTGTGGTATTTTCTTAAGGAATCCACACATCGTATCGACACCCGTACCCATTTTTTTTCAGATGGTCAAAAACAGTCGAAACAGCTGCTGTGCCGAAACCGTAGATGGTGCAGTAGTTGGTTCGATTCCAGCGTTCGGATGGTTGTTTTTCTTTCTTTCTTCTGTTTGTATTACTTCCTAATCCCCCCCCCCCCCCCCCCCCCGCTTTCCACCTCCACCCATACACACGCGCACTCACATTAAGTAACATTTAAATGTTTGCGATTGTTTCTAGGCTGGATGCATTCTGAGAAGTGTCCTGCGTTGGTCACTCGCCACTCGGTAAGCTTCCTGATAGACTTATGGGTAAGCACATAACCTGATAGGCTGAGGGGGGTGCTGACCTGGGTTGTGGGTGGCTGATGGCCGTGGTTCGGAAGCCACGTTAAGCTGTAGGTCCAGTCGCTAAATAGCCTTAGTTGCTCATGCGCCTCTAATCCTAAAACCTTTAAACCGTTTTAAAAACAAATATTTATCATTGAAAATGATTTTATTGTTTTTCAAAATATTCTCAACGATGATCGATACATTTTTGCATACGTATTGATTGATTTGTCCGTTACTTTGTGATTTCATTTTATTTTTTAATCGAATAAAACTATTTTTTACTTTGTTATCTATCAGTTTAATTTTTAAATTTGTGTTTTATAGTTTCGTAAAACAATTTTACATTCTCAAACACTACCTTAAAACTAAGGTATTATAGCTGCTTATCCTATGTACCTAATTTTACACTTTTATTGGGGTAAATTTTTACAATATTTTAAATAGTGGGGGATTTCGGAGATCTGTCTGATCATTTAATAGCTATTTAGTCGGGTCTTTATTATATTTATTAATTTCAATCGTTTCTAAAACGTTTAATTTTTTGCTTTTTGGCGCTGTATGTAAAATTTTTAAATTTATAGTATTTCAAGTATTTCTCTTTCAGTTAAATGCATATTAATTCCATATAAAAATTTAAAAAAAAATGAAATTTTACAAATTGACGTTAACAGTTGTCAAGTACTTTAATCTGTCAAATCAAATACTTTATCTGTCATCCATTGTTTCATAGCCTATTAAATGAAAAATAAATTACCCTAAAGCAAACCGAAATACATTTTATACATTTTAAAAAATCTATTTCGAAAAAAAAACACTATGTTTACCTCGTTGAATTTTCCAACAGTGTCAAATTCAAGTACAGTTTTCATTAAAAAAAATCAAGTTAGACTTGGATTTCAAATATGCGACAAGAAAAAAACAGAAAATATACCAATACCAAACCCAACAACCAACAAGAAACAAGTAGCAAACATTTCTTGATATTTGTGTACAAAATTTCATTCAAAAATATCAAAGCGTTCTCGAGATATTTGACCGCACATAATAGTGACCGTACATAATAGTGACCCTGTATGCAAATATACATTACTAATTCAACACAGATTTTTGTTTACAAGCGTTAAAAGAGCAACTAATGGAAAAACCCCACGAACTTTTCGGACTACCCAATATGCAGTGTTGTTTAAAAGAATGATTCAATTAGAGAAAAAATCTACGGCAAATAAATCATCCACGTGGTTTACGTTTAATTTAACCAAATGATCCATTGAATATGCAAACATTCCACTGAAAATGCAAACTTTCCGTTTCGATTTTTTTCAGAGATTAAGATTTGTTCATTAGAGATTTGTTTAGCAAATAGAATATAGTTTCATTGGGTTGGAATATATGTTAAAAAAAACATATTAACCTTTACCATAGTAGTCTGACTATTAATCGAGTTTTGTCATTTTGCAATTCCTTCTTATATATGTTTCAGTTAATAATGTCGATTTTTTCGCAAAATTTGAGCATTTATTTCCATAACAAAATAAATTGCCTTAATAATCAGAGTATTGGCCATCGTTCCAATCTAAAGAATGGATTCCGTGCCAAAAGAATTTTTGGTTTTTTGAGGCCAACTATTCATCAAGCCAAATTTTCAGTTCTTCGTAAGAATGTAAGTGTCTGGAAGTCCGTGCTTCATTGATAGAAATAAGATGTAGTCCGAAGGGGCTAAGTTCGGTGAATATGGCGGGTGAGGTAGGAAGTCCCATTTAATGTTTTCCAAATAGTTCCATGTCGAAAAATTACTTTGACGTATCTTTAGGAGTATCCTGGTCATTTTTCCTTTAATACTCGGTTTAGTTCTATCAGTTGTTGTCGTTATCGATCGCCAGTTATCGTTTCATCAGGTTTCAGCAGTTCGTTATTCACAGCTCCTCTATTATCCCACCAAACACACGGCAAAATTCTTTCAATGTATATTGCGCACTGGTTGTGATTTTGAAGCACTGCGCATTGGTTTGCGCACTGGTTTGGCTTTTGTTATATGAAAATCACCACTTTTAGAGCATTTAAACCATTGTTCACAAGTTTTTTAAGTTAAAGTATGTTCATCATAAGCTTGAACCAACAATCGATAACTTTCAGTAGCCGTTTTCTTCAAATGGAAGAATGTTATTAACCTTCCGATAAAACGGAACTCGTACGGTTTTCTTGTACATAACTCGATCTATTCAAAGCTATGAAAAACTATGTTTTGCACAATGACAATTAATAATAAACTGGCTTTTGATGGTCAACGCCTTAGACGTCACTAACCAACCATTAACCCAAACGCCTTAGACGTCATTTGTCTATCCAACAAATGTATTAGTAATACCATCTCTTAGCAAAATCGACATTATTCCCGAAACACCTATTATTTTTATCCAAAAATGTCTCAGATTTTTCAGATTTTTTTATAACTTTTTTTAATGCAGTTGAAATTGCACATATTCCAAACTGAACCTTGCAGCTTAATAAAGTTAACAACGATAATTCTAAATAATTCAAAATAATTTCATATTAATAATTCAAAAATACTTCAATAGCTTTTGATTAAGGATTAGAAGCGCATCAGCAACTAAGGCTATTTAGTGACTGGACCTACAGCTTGACGTGGGTTTTGAATGGTGCTTGTCGGACACTGATAAATATAGTCAACATCCCCCTCGGGCTATCAACCTTTAGTTTTGTGCTTAACCATAAATCTCTTGAGAATCGTCTCGACTGACGAGTGACTAACGTAAAATATCTCTCAGAAGGCATCCGGTCTTACCAAGCCTCAAACTGGCATGACTGAGGTGCAATTCCTTGACGGATTTTATACTCTTGCCTTTTAAGATGCAGCACTTGATTTCTCCTCGAAGGGTCAATCATCTAAGTATTAACCGCAATAACCGATGCAGCATTTCGACCTTTGTGTAACCGGGTTACAGGGCATGTCAATCTGCCGGTCTGAATACCGTTTGTTTGTTTTAATATTTTATTATTGTTGTATTAAAAAGGAATTTCAGATATTGTACTGGTTTATTAAAATTTGCCCGTTTTTAATTAACCCAGCAGCAAATTTTCTTTTGCTCACTGTTATATGACGCTATTCATCTTCTTTTATTTTTCATTTTTAATCTTCATTCTTATTAATTCAATTCGCCTCTTTTGTAGTGTAATTTTGCTGTTACTACTAGTCACTGAAATATGACCGCTTACATTATTTTTACATGTAAGGATAGTTAAAGTGCCATTAATAGTTCCATCTTGAACTCAAGAATACCAAAACAAACTAACAAGTGTTAAGAGCATATATTTACGGCTCACGCTGCCTGTTGCATTAACCCATTAGTGGGCAAAGTTCTTTTTTACTTAATATCAACATTTTATTAAACATTTTTATGAAGGAGAGGGCTCTATTAATATAACAAATACTAAACTTAATACATGAAATATGTTTTTATTCATTATTTGTAAGATTTTGAACGTCCCTTTTCAGGGACGCTGCGCATAAAGACAATTTAAACACAACACGGTCAGAATATAAATTAAAATAAAATAAATCAGAATACAAATAAATATAAAATAAAAAAATGACAACAAAGTCAACCTATACAATATACTAACTGTAAAAACATATTTTGGGATGCAAAGCCGTATTACATTTTCTGCAGATAAAGTTGCTTTTGTTTCTGCAAAATGCACAACGGCGATCGGTTTCATTGTAGACAATCAAATGCCCAGTATTGTCATATCTTACATTTTCCAGAGGGTGTGATGTTCGTCCTTGTGGTCTTATACCAAATTATTTCAAAAAGACCAGAGCTATAGATCTCCGAATGACCCATAGACTTTTGCATTTCGGTCATCAGGTCTAACTTCTTTTCATTGGCAACCAGGCATTAACCGCTGGAACATATATACTAGTGGCCAATAGCACGTCCTTTGTCGCAGTGGCGCCTCGTGAGGGAGGGCGTTGGAGCGCCGCGTCTCCAGCATTTATCACAATAAACAAGTTTTCAGAGCAAAACACCATATTTTACTTCCGTTTCTTTTCTTTAACTCATTTTCCTGGTTCAACTCCTGTATAAGGTTTCAATAGCACGAAAAGTAAAAATAAGGAAGGGGAAAGCAAAAAAAAAATCTTCAGCAGCACTATTTTCTTCTACGCCATCCCACTTTAAAAACCCACGGGTCGCCACTGCTTTTTCGTATGCTTGTTCTATAGGCGACTACCAGATTATCAATCATATTATCTCTCCCCATGCATTTTTTATAGATTTCTACCATTTTAAGTTGAAGTATATTTTTTTAGATTTAGAAACACACAGATTTAGAAATAGATTTAGATTTAGAACCCCTCGTGAAGTAAGTACACTGGTCTCTGTTTCAAAATTGGTAGCAACAGATACAACTTTGTTGTCTCTCCACTGCACTAAAAGAGTTAGTTATAGAGTTTCTATAAAACTTATATGTCCTCCTTTTGGATTTATTTCAGTGCTTTTTCTCTAAAAGAGGACACTGTTCTAGCATGTTCTCTCAGATAGTTTTTACAGCACAGTCGTTCTGGTCTGGCCAAATGGGACTAAAGTGGTAAACTGGTAAAAAAAATGCCAGAATATAGTTTATATACTTGATTTTTTGGTACTCCATCTTTTCCAGTGTATACATCAAAACCGTACATGTAACCATTATTTGAACATAGAGCCCAGTTTTTATGGCCAGACTTTATTGACTTTCCTCGTATACATTGTTTGGCACAATGCTGGCCATAATAGGGCACCATGCTTTCGTCTGTAAATAGATGTTCATCAAGTCGTCCATGTGATCTAAAATTTTTGCTAAGAAGTTCAAGAAGCGCTGTCAGTTTGTAGAGTCTATTGCCTGTCGGAAGTTTAGAGTTATCATTGAAATGAATAAATCTCAGTATCATCTCAAAACGTTTCGTTCGCCTACTATTCTGAACAATTTTCGGAACGTTGTCTTCACTGAATCAGTATATACGTCTGTTTATGAACTTTTCATAACCAGATAGTAATAATATGCCCATGCAAAATACATGAAGCGCTAACATTCTTAAATTTAAATCATTATTTCGCTGCCCAGCATATCTGTTACTTTCTTGAATTATCAAATTTAATGTCGCCATTAAAAAAAGCCGAAATACTCATTGGGAGTACTTGAATTCAGGGCTTTATTAATGCGTCATAGTAGGTGTTTATATTACTGTTTGGCAATTCTTCAGGATCGACGGTCCATTTTGTTCGCTTGTAGCGGGAAGTAACGTCAATTTCCTGCCTACTATTCATGACGAGTTTGCTTTCGGAGTTCGGATATCGGGACCCAATCTTCATCATAATTATTATCGCCTACTGAAGCAATTTCTCATGGTTCACTTAGAATTCCTTGAGGTAAATGATTTACGTTACCACTATGCTTCACATCAGAGTCATCATTTTCACCGTCAGTGTCGTTTCCATCTTCTGCCGGAGGAAGTATGTATATATTTGAATGAGACATATCAGACTCTTCTTCTAAACAGCCTATAAGCCCAACTAGTGTCAACCTAAATTGATTTGTCAATACCATTTCGGGACCTAGACGGGACGCGACATATTTTAGCATGCTGTTGCCGATATATGATAATTTACGCATTTTCATTATTTGTTACTAAATCTAAACATATTATGAAATAACTTTTCAGTACAAAGCTCAAAGAAATATTAGTTTGCACACTACTCTGCAGATCTTATGCGCCCGTTGAGTTGAATACAAACTAAGATCCATATTTCTAATGAAACGCGTAAACTCACTCTCTAAGTATCGTATACAAACTAACAGGTCGACACGGGTCTGCATTACTCCTTCCACTCCCAGATATACCCTCTGCTCCTACTACTTTTACTAAATGACGTATTTTAGATGCGTCGCTTTAAGTTGGGTCCACATCAATACAAATTTGCGTTGTGCGGGCTGTGTGTGGTGTGGCTACGTGGCAATGTAGATGCCTTGACACACAAAGTCACACACAAATATTAGCTCCGCAAAGCAGGCACACGAGCCATCTGCTGTCCATCAGATAATTCAAACAAATTGTTTCAATAAATTCAACACACATGCAAAATTTTATTGATGTGGATCCTTTAGGGTTTTAAATGGACGTTGGCCACTAATGGCTTAATGTTTTTTGGCTTAATGGGTTACTACACTACTAACACTGGGTTACTAAAGGTAAAAAAATGAGAGCAACGTTTTCAAATATTTACTAGTATATATTTGAAATACTAGTATATAGTCTAGAAATTAATTTAATTTTAAAATTCTTTCGAATAAATTATTCACTGTACATATTATAATTTCATTAGAAGAATTTTATAAATAAATATCTTTTAAAAACATTTTCAGTTAATTGTTTTCAAAACTGAACAAATACTTAAAGAACTAATATTGAACAGAAACAAGAAAACTTTGCAGAAAACAGTTATTTACAAGAACATTCTGTTATTACTAATCACTAAATATTAAATTCATTTTCATATTTTCTAATGATGAGACCTTAAAGCAAGGGAGATTGATTTTCATTTTGTCTTATAGCGGAGAAAACAAAATGATTGAAAATGAATGTATTATATATTAAAAAATATACAATATTAAGAATAAAATAATTATGAGTAAAAATATACACACTATGTGGGAAAAATGACAGAACTTTATAATTTAAAGAAAACTACTAGCGCCATCTATTGAAACAATATATAGTCTGAAAGCTGTATATATTCTCTACAAAACGAGACCATCATCATTAGAATCGATAAACAGATTGTCAATATATTATAGCTCTTTAACTGACACTACCTTTTGTCACCACGTCAAAAACACTATGGAACAAAGAGTTCATATTAAATCTAGTTTCAAGATCAATAAATCTTTTACAGAAACATTTGAATTTAAGAAAATAGATATGGTGATGATTGCTTATCCCTTACAGGTGTGTTCGACTGGTATAAGCAAGTCCACGACGGTCGTGATGCTTTGGAAGACGCTCTAAAGCCAGGCTGATCAAAAAACAAAAATTGTTCCACAGGGTCAAAATGTCACTGGTGAATATTATCTGGGTGTTATGGAGCATTTGTGGAAGCGAATCGTTCGAGTGCGGAGCACCGAATATCGAGCACCGGGAAGTTAGTTTTTGTTGCACGATAATGCAATGATAATGAATCTCATAGGAGCGTCACCATGAATTTTGGCGAAAAAACAAGTCTGTATGCTTCAACGTCCTCCATATTCGCTTGATTTTTCTCCGCGTGTCTATGTCCTATTCCCGAAACTGAAACTGGTTATGAAAGAAACGGTTTATGACAGTGTTACACAAGTCCAAGAAGCTGTGACGAGAGTCATTGAGGCGATTCCGAAAAACGACATAAAAAAATATATGCTAACATTGATCTAACATGGTCAGCGGTGTATTGATGCGGAAGAGATGTATTTTGAATAAATAGAAATCATTTTAGTAACTGTTTTTGTTCTGATATTTTTCCGACATACTGTGTATATAATCATGACATGATTCATAGACTAATACACGACATTCTGAATAACCTCATCTTTATTAAATAAATATCTCTCATTAATGGCTTTTATCGATAATTCATGACATTTTTAAAAAGTATTTTTGATATTTTTTCAAACTTAATAGAGATAAGAAACAGTATAACAATTTATATAGAAAAGATTATATGTAAAAAATAGTAGCTTAAACAAACTTACTAAATAATTCAAATACCGGGAATATATATGAGGGTGGGTTGAAAAGTTTTCGGAAGATGCAAGCATGACTAAATGATTTACGTTTTTTCCTTTCATTATAAATAAATGATTATATTGTACTATTCAAGATTAAATCCGAGTTAAAATCTTTGCTCCGACAAATAAACATTTGTTCTTCAGTATTAATCCTTCTTCATTGTGGTATCTAAGAGGACTATAGTTACTGGCTAAAAGATGGATTGAGGTCATCGAAAATAACGACCTATATTTCGATACATAATCTCCAGATACACATTTTTTTAAGCTGAATAACTAAATACCTCATAAAAGGAAATATTTTTGTTACATTCTAGTGTTTTCAAGTACTATTCTCAGAGACGTGTGTTTAGTTGCTTGTTTGTGACGATCGAATAACTTTTGATTTTTTTTTTCTGAATAATTGATAAAATTGGACTAGTTAGAAAGTATTTTGTTTTATTTGGTTTAACCCCGTACACGTTTCATATTATTGCTGCAAACTTCGATGGCCTAAACTTTGAAGAGCTTCCACTGTGCCCTATTTGCCAGATTTGGCTCTCAGCGATTACTTTTTTTCCAAAAACTTGAAACTTTTTCCAAATTCACTTCAAATAATGAGGTTAGAGCTAAAAACAATGCTTTTTTGCGGAATTGGACAATTCCCAATACACTAAATGAATTGAAAAGTTTAAACGTCGTTCGTTTAAATGTATTGAATTATAAGGTTACTACATTGAAGTTTCCTCAAAACTATCGTGCTTTCTTTATTCAGCGATTTCTTTGTTAATAAATTATTGTTAACAAAGGGATATCAATAATTTTCAGAAACGTCTCGTAAATGTTTCTTTAACTATGGGAATAAAAAATAATCGCAAGTGATGAGATCTACTGAATAGGGGGAGTGTTAAATTTCGAAAGCAGCATTGTGAATGACAGCCATTTAAATATAACTTATAAAGGGTGATTTTTTTAGTGTGTCGGAACTTCTGACAGGGGTCGCTGTCAAACGAACTATGAATTTGTGCGCAAGTCTTTAAATATGTGCTTCTATAGTCTGGCAAATTATTATAAAACATTTAACATCAGAGCATGCAAATTATCGAAATTTATTATCAAAATCAGTGTTCTGTGCGGCAAACTCATAGAGCACTGTAAATTTGAACTTCGTGATGTATTCGCCGAGTTATCGACAAATTCGGAACGCATTTTACGCTGTTCGATATTAAAACAAAAACTGTGAGTTTCGAAAAAATATCGCTGCTGTTGGTGTCAGTGTTGATGAAGATCCAAATTTATCAATTCATCACCGTTCGCATGAAGTTGGGCTTTGTTATACGACTTCGTGGGTTATTTAAATCCGAATTCGAATGGCATTGATCTATAGGAGATGTAATGCAACAGGATGGTTCCACATGCCATACATCCAACGTAACAATCCATTTATTGTGGGAACAATTCGATAAGAAAATTAGTTCGAGGAACGGACGTGTTAATTGGCCACCAAGATAATGTGATTTAATACCTTTACATTGTTGACGTACTATTGACGTAAGACTCAAATTGCTTGAGAAAATGGTTGGCGATTGGATTATCAGACTGGCCTGTATCAGAAGTAACCATGGCGGGCATTATTTTCAAACACTCATGCCATTGAATGTTATTTCATGTAAAATAAATAGTTTGAAGGCATCTGATTTAGTTGTTTTATTTGGATTTAAAGTTGGGGCACAGTAAAAAAACACTCTGCCTGAATTTTTCATATGTTTTTTCTTATTGCTTTGCACTCTTTTCGACATACAATCTGCATAATAATGACTTGTGAAGGTATACCCACGTGGCAAATATTCTTATAAAATATTTAGAACTTCTTTAAAATCCAAAAAAGTATTGTGTACAGTTATGTCAACAAACGGTAACTCTGCATTTTTGTTTGTTCATTTGTAATGAAAGGCAATCATAACATCATGATGGAAATATTAAATTGTGAATCATCGACGTAAATTAAATGAACAAACAGACTTTAATTAATACCTTCGTTGAAACTGTTTGATTATTACAAAGCAATAATTTGTAGTTATTTGTTTTTGTAATATTACGTACCGACACTTTAATTATTTATATTTTACGCACTTTTGATAAGAAGATGATGCCATTGACTATTGTTGAGTGGTTCAAGTAGGCATCAATATTTTTTATTTTGCTTTTTTGCATTACAATCTTTATATGTTTCTAAACTATATACTTTGTTGGGTTCCCGTTATTCTATAGTATTGTGCACGTGAAGCTTATTCACAAAAACAGTTTTTCTAGTTTTTTCATATATATATGTATATATATATATATATATATATATATATATATATATATATATATATATATATATATATATATATATATATATATATATATATATATATGTGTGTGTGTGTGTGTTGCTCGCTGCCATCTGACATATAGATCGTAAAGTTTCACATTGTGCTATTTGTGTTGTTTAATAACTTAAAAATTTAATCTCATAAAAAAATGGAATTAACTCGAGAGAATTTTCGTGTGATGATTTACCATGACTTTCGACGTCAATTATCTCAACAACAATGCATCAATCAACTCACTTCGACTTTTGGCGATGAAGCACCGTGAGATTGAGGCATCCCTGGGCATTAATATGACAAGTATATACAAAATTTTACATGAACATTTAGCCATGAAAAAAATTTGTTTGCATTGAATTCCGCATAATTTGACAATCGTTCAAAAAGGCTTGTGTTGATTGGTGCAAAGAAATGCTAAAAAAATACAATCGTGGTGCGTCAAAAGTCCTATAACATCTACACAGGTGACGAATCTTGGATGTATGCGTATAAACTGGAAAAAAACAGCAGTCGACTGAAAGAGTCTTTCAGAATGAGCCAAACCCAACAAAGGTTGTTTGCGCAAAAAACACTTATTCGCTTGTTTTATTTCTGGATAAATGGGCATATGGCTATAGTACTACAAGAGAATCGTATAATGGTCAATTCTGAATAGTACACAATGGTTTGTTTGCCAGAACTCTTTAGAAAAAATAAGAAAATACAACCATCTATGTAGGTTTGGTATCAACTCAATATTTGACTGGTCAAAACATGGAATTGATGGGTCATCGGCCGTACAGTCCTGATTTGGTACCCAATGATTTGTACATCGTATTTGTACCGACATACCACAGTATGTCGGAAAAATAACGGAATTTTTTCACTTCAAACATAACTACTAGCGTCGTCTATTGAAACAATATATAATCTGAAAGCTGAATATCTCCTCTATAAAACGAAAGCGCCATCATTAGATCAACGGGTTGTTAAGTTATAGCGCTTAAAGTGACAGTATCTTTTGTCATCTCATCACAAAGACTCGATGAAACAAAGAAGTAATATAAAATTTTGTTTCAACTTGGGTAAAGCTTTTACAGAAACATTTGAATTGATTTTGATTGAGTTTATGGTGATGATTTCTTATCCCGTATACGCGTCTTCGAATAGTATAAGTGATTTCAGGACGGTCGCGACGCTTTGGAAGACGACCCAAATCTAGGCCGGCCAAAAAAATCAAAATCGCGTTAAGTTGCTGGAAAAAGTATGTGAAATGATCGCCTACGATGTGAATTCGACTATGAGATGTATAGCGTAGGAATTAAATACGACTTAAGACTGATTCATGAAATTATGACAAAGGATTTAAACAAACGGAAAGTCTGTGCTTTATTTGTTCCTCACGTCATAAATGAAGGCCAAGAAATTGTTTGCGTTGCACATCGCAAAGAGCTTATTAAAACAATTAGACGGAACTGCTCATTCCTGGAATTGATTGTAACTGGTGATGACACTTGGTGTTTCAAGTACGATCCTCAAACAAGACGCCAAGGTACTACGTGGAAGTCCCCAAGCTCTCCCAATATCGAAAAAATTGCGTTTCCAGAAGTCACGAGACAAGAGATAGCCAATACTTGATGGAAATTTATTTTAAATAAATAAACAAAGATTAATATCTAAAAATTTCCACTATATTTAAAATTGTATTTATTATTGTATGTAACTCAGTTTTTTAGTATAGTTTGTATTTGAAAAAGGCACTGTTTGTCGAAACAATTGTCATACATGCAATTTTAAATATAGTGGAAATTTTGAGATATTAATTTTTGTTTATTTATTTCAAGACGATATTGATTTGCTAAACTTCAAGAGATTTACCATTAAACACCAGATCACTTTTTGAAACTTCCCGACTCACGTTTCGCTAACCACGTCAGCATCATAATTTAATCTTAAATTAAATTATTTGGTGTTTAGTGGTAAATCTCTTTGAGTTTAGCATTCCACCGAAAGTTCCAATAGAAGTATTGAATATTGATTTGATTTAACGCCTTTAAATTTATTATACTTCGGAAATTCATTCCACAGGGTTAAATTATTACTGGTGAATAATATGTGGTTGTTAGGAAGTATTTGTGGAAGAGAATCGTTCAAATGCGGATCGAATATACCGCCGGCTAGTTGGTTTTTGTTGCATAATGCACCATCTCATAGGCCTGTCGCTCTTCGTGAATTTTTAGCCAAAAAACAAATCTCATTCAACATCCTGCGTATTCGCATAGTTAATGTTCGTGTGACGGAGTTCGTGTGACTTAAGGCCGGGGTTGTATGCTGGGGAGAGAGATTTTCAAAGTCCAATTCGTTAATTTTTGAGGTAGACAGATGTGAAGTGTGTGGTCTTGCATTCGATTTGTTTCGGCCAGAACATATCCAGCGTATACTGAGACCTCAGCTCTCAAGTTGAGCTGAGTGAAGTTCTGAATTTATCCCTCTATCATAATGGATCCAACTTAATTATTCCTTCAAAATTCGACCAATCACGCAGCATTACCTTTTTGACAAATCTTTCTCGCCTTCGTACCGGAAAAGCTAGTTGCAGCACTACTTTAAGTCATTAGGATTGTTAAATAAATCCATTTTTTATCCCAGGTAACAATCGGTTTGATGAATCGAAAATCAGTGCGGCTTTTGCGAAGGGTTTTAAAGAGTTTAAACCGATGCGCGGCTTATTACAGCTACTTGCTCTTAAAACGCTGGTATCGAGAGTTCGTGGTCGACCTGATCTTCCCCTATCTTCACGACTCATGTTTCCTATACAGCATTTTCTCCCTCTAGTTCGCAAATCCTACGAGCGGCACTAATCGCTTTCAAACCTTTTTTAAAATAATATCTTAAAATATTCAAAATTTCGTGGTTTATTTCATTCATTTTAAAGTTCGTGTTAAAATTCGTCGACTGAAAATTTCGTAATAGAATCACTTTAATACTGATAGTCCGGTCAATTTAGACATTTAAAGGTACATAAATTCACATCAAGCTGGAAGTAAGTAAAATTCTTCCAAACATAATTAAAAATAACATTTCAAAATTCCCCATCGTTGCGGTAAGTGGAAAAAAATTGACTTGTACTAGCCCATACACCATTGGCCGTGACTAGCGCATACACTGACTATGGTCGACTTATATTTTTGTTAGTATTCAAATCTTGGGCTATGGTGGGAGATCTGTGGTGCGCATAGTAAAAATTTTTCCCCCACTCAAAGTCATCCCCTCAACGTGACCATTTATAAGGGGAACGCACTGTTAATTCACCCTTATCCAGTGCTTCTCTTAAGGGTTAAGTTGGTGGACCGAACTAACACTTGCATAATAATTATCCGTAACCAACGTTCGGCCTGTGTTGAGAAGAGGCTGTATCAACTCTACTAACCAGTGGTTGATCAATTGGCCTGATTTATTTGCCACCATAAATTTTCATTTTGTATGTGTAACTATCTTGTTCGCATCTATACAAATATATTTTCCGGGGGTAAAGGCCGTTAGATGTATTTTTAATTTCTAAATACATCTTTCTCCAATCATTTTCTATAATTCAGTCAGTAACTTCAGTTAAAAATGAACAGCTTGAAAAATAATTCCTTGAATATTAGATATTGTTTTAATATTTTTTTCGGTTTCGGAGAATTAAAGTGAGCAATTTGTGTAATGGAACTCAATCGATTTTTTTGTTGCCTGTTGAGATTTCTTTGCTCCAATGGGAGTAATAAAATATCACCGTGTTTGAGGTATAAATTTGTAAAGATATTTTAGTAGAAGTATATTTTAGAATACATTGTTTTGGTTATTTGGCTTCGCTCCGCTCTGGTTGTTTTAGTGAAAAATAATCAAATTAATTGACCATTTCTTATTTTCTTGAAATTGTCAGAACAGATAAAGTGTAAATATGAATATATTTGGCAAACAGTACAAATAAAGTAAGCGAGTTTTTTTGTATAGCAGCTATATATCAATTTGGAACACTATTATTGGTAAAATTTTTGGTGGTGAAGTAAAACTGTATTAAAATTGTACTACTATCTACAAATCGTGACTTTATTTTGCAGAGTTCGACAAATCTCATTACATCGAGTGTGTTAACATTTTCGAACGTCGTTGGTCTACATGCATTGAATTGCAAGGTGAACTGAATTGCTACGCTCAAAAATCTCTCAAAATATTTTGTTGTCTTTGTCAGACCGACAACTTTTGAACGATAGTCGTATTCTTAATTCGTTTCGAGGTCTTTTTTGTTTTTATTGTTTATAGGTGTAGCGTTGCTATGTGAGTTACCGTATCCCCAAGGCTTTTCCTATTTCTCGGCTCTTGCTATCAGAGCGGAATTATCGGCATAGAAAACCACTTGGGCGAATTGTTAGTAACAGTTTTCCTCTTAAGATTACAAAACGTCAATATTATATTGTATATATAAAAAATATTTGCCTGTGTTTTGCTTTTTATCGATTGGTCATACTGAAAACTTTATTGATTAAGAATGAGAACATGGGATGCACATCGTCTACAACCTTTGTACCTGAGGTTTATGAAAATTATTTTAATTTACTATGCAGAAGTGGCAAGTAATTGCCTGAAAACAAATTTAGGCGAACGTTTAACTCAATTCAAAATTGTATAGTTAGTCGAGGTTTTCCAAAAGGCGGAACTCTCTTATTTATAGAGACAAAAAGATAAATGACATATAGAAGGGGCTTACAAACCAAGAAATTTATGAACTTTATAAAAAGTAAAGTGAAGTTTTAGGGTCAGAGGTGCATAAGCAACTAAGAAGTATATTCAGCGATTGTACTTACAACTTAATCTGGGTTCTGAACCACGGTCATTGGCTACCGAAAGGCTACCAAGGACAAGGCGAACGGAGGCGATAATGGAGGATATAAGAGAGAAAAAGCTAGAAAACTGGAAGGAGCGTATAAGAGGCAGACATAAATGGAAAATAAGTACAAGGCTCTAGGCCCATACTGACCTAGAGTCCATACGTATATACAGTAAAACCTCGTTTGGTTGGATACTTACTGGATACTAAAAATAGTGTCCGTTTAAGAGAGTTATCCGTCCAAGAGAGATAAGGCATAAGAGCGAATTTAATAAACATTTAAAAATAACTATATGTATTTAATAATATATAATATATTATTTATTAGAAACTATAAATTCATACATAATATAAAGAACGTATTATATATATATATATATATATATATATATATATATATATATATATATATATATATATATATATATATATATATATATATATATAAATTATGTATTGACTATAATTGTTAAAATATTCCTGCAGGGTTGTTTCTTGGATTTTCTTGGCAATTAAAATATTTTGGAAATATTTATAGTATCTTCCAACTTAGCGTTAGGTCGCCACGTGCTGTAACAAAGAGTTTTGATTGCTGCGTCACATTATTTGCCTGTTGATATTTATCAATATTTTTTATTTCTGTATGTGTTTATTATCTGTTCCATCAGACATACCGAGTCATCACTTTCTTCCAATATTAAATCATTGTCCACAGTGAAAAAGTCCGATAAAAAAAATTACCTGGTCCAGAAAATAAGAGTAATTTTATTGCAAGTTATAAAAAAACTAAAAGTTGTAATTCTCTAAAAATGTTTAGTATATATAATTACCGAAGCTTAGTACTTTGTAGCATGACCGTTGTTGCTCTGGTCAAAGCACTACTGCTGACCGTTATCAGCACCAACTGATTCGTGTTAGTGACGCTTGGGTGGAAAAAAGTCTTATAATGGCAACAGAAGAAAGAAAGCTATTTTGCTTCAGGACAAAGCACGACCACCTACGTCAATAAGGACTCTAGGAACAATCACCAAGTTCTGTGAGATTTTATCCCACCCGATGCATTATCCAGACTTGACTTCTTCGGATTGCCATCTCTTCCTATCCTTCGTAACATCGCCTGGTTGATAGTGGCTGCATATATCTTGAAAAGGTTGAAGAAAGCCTCAATGATTATCACATCAAAAACACTAAGTTCTTTCCAATCTGGGAGTCCACAGTGGGCTGAAAGGTGATGAAACTGTAGAGAAAGTATGGTAGATTATTTCCAAGATTATATTTGTATCACAGTTTTCATAAATAAATATCAAAAATAGCCAAGAAAGACCGATAATTAATTTGACGATTTAATATTTATGAATGATAACGATCTAGTGCCAACCAACTTATACTTTTTGAATAGAATCTGTTCAATCATGCATAGCAAAATATTCTGTTAACACATATTTCTGTGTCATTTCGAGACAGATTACACTCTTTTCTCCTACGACGGAACTACGCCAAATATATTTTTACTTTTATAAAAACAGTTTATTTTTGTAAACAGTATCAGAAAAAAGTGCGTGTCGATGAATTGGAAATAAAAAATTTAGATTAATGCAGCTTTATTAAAAAAAATCGAGTGATTGTAAAACATTTGGCTACGATTGGATATCGGGTAATTATCAATTTGATGCGGATTGTTAGTTGGTATATAATTATTATATTAGTACCGTTATTAACATTAATAATTTAATAATAATGATAAGGCAAATTTAATGTTTGTAAAACATTTGCTGCAACACAATGTTAGACACTAACTGATTTTTGGCAGGCAATTTATTAACAGTTAAAAAATCTGATGTGCTTTAAACAATTATTATGCAAATGTTTTATAAACAAAATCAGTTAATGTGCGCAAAACTCTTACAACTACTTGGTAAAAATATAAATATTTGTTGCTAAATATATAAAAAAGTACCTTAATGGGTATATAATGTATTGGATTCCAAATTTAATGCGCACAAAAGCACATGTGAAATTGATCATATAATTCCTCCAAATACTCACACAATATAATTTTAGCCTTTTGAAAGATCTATTAGGAATGTATGCTAATAGCGTATGGTATAATAAAATCTGTATATTAACACACTTTTGTCCTGACATCTCATAGAAACAAAATAAAAATATATTCTACTTCTAACGAGACGGCTCAAAAATATTTTTATTTTTATACAGATGTTTCTGTTTAGAATATTGGAAAACCGTTGATGTCGATGGAATTAAAATGACTAATTTTACGTTATTATAGTGATACAATAAAACAAATATTTGTTAAAGTTATTATCAGAGATTACACAATATTTCTAACTAGTGAAATGATTTATAGTGATATTTCAAATAGTTCTTTATTGTTACTTCGTGTTTTCTATCATAAATAATAAGTAGGTTTAGCTTGATTGCGATTCTGTTTTAGGTTGCTAGTAGCTCTGCTAAATTATGCTAGTAGCTCTGTAAAGTTCAAATTAAATAATTTTAGTATTCTTATGGAAATGTATTTTAGATCGTAATATATTTAAGTCATAGCCGATACATGACGGAAATTCATTTTAAACAAACTAACCAATATTTATATCTAAATTTCCTCTATATTAAAAATTATATCTTATAACAATTGGTAGTAGTATTTAAAGCAGTTACTAATTTTCTTATTGTTAGTTTAATAGAGTTATAGCCTGTTTCCGTGAAGTCCTGTTTTCCGTGGGACGCACCTTGTATATAATATATTGATTAATAATCCCCGGTCTGACAAATAAAATACACTGTATTTTTTGCAAATTTTGACTTTATTCATTAATATATTCTCCTTGCAGAGTAATGCAATTATTCCAACGCTTTTCTGACATTTCCACACCTTTTTTTAGAACGATTTCTCTTTGCATTCAAAATATCCTTCTGTTTCGGCAATTACCTCTTTATTGGAGCGACATTTCTTTCCACCGAGCATCGCCGAGAACAGTCGATGTGTGCCAGATTTAGAGAGTACGATGGATGAGAAAGCAATTCCAAGTGCAATTTATGCAATTTAGCTATCGTTGCCAACAATTAGTGATATGATGCATTTTCTTGGTGATACAGCATTTTTTTTTGTTCATTTGGAGACTTTTTTTTTGCGATCTCGTCGTCTCAACTCACCAATAATGTTATGTAATATTTGCTATTGATAGTTTTATCTTTCTCGAGATCTTTGATGAACAATATCCCATGCGCAACCCAAAATACAGATGCCATAACATTACCTGCCAATGGTTGTGTTTTTAGTCGCTTTGGACGGCTCTCACCGGCTGCTGTCCACTCAGCTGACTCCGGAGTATAGTGATGGATCCATGTTTCATCCATTGTCATATACAGCATGAAAAAATTATTTTTATTTTGGTTAAACAGATCCGAACTTTGCTCAGAATCATCAATGTTTTTTCCGCAGTGAGCAAAGGCGGTACCTCTTTCGATAGCAATTTACGCATTCGCAAATGTTTATGAAAAATGGTGTGAACCCTTTCTTTTGAGAAATAATTTTGTGAATTGTTCTTATGTTGTCTGGTATAATCTCCTCATTTGTACGTCTAGAGCGGGCAGCATCATAGATGCTTGTACGGCCACGTTTGAATTCAGCGGACCAATCATTGTTGATTTTTCTGGTGCAGAGTCCGGGTGATGTTTATCAATCTATTGTTTTGCTTCGGTATTTTTTTGTATTAAGAAGCAATGCTTAATCAACAAACGAAATTCTTTTTTTTATTGTTTTGAAAATAACAAAAGTAGCATCATTTAAAGCACAACTCAGAAAGTAGTAGAAAGATTGTCATGAAATTTTGACACCTGACATTTAAAGGTTAGGACGCCAAGTGACACCATCTATATGTCAAACCAGGAACTTATTTACCGATGTGTTATCATCTCATAATCTATGTTTCTCTTTTACCCGTAGTTGGTGTAAAGTTGCTTGAATTGGGGACACTCGTTCAAGAGGTTGATGAGAGCTATTCCATATTATGTATAATTACTATAACACTGCTACTAACAGTTATCTTGTTGGGTCAGTCATGTGTTAGTATTGCAGATTCTAAAAGAAAGTGTACTGTTTGACAAACTGTATGAGGTTTGGCTTTATTTTGCTTTTTGCTTCGGGTGAGCTTGCAGATTGCTTGCAGAGCTTGCTTATGGATTAATGACGGGCTGCAATATTTTGGTTATAGAATGGAATGCATTTTCCTCATAATTATTAGAGGTGACCTGTTCTATGCTCATCATGGCCACGTAAAAGAATATCCATATTAATTAAATCAGTTACAGTTTCATTCGAAGTTCTATTCAATTCTAACTAGGCATCCACCATTCTAAGCGATATTTCTGTTAGTGCTTTGTAAGAGGAATTACATAATAAGGACGTTAAACATACATCATCATCTCGTCTAAATGTCAATTAATGGTTATTTCCGAAACAGCCTTATCTGCATTTGTAACCACGCATTTTCAAGTCTGATTATTTTCAAGTCAACTTCGTACAGCAATAGGTCTGAGATGCAGTTCGTCATATCCCCTATACTTCTAAGTTGACGAAAACCTCGTACTACATTGCTCGGCAGCAATGTCCAGTCTTCTCGCTTTTTCATGAAAACAAAATGTTTCTTTTACACCAATAGTGCACTTTATTTAAAATTCGGATAATTGCTAGAAAAAACATGGTGCACGAACTTGTGGCATTTCAACAGATTTAACGGAATCACAAGAATTCTGCATAGATTCATAGCATACGAAAAATCTATCAGCAAGATATAAAATATAAATTTTAACTGATATAAAAATAACTTTGCCATTTATTGGAAGAAATATTAGGTTATTATTTTTTTTCGTATAAAAAAACCACAATACATGTCTTATATAATAACAATATAAATATTCACGTGTGTTTACAAGAAGAATGGACTATTTTAATACTTTATTCAGTAATATTCAGTGGCGGCTCGTGGGTTTCTAAAGTGGGAGGGCGTAGTAGAAAATAGTGATGCTGAAGAATTTTTTTGCTTTCCCCTTCCTCCTTTTTACTTTTTGTGCTATTGAAACCCTATACAGGAGATGATCTATGAATGAGTTAAAGGAAAGAAACTGAACGGAAATTAATTATGGTGTTTTGCTCTGAAAAATTGTTTACTATGATAAATGCTGGAGAGGCAGACCCAACGCCCTCCATCACGCCATTTTACCACTGGTAACATTATTAATATATATCTGAGAATTTTTTGTATCAACTAATAATTTTTAGATCAATTTTTTTAACTGAGGTAACCGATACTTGATGGAAATTCATTTTAAATAAATAAGCCAAGATTAATATCTAAAAATTTCCAGAATTGTGGAAATTTTTAGATATCAATTTTTGCTTATTTAGTTTTAAAATCAGTCTACGTATTTAAGACAAAACCATAATGAATGATAAACAACATTGCATAAAATATAATGATAAAGTTTCCCATTTGAAATCATGTTAGAATTTTTAAGGATATTTATGCTATTTCGTATTTAATTACATTACATTTTCTAATAGGTAGGAATTATAACCATTATAAATATTATGAAGTCATTATTTACTTAACCGCACATTTATTGTTGAATCACTTTGTATAAATCAAATTACACGGAATCGACGAGAAAAATACAATAGGTAATGCATATAATATACGTTCCTACTACTGGAAAGTTATTTTAATTATCAAGAGCATTCAAATAATGCATATATAATATAATTTGTTGTATTACAATATAAAATGTTGTATTTATTGTTGATAGCATCAAAATAGCAACGTTTGCATTTCTATATAAACGAATTTAATATTACAATTAATTGTTTTACATTTTTATGATGTAAATAATTCATTAAATAATATTTATAATAAAATTATGTTCCTCTAATCCTCGATGACTTAGTTCAGGTCATTAGAATAGTCCTTTTCATAGTTGAAATTTTTTTGTGCGCATGCGTCAACTTTCGCTATGTTTTTCGGGCACTTTATGCGTGTGTAATCTGTGAATATTATGTTTTCGATGTAATTAATAAAAAACAACTTAAATTATAAATTCACTATATAATACATTTTTAATTGTTATATACTTGAAGAAAAATATTAATAAGCATTTTAATAAAAATATATAATGATATCATTAAAAAAAGCAGCACAAAAACGTTGTTGTTATGAGATGTCACAGCGATACGTGTAGTAAATCATTTTCTGAGCATTCATATTACTTAATTAGTTTTCCAAACCATTATTTTGAATATCGTCGAAAACTTATTAAATCAACGAAACAAAAATATATAAAAATTTGTCCAAAGTGTGCTAAATGTGATTTGTAAGTTAAGAAATGTGGACGAGGTGATGATCGATTCCCACCGATTGATCATATTAACAAAGATACGTATATTTGTTCACTTCATTTCGAAGAAGAAAGTGGTCCGACAATAGAACATCCTGACCCCATCAGATATGAAAAAAAATGATGTACTTTTAATCCAATTAAATGTTAATGTAACAGCTTATGCTATAACCTCAAATGATGAATGTTTATTGTAGATAAAAGTAGCAAGGGCCTATTGGCTGAAAAATATAAATAAATTCATGGCACAAGTTAATTATTTTAAAAAATTGCCCCTATGAAAGAATATAAAAGTTTTAATAGAAATACAAATTAAAATATGTTCCAAATTTAATATAGAAATAAATGTAATGTTATAAATATAATATTGTAAATATAATAAATATAAAACTAATATGAATATAATTGTCATCATAACCTTTCAATAAGTTCTGTTTTATTTCCACTTTGGGGACGCCATGGCATCGCTGTAATTGAATACAATTATGTGGTTCTATTCTGGGATGCACTAATAAAGCACCATCAATTAATTATTCATTTAGTTGCACTGATAATAAGGGTAATGATCCTTGTTGTCCAGGCATATTTATAAAAAGTGCCCGAAACTTTCCTATTAACGCTTTATAAACATGGCGGACGCGTTTGCGCGCAACTAATCCTTAAAAGGTCTATTCATTGTGGCACGTCAACCTGAATATGACCGATTTCCGAAATAGATATCTTTCTTAAACTACTTGAATCACTTTTACATAGTACGAATTGCAAATGTAACTTCAGGTTTATTTAATATATTTTCCGTACTGTTTTTGTTACTTTGAAAGGCACTATAAAACCCAAATATTTAATAAAATTTCAGAATTAACAAAAATATATATCAATAAGTTATACATTATTGGAAATTTTGAGAATTACAAAATTGTATATAACAAAAATAATATAAATTGAACCACTGTTTTCAAAAATGCACTGCACTGAAACTGCACTGAATCTGAAAATTGCACTGATCGACATGATTTTTGTAACGTTTATGAGAATGCTCTTTTTGCGTTTCATTTAGGTACTTATTAAAACATCTTTTCGCAGGAATTATTCTAGAACGTTTTATTTGCAATTTCTTGCTTCTCCTTTATATCATGGGATAATTGAAATTATTTGTACCTGATTTTGGACTAGACAATGTAGAAATTACCACAAGACAGTAGATGAGGTATTTCCAAAAAAGTGACAATCTTCCACCTCTCCATATTAAGCTTGCATTAATGAAATACTTTGTCAAAGCCATGGAGAAAGGAGGTAAAAAAAGAAGGCATATTTATTGGACTTCAATTAAGGAAGATTCTAGGTGATTTCCGTTTTGAACAAAAATTAATTGAAAAGGAATTGGCAGCTTGGAAGTGTTTTGTAAGTGTAGTGAAAGGATTTTTGTCCAACAACAAAGATAAAAAATATAAAAACTATGAAATAGTAGGGTATCAAATGTCTTTAAAAATGCATTTGTTACACTTCCATTTGGATTTTTTCGGAAAATATGGGTGCTGTAAGCGACCAACAAGAGGTTCCACCAGGCCATCAGGACGATGAACGCAAGACCAGGGACGCTGGAACCTATTTATGTTGGAGACTACTGCTGGTTTTTAAAAAGAGATGATGCTGCAGAGCCTAAGAGGAAAAAGTGAGAGTTTTTGTCGCTGTGTGATAAGTACTATAGTATATCTTTAGTATAGTATATCTTTGCATAGATTAAATACGTTTAAATAAATATTAGATTGTAAAAATTTATCGGATCCTTTTTTTTCCACTACCGACCCCCTGTAATAAAAAAACTGTATGTGTTACAGTAATTAATTTCATTTTCGAACTTAGAACTACAAAATACGTCATATACACATATGTTCATCAATGCTACGTCAAAAAAGTTTAAATTTGTTGACTTGTGTTATTATGATATAATAATTTCCGTTATTTTGTTCTCTTTTTCCTATTCTTTCTCATATCTTCTCCAATTCTTTTAATTAATTACATTCAAATACATACATACATAATATGTCGGAAAAATAACGGAACTTTTTAAATCATCTCCTCCGCGTAAATAGACCGCTGGACACGTTCAACCAATGTAGCATAGGTTTTTGATGAGGTTTTTCGGAATCGCCTTAATGAACGTCATCATAACTTCTTGGACTTGTGTAATACTGTCTTGAAACTGGTTGATAGCCAGTTTGAGTTTCGGGAACAGGAAATAGTCACACGGAGATAAATCAGGCAAATACAGAAGGATGACTTGCTTTCTCGTCAAAAATTTACGAACGGAGACGGTCTCGTGAGATGGTGTATTATCGCACAACAAAAACCAACTTTCCGGCGATTGATATTCACATTCATATAGATAATATTCACCAGTGACATTTTTTCATTTGTTCACCAACTCATCACGATTTTTGTTTTTTTTGGGGCTGTGGGTCGTTTTCCAAAGCATCACGAACGTCCTGGAATCGCTTATACCACTCGAACACACGTGTACGGGATAAGCAAACATCTCCATAAACTTTCTTCACCAATTCAAACGTTTCTGCAAAAATTGTATGGAGTTTGAAACAAAATTTAACACTAACTCCTTGTTCCATGGTGTTTTTGTGACGAGCTGCCAAAATGTACTGACACTTTAAGCGGTATAACTTCACAATCGGTAGATCGATTCTAATGATGGTGGTCTCATTTTACAGAGGAGATATACAGCTTTCAGATTATATATTGTTTCAATAGACAGTAGTTTACTTTAAATTTTAAGTTCCTTTGTTTTTCCGATATGCTGTGTATATCAAAAAATGTGTTTCTCTAAAATTTATTTAATTAACTTTTTAGCAAACTTTTAATTTAATTAAATTTTTAAATTAATTAAAATTTTAAATTTAGCAAACTAAATTTTATTTTGTTCAATTATAATGAATTGAATTATATTGAAAATCATAGGAAGTAAATATGAAATTAAAATATTCTAAATTAGAGGTGGCATGATTTAAATATGTCTACACGAATTTCGATAGTATGAATGTATTTTATGATGATCTCAAGGATTTTTACAGAGTTGAACTACTATATCAGTTTTTCATTTAAAGTTCATTTTAGAACACAAATTATTATACGCAGTATGACTATATGACATCGTTTTTATAAATGGCAATTATTCAATTCCTTAAATGTTAGTACGTAAAAAAACAGTAGGAACATATAATTACCATTATTTAGAACTTTTTGTCAACATAAAGATATATCCATGATGCATTTTGCCAAACATTAGCATCTTTATTGCCAAAAGAATGTTAACAGGTTTGTTCTTTCGTTTAAAAAGATATCCCGTTTAAACAATTTTGGAGGGAGCGGAATAGGCAGTAGTTCGAGGATGCGATGTCCGGTGAGTGAGGTAGATGGGGCGATCATAATTGCAGCTGAACAATTTTTGCCTAGTTCTGAATGAAACGTGTTGTCGTGCATGGTCAGTATGAAACACGACGCCTATGCTATTTGTTAATTCTGTCCGTTTTTCTTCAATTGCTGCGACAGTAGAGGTCGGTGTTAGAAACATTATAAATAAATTTTAAAAAAAGATTCAAGGTGCTGAAAGTGAAACTAAACTTTCGAAAGATTGAGATAATTTAAAAACGGTTAAAGATATCAAGTTCAAAATCGTGATAGTAGGGTTTTCGAAGGCGATAATTCCGAATTTGGCACTAGCTTCTAGTTCCTAGAGAGTGCGTGCTACCTACTTTGTGAGAAATTAACTCGCTCATATTTTTTTTACCCTATAAAGCTGGGGATATTTTGATTTCAAAATAGAGAGGAGTCATAATTTCCACTTAAAAAAGGTACCCTTGGTCAATATCGATATGTCACGCCGTTTGCCAGATATTCGTGTTCGAATATTCCATTGCACATCTTGTAGATGGCTGAAAAGTATGCAATTCAGAAAGTGTGCCTTGAATGTTGTGTATAAATTATTACGTCTTGATGACAACTGTTATTGCTTTCTATCTCTCGTATTAAACGTAGGTGGAAACAAGTTTCTCCAGTCTTGAGTTAGTATTAAATAATTCGTAAGAAATACCCAGACTTCAGTTTTCTTTACTGTGACTTAAGCTCTGCGTTTATGCACAAGTACAATATAATAGTCGCGCTGCAGTTAGAAGCTATGAAGAGATCTACCCAGCCAGAATCATTCTAGATCGACAAATTTTTCAAAGGATTTTCAATCAGTTAGGCGAAACATGTTCGTTTTATTACAACAATCCTGGTAGCCGACCAGAGCATATAACGGTAGAACAAGAATATTGGTTACTACTAACATTTTGGTTGCTATCGCGGAAAAATCTTTAACTAAGCACTAGGCATTTGGAGGCATTTACAGGAATTAGCAAATCTACCGTTTCAAGAATTCTTTATAAAGAAGAATTGTTTCTCTACCCTATTTTTTTTCCTGTTCAAAAGTTATTGCCACAAGATTTGCCAGCTTGAATTTTGTTAAAATCTACTATATAAAAACAAACAAAGGCCCCATGTTCTTGAAAAAGTTATTTTTTACTGGCGAGGCAACTTTTACCAGAAGCGGAATTTTTAACTGGCGAAATAATCATTATTACGCCTTGGAAAAGTTACATCTACCAAGAAAGCGACATTTTGCAGCACGAATTTTCAATTAAAATTTGGTGCGGCATTATCGACAATTTTTTAATCGGCCCATTTGAGTTTCCATAAAGACTGAATGTCCCTAAACTTAAGACAATACATGTGATTCATGCAAGATGGGATCGCATGAATCACATCGCATGAATCACATCGCACGCCATCGCAATTTACTGTCGCAGTGCGAAATAATTTGAATCAACGTTTTCTACATCAATGGATTAGGCATGGTGTTGAGTTTCCTCGGCCACCTTGTAGCCCAGTTATTAATCCGTTAGACTTTTATTTGTGGGGTCATATGAAGTCTTTAGATTACTATAATGAATGCACGAGAGGAACTTAAAAAAAATCAACAAGCGGCCAATGTTATTATTTTTATAGAAATGAAGAAAATATCTTCTCAAATGTGAGTCGTTACTTAACAAAGAGCCTGCGAAAGTGTATTGAGGTAAACGGTGGACACGTAAGTAAAGTTAATTTCAAAAACATGTTATTTTAAATAAAGTGGGGTGTATTTTTGACAGCTTAACGTTTTTTTTCCTCGTATTCAAGGCACACTTTGTGTATTGCAGATTTTTCAGCTATCGACAAGATGTCTAATGGAATATTCGATTACGAATATCTCGCAACCGGCGTGAGATATCGATATTAATCAAGGGTACCTTTTTTACGTGGGAATTATGACTCTTCTCTATTTTGAACTCAAATTATTCCCATTTTTAATGGGTAAAAAATATGAGTTAATTCGTCATAAAATAGGTAGCGATTGCGAGTAGGATAGATTGCAATTCTCATCAAGGTTAGTTAGGTTTTTATAACGTTCGAAAACAAATTGTCCGAAAACAAAAGTTCAATATTTTTGTTATTACTGAAAAAATCTGAATGTCATGTTGTTATTAAATTTCACTTATTGCATGGAAAAAGTATCGCGTAAAGTGAAGAAAGTTAAAACATTATTATGGGAATTCGGCCTATTTATTAAATCTAAATGAACAGAAGTTCATAAATAGTTTACTGAGTTTTTATGTCGTCGGATCAGCATGAGTGATGCTCCGCACTTAGGACGCCCCATTGAGGTCACTACTGACTAACTGTTGGACAAACTCTAAAATATTAAATAGGCTGATTGCAGAGAAAGGTTAGAGCTATTGAGTTGAGACAATAAACACCTCAGGTAAGTGCATGAACATTGGGGCATGTTGATCAGTGCCGCGTTTGCTCATTGTTGGTCAAAAATTGAATCCAATCCAATATCAATCCAATATCATAGCCGTATTTATACATATATAAGCGAAGAGTTTCCGCAGTGATTTGATCGCCTTGGTTAATATGCATATCTATAGCCAGGGAGAATAATAAACATGAACAAATGGCTAGTTGAAAAGAAATTCACAAGAGAGATAATGAGATGAGGAGAGATTATCGCCGAAGCAGAGGACAATTATACTCGACAAGTCGTTTGACTGTAAAATAAATCGATTTTTTTGATTAAAAAAACAATATCTTATTTAAACAGTACCTGACTTTGCACTCTGCTTTCATAAATCATTGATTAAATCAAGGTAATCAATTTGTGAATTATTTCAGTAAATCTAAACAAAAATTATTAATTTTAATACGTGTTGTAAGCATAAGGTCATATTGTATGGTATCATATCAAGTACTCTAAAATTATATATTTACTTCTAAATTAACAATTTAATAAATTATATTAATAATTTAAGCCTAATCACCCTTAATGATGCTTAAATCTTCGTTAAGTTGAGATGTACATTTATGAAGTTAATTTTCTGACATTCTGATAAGAAAAATAAACTTTTTTTATCTTATAAATTGGCAAAGTTCTGTCGGACTCAAATCTATTTGCACACACGCATTTTCTATTAATAAGTATACCTGAATAATACGCTCATTGACGTTAGTTACTGTTATATGTTTTAGTTTTGTGGTTTTTAAGAAAACATTGAAAATTGTAAAATCAACCAGGAATTGAAACTAGTTTATTTTTTAATTTCACGCTAGTAATTTTTATGAGGGCTAAAAATGGAGAAAAAGCCTTATGTTGCCCGGACGGATATGTTCACATCAAAGTAAGTAGTTTTAGCGTGCCTGAAATTTAAATTTAATTTTACACAATTAATATTATAGGACAATTCTGGTTGGAGATAATAAAACTGTAGAAATTAAAAGTGCTGAATATGTTGTAGAAACTAAATACGATCCATATGAGAACAGGGTTCTGGATCATCCTAGCACGTAAATATTAGTTATTTTATGGAAGTGGTTTCAATGTTTTCACAATTTGCTTTAGATTTTTAGGTGCATTTCTGCATTTGGTAAAAAGTTCCTTAGGTACCGGTATATTAGCAGTTCCAAGAGCGTTCAAGTCAGCTGGGCTTTTGGTGGGTACAATTGGATCAATCTTGATTGGAATTTTATGTACTCATACAGTTCATATTTTAGTAAGTAACTAACTTTTTTGGTTTGCAATAATTTGATGGGTGCTTTTTGCTTACATAGTGTTATTACGTATGACCTGGCTAAAGTTAAAGTCTCCCCTTTCGTGTAAAACTAATTTCAGTAAAGGTCACTGTGTTTTTCATGCCAATATGTAAAGTGACTCTGGTATTTTGGCACAAATGTGTGCAGAATTTGGAAATATAACATACCAGTCATGCCTTTAACAAAAACAACATAGAAGCAGACAATTATATGGGGGACAAGCAAATGGTGGACATTAATTATTGCATTTTTCAATTAATTATTCACTTGTCCCTATTTTCAATGCTGTAATTATATGGGTCATTGATTATTGCACTTTTAATAATTCGATTAAAACAAAACTACTGGCTTGTTGAAAATATACGTTAAAAATAAGAAAAACAAGATGGGATTTTTTAAATAACACTATGGATATGTGTACTTTCGCGTAGTCTGGATTATTTGTAGATGATTTAATATTCCAGATTATTCAAATCCTAGATTGAGTCATTTCTTAGTAATGCTAACATTGGTTAATGGTTAGCGAAACGCACGTCGAGAATGAAATAATGTGATTTGGTGTTTAGTGGTAAATCTCTTCGAGATTAGTGTTTCACACCGAAGTGTCTGAGTTAAGTCTCATTGATATGTTTTAAATTATTTTGCAAATGTTTTTACTTCAGTAGTGGCAAGTTTGCTTAATGACATGCACATTGAACCCATTGATCTTTTGATGGCGAGACCTATAATACGAAGGTTGCTATTTATGAATCCGGAATGATAAATAAAAACCAATATTTATCATTGAAAATGGTTTTATTGTATTTTAAAATATTCTCCACGATGATCCATATACTTTTGCATACGTTTGAACCAATTTTCATAGCACATTTTCCATTCTCATTGAGGTATCTCGAAAACATGCATTTTTAACATCAATCGCTTCTTCTGGCGTCGAAAATCGTTGACCACGTAGTTTATTCTTTAAGAATAGAAATTATTGAATGCCAAATCAGGACTGTACGTTTGCCAGAAGTACTGCTTCTGGCAAACAAATGGTTGGATACCATTCAGAATTGATCATTCTACGATTCTCTAGTGTCCTATCTGCTCAAAAAAAAAACGGATCATTTGCTTCGATATAAAAGATCGACTGCTGTCCCTGTGTAGATGTTATGCACAACTTGTAATGCATAAATACATGCGTTAAATACATGATTGTATTTTTTAACCATTTCTTTGCACCAATCAACACGAGCTTTTTTTTGAGCCATTGTCAAATTATGCGGAATTCAAAGCGCACAAATCTTTTTCACGACTAAATGTTCATTTAAAATCTTATATCTGCTTGTCATACTAATGCCCAGGGATACTCAATCTCACGATATGTCACATGACTATCTTGCTTTATCAGTACGGCAGAGTATCGATGTTTTCTGGCGCAACACCCGATTTTGGACGACCTTCTTTAAATTCGTTCATGAGTAAATGACGGCCACGATTGAATTCACTAATCTTGTGATATACAGTGGTTTTAGATGATGTTTTATCGCCAAAAGTCGCAGTGAGTTGATCGATGCACTGCTCTAAGATAATTCACGTCGAAAGTCGTAGTAAATTTTCGCATATTTTTTGACTGAGATGGAATTCACTAGACAACACGTTCTGACACGTATGACGTTCTGACGTTCTGAGTACGTATACAGTCAACAATGTCAAACTTTACGATGTATATATCAGATGGCGCTTAGCAATACTATTGTTACCATTTCCCGATACATAAATGGCAAACCCTCGTAATGAACTGCTCTATTAGAGCATTAGAGTACCAGCAACCACTCGCTGATACCAGCGAGTGCCAGCGAAATCCGCATCACGGTGATGTTATTTTTAAAAAAGAAATATTGTGTTTTTATGATATTAAATTTTTTTTTATCGAATTGTTAGTTCAATTTTAATCAATTATTGGAAAGTAGTTACAGTTAAAGTTACAGTTCTTACCTAAAAGCATTTTTAATTTAGTATTTTCCAATTAAATCAATAATACAAGGGATACAACAAGTACCTGACCGGGTTGAATATCTAATATTCTTTTAACAATATAGCATATTTCTATAATTATTATTAGAGAGTGTATTTTTGCTCGAGCTCGGGCTATGTATCTGCTTATCAGTGTGTTTAGCCATAACTACTGACTCGTTTTATAGAACAATGAATTAATACTAACATAAAAAAGTGAAACAATCCAATGTACTCACAAAAATATTTGATATGAATTTATAAACATTTTGGCGATATAGATATTTCCATAAATTGAAATGATGACGCACGCCATTGAAACTATTTATTCACTTATTGAAATGAAAACTTTATTAGCCGTGTTAAACGATTTTCGGTAGGGGCAAAACTTATGGGTTCGCGTCACCGACATGCTAGTGACGTGTTATGCCAGGCTGGCGAGGCCAATTGTGTTTTAAATGTGTTTTAATGTGTTTTAAATTAAATTGTGTTTAAGATAATTATTATTATAATTGTTTAATTGTAGAATAACTGTGCAGTACAAGAGTGACTACTTAATATGCTAATATTTTATGTAGAAAAATGAATAAAAGAAACAAAGCATTTAGTTTCGAATATTTCCAATATTGGTATCAATATTTGCATTGAAAAATTTGATATTATTTATTTTTCTAATATTTAATTTCCGCAATATAATCTCTGTTTTTAAAAATTTTATTTTACAAAAATAGGTGAGACTAGTATTACAATATACTTGTGTATTACAAGAACTTCAGTAAACTAATGCTAATCTGAAAAATAGGACAAGGGTATATATACCGAGTGCGTATATTAAAACATCATAAATATGTCATTAGAAAGTACAGCTGTTTAAATATACATTAGGAAGTTGATAAGGAATTTTAACTACATAACTCCTCCCTTCCAAGATCAGAAAATAAGCTGGCTGTTTACTTCTTTTTCTTGCATAGATGATGAATCTTGAGGTAATAAGCGATAGATAGAGAACTGACTACAGCTAGTATGAGTATGAATGTTGACCCATGAATGGCTTGAATTTTGATTGATGTGCACGTCCGGCAACTGTAGGTTGTTGGCAACTGAATTAAGTTTGTCGCTATTTTCGCTGTTGATTTGTTTAAAGTTGAGTATATTTTCTTTCTTGATTTGTTCCCCATGAGAAATATTGATTGCAGGTAACTCGAAGATTAATTCTTCGTATGTAGTTTTCTCTCCTTGGTAGAACTTGTTATTTATAGAAATTTTGCATGTTCCCAGGGATATATTGCAGGGATGTTCAATCTCGTGGGTTCCTTTTGAATTGCAGGAAGACTTGATGCTTGTTGCAGCAGCTGGGATAATTAAGACTTCTTTTGCATTAATCTGTGTAACGTGTAAATTTTCGTTCGTGGACATGATTGTTTTTCCTGTTCTTATGAGTTCAGCTAGACAGGGCTATTGTTTATGCAAGATATCTTGAAGACAGAAATGCCAATTTTCTAATTCTGGGCATCTTTGGGTGGTTGTCCAATATTCTTTAATGTTGAGCAAGAGATATGGTTGTTCGGGAATAATTGTATAATTTAAGATGGGAATGGGATATAACTGGAAATATTTGTATTGGGACAATGTTATAGGAGTAATTTTAGACAATATTAATCTATTACTGAACTGATTATTAAACTGAGACATTACAACACAGTTATTAAGCCAGAATGTCTATATGGGGCAGAAACGCTGATTTTGAATAGAAAGAGAGACATCGAGGACATTGAAAAGAAGGAAAGAAACGACGTAAGAAAAATCCTAGACCCCAAACAAATAAATAGCACAACATACCGACTTCGAGAAAACCAATAAATCAAGCAATACACAGATATACATAGCGATATGAGAAAAAGAAGACTTAATTTTTACGGACACATAAAACGGATGAATCCGAGTAGGCTAACTAGACAAATAGTCGAATTTTATGAAAATATGAGTAGAGCTACAGTAGAAATAATTAAATGGATTCCCTTTAACTTCTTCTTCCCTTCTTCCCTTCTTCCCTTTAACTCATTTTAAGATAATATTAAAAATTAAAATCTCCAAATGCAGAAGAACGTCTGTCGATCCATCACACCAAATAATGCGGATAAAAATTCCATCCTCTAACCTCAATTTTTACATCGTTGGACGTTTACCTCCAGCGACCGTACGCCACGTCATCTTATCTCGTCGTTGGCGTTACGTGTTTTGTTGGTTGCCAGAATTCGGGGGTTTAACTGCTTTCTAAAACATGCGATTTCGACGTAGATTCCCTGCGACCGAGCGTATCGGTATTTGGTTTTAAACGGTGATTTGACGGGTACGGAGCGTTTGATATGTCTCGCGCTAGGAATTTCGTTCGCCTCGCTGATAGTTGTTTTGATTTGGGATTTGCTACGTGTGTACACTTTGAATAGTGCTTTTTAAATAAAAATAATTTTCTCTAAGTAAGTAGTAGTAAGTAGTAGTAGTAGTAACCACAGAATATTTTAATGTTTTCCTGGTTCACCTCCTATATAGGGTTTTAATAACACGAAAAGTAACAAGAAGGTAGGGGAAAGCAAAAAAAAATCTTCAGCAGCACCATTTTCTTCTACGCCCTCCTACTTTAAAAATCCACGAACCGCCACTGATGAAACTGCATGTTTCGAAGATATTCAGTTTTATGGTCGAGAAATATTTAGGTCATAGGTCATAGACAAAATCGGATTTTCCCCTGAAACTATGCACCATCCTAATTTGCAATTCCGCGGGTATGCATTGATTTTTTACTTGAGATTTTAACATGAGAGCATTAAACACACGTTATATTAAATTACAAAACATTCCTCGGATAAGTGGTCACATGTTCTCTGCTAAATTACAAAAGTGAAACTTCGTAAAACAAATATTTTAAAAATGGCGGTTCATTCAACTCGATCAGTTGAATAGTGTCCATCCGGTATTTAATGCCTCTTATAATAGTGATTTGAATTATTTGATGTCTAATTTCTAATTACAAAAACAAATTCGCTTTCCAAGAGGTTATCATTTTATTAAAACAAATATTTTCATTTGTGTCAATATTACGCATTGAAAGAAATTACTTTAAATTCAAATCTACATGCTTAGTATTGTAGTACAATATACTTTATTATTATGTACATTGTTCTAAAACAATATATTAGCAAATGATGTTATCGTGACTTACCGAATATAATAAATTATATATTCGAGAAATTTTAAGGTTTGTATGCAAAAAATGCGTACAATTTTTTTGTCTGTAGAAAAACTTAGACAGAAGAAAAAGTCGTTTAGAAATTGATTATTTTTGAGAAATTTAATTATCTCCTCAGTTCAACTCGAAGAGATTTATCACTAAACAGCAAATAACTTTATTTAACTTCTCGACGCGCGTTTTGCTTACCATGTCAGCATCATCAGGAGATGATTCAATCCCAAGATGATTCAAATCCCAGATTTAATCATCTCCTGATGATGTTAACATGGATGGCGAAACGCGTGTTGAGAAGTTAAGTAAAGTGATTTGGTGTTTAGTGGTAAATCATTTCGAGTTTAGTATTCTAATAGAAGAACAGCCTTAGTTAAGCCTCATTCAAAATTTTTAAATTGTTTAATTGCTCGTTTGTTTATTTTAGCATTGATACTAGAACTACGGTGAAGTGGTTGTTTTCATTTTGTTTATATGTTTCGTTATTATCTGTCAGGGCGCTCCAGGTAAGAGAGTAACATCAAATAAGACATTACCCCTCAGTCAAGGAAAAGTAAAGTAAAAATCGAGGGTTGATTGGCCTTGTAGTTAATGGAAAACTGATATCGTCGATACATATGTTAACTATCGGATCTGAAAATCAACATTTTTCAGGAAAACACCTGTAATGTTCATATCAAATCAGCCGATGAAGTCAGGATGTTTTACTTTCTACATCAATATGTGTTTATTTTAATGCTTGCAAACCAGTGAATATGACACATTCGCTAATTTGTACTGCATAAGTTAAGAAATGTTCATATTCGATTAGCAACGTTTCAAAAAGACAGTTATGAATATCGCAATATCTGAGCAAGAGTTTTTTTCACTGTAGGTAAATAAATAAAAAATTATTAATACACATATAAAACGCTATGAAAAAATCATTTATTCTTAAATTGTTTACATTATTTACATAATTATTCAGTTCATCAAAAAACAATGTCAAATATCGATTCACTATTTTATCGATTTTAACTAACAGCAAATGTGAAAACTTCGTTATAAAACAATGTTTAAAAAAAAAATGAATAAGGAAAAAAATAATTAAAATGATACAAGCTCTAAAAACAGTACGTACGCAATAAAGCAATAAGAAATCAATAAAAAAGTGAAAAAAAAAACAAGCCTGATGACACATTTTTCAAGGTTCTTCTTCAGTATTATCAGGTTCGGGAAGGCAGTCTCTTTCTGCAGTTGACGCTGGAAGATTTTCATAATAATCATGATATTCCTTGGGTATTAGACTTTGTTTACATAGAAGCATGAGATCCTTTTTTTGCAACTGAGATTCCTAGCCTCATTTCATATAATTCCACAGGTGGGTTGTTTTTTGTCTTCTCTCTTTTGTTTTCTTATCAGTACCCCAAACTCGCCATCTTCGTTATAGTCTGATTTCAAAAATAATTTCTTTTCAGAGTTTCTTTATTAAAACCAAATGGCGTCATTAAATTTGATTTTTTTAATTGGTTCTTCCTTTTTCATTTTTTTCTGTTTACCTTTTCGTTTTTGTGGAGTTGGCGCAACAAACTTTTCTTGTTGTGGATTGAAATCCAAGAAATCATTATGTTTTAGTGTTTTACGGTAAATGGTTTCGGTTTGCTCCTAGCCATTCTCATGACATGGGTCCAACCCTTATGGATATAAACCGGTAGATTTTTAGATTTTCTTTCAATTTTCGAATGCGCTAAGTTGCATTCCATCTGTGAATGGTTTGACTCAAAATATACGTGGTCGATTGTTTGTAATGTCGGATGCCTTTTTAATATATCTCTCTCCTCCATGCATATCTCTATCTCCATGCATACTTTTTTTTGCTGCCCCGGACATCCATATATGTAAATACAAGCAGCAATTTCCGCACCTTCCCTCCGTCTCGTCCCACGTATAGCAAGTAACATCCCCACTCCCGAGATTATAAACTGTCAAGTTATAAATTGCCAACTTTCTAACATAAGAGAGCGGACCTGCAGCCCCCTTTGGAGTTGATAGCACGGACTCCTAATCAAAATTAAAACACAATATTTTATAATTTTGGATTGCAGTTTCTTTGTTTTTATTTCTTCTCTCTCTAACTGCTTTTTTCCACTGTAAATGGTCATTGAAAGTGTTTTGTTTTAATGCCTTTTCTGTTTTGGAGCTTTCTTCGTATGCAGTCTTACAAATGTCTTTTTTCGGAAAATGGAATTTTAATTTATAAGACTTGAACATTTTTCTTTAAGTTTCAGAACATAATGTTTTATTCCCATGGTTTTTGCATTTTTCTTCGTACAGAGTATACATCGTTTTTATGTTAAGTTGTGAATCCAAATATTTAAACTCACTAAAAGACATACAATAATGCGATTCAAGCGCGGGAAAAAAAATATGTGCTCTTTCATGAATGATTCATCCTCATCGTAAAAATATCGTTCCCCTCCCCTTGCATCTGGTTGAGCCATACCAGTTGAAGATAGCTTATTAAATGCTCCATTTATTAAGCCTTCACTTATAATCAGGTTAGTAAGGAAAAATTCCCCACACACAGTTTCATTCATTTCCGTTAGAAAGATTTTTCTTGAAAATTTTCTAATTTGTGATTGTTCTCGTGTTATGTGTCTGACTAAATATTCTCGTTGGGAGTGCAGAGTTTTTAAGGAATGAAATTCATCAAATATAATTTTTCTGATCTCTTCAGGTATTTTATCAGAACATTGGTGAGTTTGAAGAGTGTTGAAGAGTGTGTGAGAGCAGAAGTTTGAGAGTTGTGAAAAATTTGTAACGCAGACTCGCTAAATATGTATTCGATACATAGCTATAGAAATTCGGTAACAGCCATACATTTTCGAGACATTGCAATTATTGTTTATGTAGTTTGTAAAGGGAATTCAGATTCAAGAATTTGCCACTGTATGCATAATTTCTAAAGCAACCGCTAGAGTGCAGGATTGAAAAACGCGATTTTTCATATTCGATAGTTAGCATTTGTATCGACGATATTCAGTCCAGTTATCAAATATTAGGTTGATGCAAAAGTTCGCCCGTCCCGTTTTTGGCGCTAGATGGCATTGAATCGGAAAACAGAAGTATTTTTTACTTCACACTTAGAAAGTTTTGATGTTGCTTGGTAGAAGGAACTTCAGCGAGTACTTGGGAAAATATTTTGTTATTTGGTTGCGTTTTTTAAATTTTGTTAAGCATTAAAAATGACAGAAAATAAGGAAAATGCTCCTGGCATATTATACATTTTTATTTCTGAAGAGGCAAGAGTGTGTATCAAGCACAAAAGAACATATATGATGAATACATTAAGGGTACCGTTGACAATTCTATGTGCCGTAACACTTTTAGAGGGTTTCGTGAATACAATTTTAATCTTGGCAATGTATAACGTTCTGGATGACTGGTGGATGCTGATGACAATAAAATATTGGCATTGGCAGTGATCGGCATAAATCAACTCCAGAGTTCAGAGGAATTCTTTGAATCAACGAGTCAACAGTGTCAAGGTCATTACGTCAAGTTGGAATAGTTAGCAAGGCCGATATATGGTTGCCGCATGAGTTAACGGAAAAAAGTTTAATAGAGTGAATTTCTGTTTACCATTTTCTATAGAAGCGCAACGAAATGATCAATTTTTAAGCGGAAGTGTTACAGGTTCGGTTAATAATACCGATTTTCATAAGATATGGCGTTACTAATATATTTATTGGTATAGATTAAAGACGTCTATGGCATTTTTGAGGGTGTATGTTTACGCCATTATAAGCCAGTTAGTTATAAATTGTCATTGTGCAATAAACATAGTTTTTCATAGCTTTAAATATGTCAAATTAGTAATAGAAAAAGACGTTTTGCGGGGAAGTTAATCCATAAGTTAATGTTGGTTGAAACTTATGGTGAACAAGCTCTAAACCAAAAAATTTGGCTTTGGATATAAAAGACAGGGAGGGTCTAGGGCAACCAAAAAAAATTGAAGAAGCAGATTTTCAAGCATTATTCAATGAAGACTTAACTCATACTTTGAAACAATTGGCAGAAGCATTGAATGTTGCTCAATCTACCATTTCCGAACGTCTACACGCATTGGGAAAGATTCAGAAGAAAGGAAAATGGGTTCCATAAGAATTGAAGCAAAGATACATTGCAAGGCGAAAAACCACTTGTCAAATTTTGCTTATCATATGGAAAAAAATGGTGTTTGGCATCGAGTTGTGATAAATGATGAAAAGTTGATCTATTTTGACAATTTAATGAATAAAAAATCGTAGGTAGACCCAGGGCAGGCTTCAACATTACAACCAGTGCGTAATATACATGCAAAGAAGGCCTTGCTGTGTATTTGGTTGTACAGTAAGGAAGCTGTGTATTACCAACTGCTGAAACCTGGTACGACGATTACTGGCGATCGGCATCGACAACAATTGATAAAACTGAACCGAGCATTGAGGGGAAACCGACGAGAATACGTCCAAAGACACTTTTCAATTTGACAATGCTCGGCCCCATGTTACAAAATGTGTAAAACAATAGTTGGAAAACGTTAAATAATAACGTCCTATCTCATCCGCCGTATTCACCAGACTTAGCGTCTTTGGACGACCACCTATTTCGATTGATGTAGCACGGACTTTCAGAACAACATTTGCATTCTCACAAATAAGTACAAATTTAACTTTATGATTGGTTGGTTTTAAAAAACCAAAATTTTTTTTGGCGTGGAATTTAATCCTTGACTGAAAGATGGGAAAAAGTACTAGCTAACGATGGTCAGTACTTTGATTATTAAGGTAATTTATATTGTTATGGAATTAAGGGCTTAAATTTTTCCGAAAAAATCGACATTATTAACCGAAACGCCTATTAATAACAATAAGGGTAAAAGATCATTGTGTAAGGATCGTGGAGAAGCGCAAGTTTACATCCAAAGAAGGTTATGCTATTCATTTGGTGGGACTGGAAGGGAATTGTTTATTTTGAGTTATTACCTATAAACCAAAACATTAATTCAGAGATATTCTGTTTTTAATTAAGTGCATTTAAGCGACCAATCAACCCGAAGCGGCCAGTATTAGCTACCAGAAAGGACATTACGTTTCATCGAGACAATACTTTATCACACGTGAATTTGGTCACCCAAAATATTGGAATATTTTGGTCCATCCATCGTACTTTCCCGACCTTGCACTCTAAATAATTATATCGCTTCAAAACGCTTGGATGATAAAAACTTTACTTAATACTTGATAATATTATCAAGTATACTGGAATATTAGAAAAATCACCCGGATCAGTCAGAAAACTCAGAACTTCCCTAAGCGTGGGACTATGTAGCTACCGCAAAGATGGACACAAGTCTACGAACAGACCGGCACATAGTTTTTAGTATTTTTTTTCCATTTTTCTCGAAAAATGATATGAATTTTGCAGAAACTCAATAGAATCTTATGCTGACGCTCCTGTCGCTAAAATCATTTGCCTTTACCTTTTCTTTCACTGAATTTGGATTTTTTCCGAATGGCCGAAAATACATTTATATTATACTTTTTTTATATAGGATCTTTTTTAGATAATATTCAATTAATTTCATCTAAATAAAAATAACGATTATTATTGTTGTTAACAATATCTTGCACGACCTCAATGTATCATTTTAAAATTAAATTTGAAATTTAATCATTTTTTACTTACTTTAATATAACGTTAAGTATTATACTTAAACATTTTTTAATGCCATACATTTTCCTTTCATTCCTACATTGACTGATTATTTTCAAGACTTTCTCCCAATTTAATATTTTTTATCCTGCATTATTCTTCAAAATTCAATGTTAGATTATACCTTTTCTGATCCCTTTAATAATAAAGTAATTTCTTTTCAGAGAGGTTTTTTTTATGTAAACTATGATTGATTAGCTTTGTAAACATAAATGATTTAATTATATAGCTCAACGGTGTTGAAGTTCAGTAGCAATAGTTGTTCTTAGAGGTAAACGAACTCTATTTGAAACTTGCTCAAAAGTTCGTGAATCGCTTATGTATTGTTTATTGTTATACAACCAGTTTTCTGTTTGAAAAGGACATGATCCAGACGTCTTCTCATTTTTTATTTCGATTACACAGGCCTATAATTATTTTTTCTTTGCTGCCTAGGGTTTTATTGATTTTAGCTATATTTGGGGCGTTAAATATAAATATGAAATCAGTTTTTCTCTATCTGCTCTACTTTTTGAGATATATCCACTTATCTATTATTATTTTTCAATTCAATACATTCAAGTATGGATGTTCTAAAATTATTACAAAAGGATTGGTGCCTGTATATTTACCCTATTGTCAGTCTGTCGTTAAGTTGGTTCCAGAAAAATCCACTAGATTTGCTTGCATTACCTTTTTCGGAAACTGAAGTGACTTTCAACACTTGAACTAGTGTTGAAGTTAGTTTGTGAGTTCTCGCTGTGCAGGGTAGATTGAAGTTGACCTCGTGTGATATTTGTGTTTAGAAAAGAGTTGTTATAAATTTAAACTAAAACGTACTGTCTGTAGATTGTTGTATTTATGTTGTTGAATAGAAATAAAATGAGTTCAAGTAGAAGAAGTTCTGTAAATTATCCGGATGATTTTTGCTACAAATGCGGAGAATACACTTTAAAAGAAAATAGAAAAACAGTTAGTTACATTGTAAAGAGGGCTTATCTTGGATACTTTTGTGTTAGGCTTGGTGATCGGGATAAAACCCGGGCACCGCATCTGGTCTGTAAAACTTGTACAAAACATTTACGACAATGAACTACTGGGAAAAGAAAAAGTCTAAAATTTGACATACCGATGGTTTGGAGAATTGTTCAGTCCGATATGTGACAGCTCGCGTTGTCATGGTGAAGAATGCACATAATCCTGCATCACTAGTTGTTTTATTTTATTTCTTCAAAGGCTTCTGACAAACAAATGGTTGTATACTATTCAGAATTGATCGTTCTACGATTCTTTAGTGGCACTGTAGCCAAATGACTATTTATCGAAAAAAAAACAGGGGACCATTTAATTCGAAGTGCTTCTTGCGCGCTATATTTTGATTAATAGTTTCGATTGATTGCGCGGGTGGCTCTTGGTGAAACATAGTAACAATGGTAATAATTAAGACACATGGTATTTATTTCACAATATATTCAAGATATTTTCTGACATGTTTCGGCCTCGCCATTCTCAAAGAGTTTATACATAGCTCTCTTTGAAAATTATCGCGAGGCCGAACATGTCAGAAAATATCTTAAATATATTGTGAAACAAATACCAAGAATTTAAATTTTCATTATTTAAGTTTTAAGTTTTAATTATCATTATACTTTAATTAGATTTGGCTCATTTTGAAAGTCCTATACAGTCGACTGCTGTTCACATTCGAGCTCATACGCATAGATCCAGGATGCGTCACCTGTGTAGATATTATACACAGCTTTTGACGAACCACGATTGTATTTTTTGAGCATTTCTTTACCCCAATCGATACCAGCTTTCTTTTGGGCGATTGTCAAATTATGCGGAATCCAAGGCACACAAATCTTTTACACGGTTAAATGTCCATATAAAATCTTGTATATACTTCTCATATTAATGCCCAGAGATGCCTCAATCTCACTATATGTCACCTGAGGATCTTGCTTTATCAGTTCGCGCACATTATAGATGTTTTCTGGCAAAACAACCGATTTTGGATAGCCTTCTTTAAATTGGTTCGTGAGCAAACGACGGCTTCAGTTGAATTCACCGAACCAGTGATATACAGTGGGTGTATATACAGTTGGTGCTTCATCGCCAAAAGTCGAAGTGAGTTGATTGATGCAGTGTTGTTGATATAATCCAGGTCGAAAGTCGTAGTAAACTAATCGCACGAAAATTCCCACGAGTTAATTCCCTTTTTTGACAGGGTGTTAAATTTTCATGTCACTAAACAGCACAAATAGCGTCCTTATGACACAACGTTCCTAGTACGTATACAATCAACAATGTCAAACTTTACGATGTATATGGCAGATAGTGTAGTAAAAATAATAACCCCCGTATAATATAAAAAGAATATTAAAAAAGCCAACAACGAATAATTTTATATAGATGCTTATAATATATGCTGCTCTTGGGATATTTTTAGCACTGCTGTTATAGTGCTTTAGGTGTGGAGAACTGCTCTTATAATAAGTCATTTTGAATAGCAAGAACAGAAAAAAGTTGCAGAGAGTCACATTGGATCAGATTTATGCCCGGAGGTGCTCCAGAGTGACGCTTCTTCATTATTGTTTATATTGGTCGTCTTTTGATGGCCCAGACCCATTTCAATCGTTTTTTGGTCGTCTTTGAATTGATTCAAAAAAATTGTATTAATTGTAGTAATTTGTAAAATTGTAGTAAATGATTTCTTTATTTTCTTACTTATATATTTTTGGTCTCACAATGAAATACCATAAGCCATTTTAATATGCTATATGTGTTACCAGCCAAAACCGATTTTAGAATAACGTAGTTCCTCCTAGGCCAAATCACTATATACGAAATATGATAGGATGAACTAGTTTCCTATAGTCTAAACTATTAAGGCTTATAGGCCAAAATTAATTATGAAAATACACAGTGGGCAAGTGGAGAATATTTAAAATATTCTAAAAACAAGGAAAAAAATGTTTTCCTGTGCTCCAAGTAAAATTCTCAATCCTTCAGTCACCATCAAACGCCAAAAAGCATCGCTCGAGACTGGTTTCTGACCTTAAGCCGTAATCAGTCGGGCTTCGACCTGTATGTTCGAAAGCAACTGAAGGATTGACCACGGTCCTGACCATATTAATCGGCCAAATCGTATTTTGAGATGCAGAGTAATATTTTTTCTTGCAGAGACATCAGTTTAATATACACTTTTTGGTGCAACTGTATTTAAAGAAACCTTGCCCCGTTCCAACTGCAGTTTTGATTGGTGCAGTTCTCGGCGAAATCTCATTATTTTGGTTTATTTCCTCTTCGGACAGAAACTTCTGTGTGTAAATATGAAATTCCATTCTGAAACTGCCGATTTAACAAGTTTAAACTAGTTTATACTTAAATGCGTTCTCTTGTACTCTCAGTCGAACTAATTTAGACTGGTTTAACCTAATAGTGAATGGTTTATCCATCAAGTCAAACGGTTTATCCTAATAAACCTTCCTTGTATTTAGGACAAACTGGTTTGAACTAGTAGAAACTGGTTCATCCTACTGTACTTCGGATATAGTGGTTTGACCTAGGAGTTTATCCTAGCCAAAAACTAGTTTATCCTAGCATCGGGTTGGGCTACAAATGCATGAATTGACAAAACCTATGCATACAGGGAATAAATAAAATAGTTTTCGTAAATTTAACTAACGATTCTTCATATTATTTGAAAAAAAAAATTTCTTACAAGAGTCGAAGTTTCCAAGAGAAGTTATTAAATCACCAATCAAAAAGCTATGAAAAAAATTTACATTTTTATCAAATATTTGATAAAGCATATTTGGCAAATATTTATTGCCTATTACTCTATAAATGGTTTCCTTTTTCATTAATTTGTATGTAGAAGTTTTCAAAGTGCGCCTTTCAGTACGATTTAGAGTATTGTCTATATCTTCCAAAATCGCATTCTTTTTCTTTTTATCGCACATATGCTTGATTTCGCCACACCGTACTTTCTAGCTAATGCCATTACTGACATACCTCTTTCCCATTCTTCCAGAATATTTGACTTTTCTTGCAATGTCAAACACTTATTATTTAGTCTGACCATGTTGATGCAAAACTACACTCCCTTCGAGATGAGAAGACAAATGTAAAAGTCGTTTATTATATAAAATAGGTTATGTTTGAGGCAAGTTTTTAAACACATGTGCTCTTGTTCACCTTAAGGAGAGGTCACCGCTGTTCACATTATTTGACTATCACTACAAATCAGTTACGATCAATATATATTCTGTATATGTAAGAGAATTTTGACGCTCCAAGATAGAAAATTTCTATTAAAAAAATTATTTATCTGATTAAATTATCTCCTGATAATGCTATGATGATTATTCAACCTGATCATTGATAATTCAGTCTGATTAAATCAGATTGAATGAAGCATCATCGCCCGATGATGCTGACATGGTTAGTGATGTTTATTTGAAAATCCCTTGGAGTTTAGTGTTTAGTGTAAGGACCTAGACACAACCTGCAAATCTAGTGTAAATATTTGTGGATGGACGGCACTAGTCGAAGCGACTCACAACCCAGTTCAAGTTTACGTTGTGGTCTCTTTAATTGCCAGATCTGCTACATCCAGGAACATCTGGACGATCTGATGGAAAGGATAAAAGCGAATAATATTAAAGGCGTTAAAGAGCAAGGCAATATATAGACTGTTATATATGTATTTCAAGAAAGAAAATAGAGCCAGTCGAAAACATCAAAGTTAAATTGAAACAATCCTTTTAAATATTTAGAACTTCACATGAACAACCTTTGGTCGAGTGTTTGGTTATTAGTAATCGAAAGTTGAAAAAAGTTTGACTCTAATTATTTAAATAATTATATCGGTAACCCGATATTATTCATGTATAATAACATTTTGCAAATATTAAACTTTATTATGTGGTATTTTCTACTGTATAAAGTTGGAAAATTAATAGAGAAAAAAATAGATTTCCGTGGCGGAAATCATTTTTGCTGCTGCCGATCAGATTAGAAATATGCCAGGGCTTTTTCAACGTGCTTGAGAAAACTGGTTAAGCGGTGCCAAACTTGCTAGACTTGGACAAGTTAAAAATTTAGTTTAATAAAACAATTTTGTGGTCACAGGGAATAAGTTCAGGGCAACACTTTTTTTCTTTTGAACAATTCCTATAAATCCATTTTTGGGAGAAAATTCGTTTTGTTGATAATGTAGATATATAAGTGCGTATAATACATTGGAGCAGACCACAGTACACTTATCTCATTTTGGCCATTTTTCGACATACCAAGTTATTCCCTATGACCACAGAATTAATCGTGTGTTTCTTAATATGACGTGAATCGTTTAAAACGTGTTATGGTGTGAAACATTAGTGTTGGTAATTTCAACTTTATCATTAAATCGCAAGGTGTGTTTTTTTGTATCAAACCAAACCAAATTAATCCTGAACCGTATGAAATAAATGGCTATGAAAATATAACGTTTTATTTTCAAATAATACCTTAAGAGGCCGATGAAACAAAAAACTGAATTCCGTTGCACGTTGCACGGAAAAAATTGTACGTCGTTAATTGTTAGAAATATTTTAAAATATTCTGATATATTTTCCGCTGAAATGGACTTTGAAACGCTTTTTGGATACATAAAGAATCGTTGGTGAAATTTACGAAATGTATTTCCTACACACAATGTATATTTAATAATTTTGGAACTGATTGGTCTGAATTTTTGTTTCAGGTAAGGGCGTCCCTTAAAGCTTGCAAGAAGACAAAATTACCAAGTTTAGGATATTCCGATACAGCCAAAGAAGTTTTTTTACAAGGACCACAACCTATACAAAAATATGCTTCATTCGCTAAGTATAAAAAAGCATTTTATTGAAAGATAATTTTAATCTTGACAAACAAACAATTTTTTCAGAGGTTTTGTGGAGATTGCTCTTATGTCTACTTATTACTTAAGCAATGCTGTTTACATAGTATTTATATCAGTATCACTTACCAAGGTAACTCAACAGATAATTTGCAATAATTTGAATTAAGCATAAGAATATCTCTGTAGCTTTTTGCCTTCTATTATCCTGAAATTGCGTGGTGGGACCAATACATGTTCAAACTTATAATCATGCTTCCTCTTTTGGGATTGTGTCAAATACGAGAGATTAAACACATGGTACCTTTCTCTTTTATTGCAAACGTTATGCTGGTTGTAGCTTTCAGTATTACTGGTTATTACATTTTTACCGGCTTAGAGGATTCTCACTCTGATATAAGAATGGTGGGAAATTTAACTGGTAAAATGAAATACAGTTTTAAATAAAGCATTAATCAAACTTGTGCTTTTAGAAATGCCTTCGTTTCTCAGCACTGTTTTGTTTGCTATGGAAGGCATTGGGACAATAATGCCTGTTGAAAACTCAATGACAGAACCTGTTTTTCTGGGATGGAGAGGAGTTCTTAACACTGCGATGATTGTCATCATCACACTTTTTACCGCTATCGGTTTTCTGGGTTATTATCGCTTCGGTGAAGCTACCGAAGTTACTATTACTAAAAATTTACCTGACGATGAAATGTAAGTGACAAAATTCCACTTGTGACTTGGGAAATTAATATTTTTGTTCATTTTTAGCCCTGCTCAAATTGTTCAAGCAGCTATATCGATATCTGTATTTTTCACCTTCATGTTGGTGTTTTTTGTACCAGCCGATATATTGTGGAGGCAAATAAGAGACAAAATATCGAAAGAAAAACATAATGTCAGTCAAATTATTTTGAGAACTGTTATGGTGATTATTGTAACAGGTTAGTGACTTTTATATATTTTATATAACCATTGTAATTATGATAAAATTTTTAAATTCACACCTATTTAGAGAAATACGTATGTTATTTTTGATAATATACGTATTAATAGGTGTTTCGTTTAATAATGGCGATTTTGCTAAGAGATGGCATTATTAATATATTTGTTGGTCCCCTGGTTGGACCTCATATATATATGAGGTCCATAGAAAAGTTTGGAGTCCAAACCGCCGTCCGTTTTGGATGGTAAACACGCCATCAAAAGCCAGTTCGTTATTAATTGTCATTGTGAAAAAAACATAGTTTTTACAGCTTTGAATATGTCGAATTATGTACGAGAAAAAGACGTTTTGCGGTGAAGTTTAATAACCTTCATTCATTTGAAGAAAAGGGCTGCTGAAAGTTTTCATTTGTCGGTTGAAGCTTATAGAAAACATGCTTTAACCCAAAAAACTTGGATAATTGAAATACTTTAAAAGAGGTGTCCAAGACAGCCGAAAAAGTTTGAAGATTTGCAAGCATTATTCGAAGAAAACTTAATTCATACGTTGAAACAATTGCCAGAAGTATTGAATGTTGCCCAATCCACCATTTCCGAGCATCTATTCGCATTGAGAAAGATCCAATTGGAAGGAAAAATGTGTTCTATATGAATAAAAGGAAAGAAACATTGAAAGGCTAAAAACCACTTGTAAGATTTTGCTGGAGAGTCTGGAAAGGTTTTTTTGCATCGAGTTATGATAAATCGATCTATTTTGATAACTCAAATAGCAAAAAAATATAGGGTAGACCTAGGCCAACCACCAATGAGCAATATACATGGAAAAAAGGATTTATTGTGTATTTAGAGGTATAGTAAGGAAGCTGTATATTACGAACTGCTGAAAACTGTTGAAGCTATTACTGGCGATTGATCGGTATCAATTGTCAATTGTTGTCGGTACAACAATTGATAAAATTGAACCTAGTATTGAAGGAAAAACGATCAGAATACGTCCAAAGACAGGATAAAGTTTTTTTTTAAATTATAATGATCCGCCCCATGTTGCAAAATGTGTAAAAACTAATTGGAAAACGTTAAATGGGACATCCTATCCCACCTGGCATATTTACCGCACTTAGTCCCTTTGGACTACCATTTATTCCAATCGAAAATTTGGCTTAATGAATGGTTGGTCTGTTTTCCGCAGAAATTGTTACATTTTCGATACATATTTTAAAGAAACATTTGTTTAAAATGATGTAAAAAAATGGTTGGTTAAATTTACGAAAGTTATTTTCGTTTACTGCATAATGATAAAAATCACTTACACTTGTATCAAATAAAAATTTATATTTCAAATCATACAAAAAAATCTGCAAACAAACTGAATTAAGTCTAATTCAATAATAGTCATTAATGATCTATGTCTTTTCTTGAGGCAATGTATCCCAGATAATTTGGACACATGCTTCGTTTAAAGTCGCTGGGAAATGGGTCGCCAGGAAAAACACCTGGGAAATCGTTCAAGAGTTCGATCAATGATATCCCATACATGTATCGCTATAAATCTGGAGATCTCGTTGGCTAATAGAATGTTCACAGATTATTCTAAAAACTGCATGGTTTGACTATTTGATCTGTATGTCGTCTGGAGCTTAGACAAATTTTCAAATACCATTTAAACTTCCCCCGATAGTAGTACATAATTCATACAGTTGTGCGTTAAAAAACACCCAATAAGCAACAACTGATCCTTATTCAAATTGTTATAATTCAGCAAAGATACAAGAATGATGCTTAGCTTGGTGGTATACGAGGATTGCTATTTATGTATCCGGAATAATAAATAAAAACAAATATTTTTCGTTGAAAATGGTTTTATTGTTTTTCAAAATATTCTCCGCGATTTTCATGGCACGTTTTCGATTCCAATTGAGGTTTCTCCAAAACATGCATTTTGAATGCACCAACCGCTTCTTCTAGCACCAAAAATCGTTGACTACGAAGTATATTGGGTGCCAAATCAGGACTGTCCGGCCGATGACCCATCAATTCGATGTTTCGACCGGTTAAATATTGAATTAATCGGTCCGATGTGCGAGAGCTCGCATTATCATGGTAAAGAATGATCGTTGCGTCGCTAGTTGTTTTTTTATTTCTTCAATTCCTTCTGGCAAACAAATGGTTGTGTACCATTCAGAATTGACCACTCTACCATTCTCTGGTGGCACTGTAGCGACATGCCCATTTATCCCAAAAATACAGGCGACCATTTGCTTCGAAGTGCTTCTTGCGCAACTTTTGTTGGATTTGGCTAGATAGTGTACTTATTATACAAAGCTTTTGACGCACTATGATTGTATTTTTTGAGCATTTCTTTGCACCAATCGAAGCGGGTTTTTTTGAGCGATTGTCAAATTATACGGAATCCAACGCGCACAATTTTTTTTACGACTAAATGTTCATGTAAAATCTATGTATGCTTGTCAAATTAATGCTCAGGGATGCCCCAATTTCACAGTATATCACAGGACGATCTCGCTTTATCAGTTCGTACAGAGTATGGATGTTTTCTGCCACAACAACCGACTTTGGACCACCTTCTTTAAATTCGTCCGGGAGCGAACGAAGGACACGATTGAATTCACTAAACCAGTGATATATATAATGTATATAGTAGTTTTAGATGATGCTTCATCGCCAAAAGTTTGCGTGACAAAACGCCCGCATGACAAAACGTCCTGAGTACGTATACAGTCAACAATGTCAAATTTTATAATGTATAGGTCAGATGGTGCCTAGCAACATCATTGTTGCGGAATTCCGGAAGTATAAATACTAACCCTCTTACCAAAAATACGATAAAAACAAATGTTTTTACTATATTTACTATACAATATTTTTACTATATTTTTTTGCCATCGCATTCAGAAAAATAAAGACAAAAACGCAAGAAGTGTTTCAGTTTTGTGTTTAAGATAAGCTGGATAGTTATACAATTATGCAGGGTAAATCTCCAGTTTGATTTTAATATGTATATGTATGTGGAACTTTTATATTCTCGTTGTTTTTGAGATTTTAAAAGAAGTCGGTTAGTGGGGTTACATCTACATGTTGCCTCGAGCAAATTTGGATGCAGAGCAGAACAGTATGATTTTCTCAGACGAATTCCATTTGTGCTTCTAGGCAGTTTTGTAAAAAGGCAGTATTTGGAGTTTGCTGTGTAGAAAGATTGATTGATTTTGATTTTTGCGGAATTAGTCTAAAAAGTACAACTAAATGTTCCATACACGATTACTCAGAAAACCCATCTCTATAGAATTAGATCTAAGATGAAATCAACATCTAGGCAAAGGTCAATCACAACCCTGGACTATACTAAATATTTTAAAGATTTAATAGACTAAATATTCTTCCTTAGATCGCCAATATTTACTTTCTTTGAACATATTTGAAATATGATATGACGAATGTCCTATCATAGGTGAATGTTCTACAATTAAATTATAACAGCTTCGTGATGTCTTACAAGTTACTTAGTATCAATTTAATTTGGTGCTTAGTAAATCTTCGGGGTTTACATCATTAGAAGGAAATAGGAATTAAGACATAGGAGTTAAGAATCATTAATAGGAATAAGGAGAAGGATTAGTTCATTAGAAATATATCCAGGTGAATAATAAAATTTGTCCATTTTTATATGAAGCGTCAAACACTTATGGTTTTGAATTTTCTTATTAAATGATGAAAATTTATAATTTACTGTATAATATTACTCTCTAAGACGGTGTGTTTATTCTTGAAATGTAGTATTTAGAATTAACAACAATGTTTTCTCAGGTTACCTTTGTTTATTATCATATATTAAATGCCAGTTAAATATTTCCAATGGCACTGTTATCAGGTACAGGGTAAACAAATAAAGCAGGAAAACAAACAAACCACTTTCTAGTATAAAACAATATCAAAGAATAAATAAAGTATTTCTATAACAATATGTTTTGCAGATTTGTATTGTTAATCATCTACGGCTACAAGATGTGATATCTCAAAAATATATATTTATTTTTCATTATTTAACGTTATCATAGTAATATTCTTTATTTATAGTAAACATATTACTAATCAAATAGCATTTTATTTCAAAAGTATTATTCTTGAAATATGATCAAAAGTATTATAATTAAAAATAATCAGCACACATTTTAGTATTCGAGATTTAACAGAAATATAATAACAAAAAAAGTGAAAGGACAAATAGAGATGTGTATAATCCATCAATTTGATTATATTCGTCTTTTTCTTCTTCTTGTGGTGTTACAGCCCGTTAGTGAGTTTGACCCTCGCCTCTAACCGGATCGATATATTGGGTCAATCCAATTAGAGGCTATCTAAGAGGTATGCAAACAAATCAATTAGACTGGTGGCCTTGCGTTCGATCGGGCCACACTGTTGGTTTCTCTTTTGGAGGGGATGCAGGTCAACATATGATGCGTCTTCAGTTTAAGTTTGAACTTTCTAGAGTCACTTTGTAATCTATAACAAACAAGAACGATAAAGTTTTGTTTCAAACTTGGGTGCAGTTCGACGGAAACTTTAGCAGAACTTCAACGGGGCTCTGAACAGTGTTTTGTCAAGGGACCAGACTTCCAGGTAGTTTAAGGCATTTTCAAAAGACTGAGTCTCGATTGAATATGAACCTTGCAGCGGAAGGTCTTCAATTATAAAAAGTGATAAAGATGTCCACAGAATCGTCACACAGCTACTCAGCCACTTCTTATCCATCAGACTTCTTTTTCGCAAGATGGAAATCAGAGGACACCATTTTGAGAGCTCCCAAGGCAACTACTTTGAGGGAGACATTGTAGAATTGTATTTTTAATTGAATAGGTTTCGTTGCAGCAATTGTTTTCGGGGTGAGACTGCTAGGCCCACGCCCAATTTATATAAGGTGGAGCAAAAGTCGGTGGTATATGAGTGAATTCTTTTCGCAGCTGGAAATCATGATGGTTAAGCCTTGTCTTAGTTAGATTTTGTATAGATGCATATGGAGATCCTGTTTTAACATACGCTATGGGGACCCTAACTTTATTCCTACTTTCAGCTGACCTTGCAGCCCACAGACCAAGACCAGCCAAAGACCCACAGCATCTTTAACGTTAAAAATTCGTCGAAATTGATATTGAGTTGAAATAATGCCTTTTCCATTCTAAAAGTAAATTGTAAGAATTTGTATACATTTTACAAGTTAAAGCTGCTTTATTTTCAAAACATTCGAATCTTAAGCTTATTACGAAACAAAAATTGAAACGAATATTAAACCAAAAAAACATGGCAGTGGTTGCGCAAAATAGTGGCAAACATTTCCTGATGTTTGGGTACAACATTTTATGAAGAAAAGTTATTTGCAAGTTTCCAAACATACTAGCGACCCTATATGGGTTTTTGGGTATGTTTTCAGGTTTTTTCTTGTCGGATATATTGAATTTGATTTTCTTGAAATCCCAACGGTACTTGAATTTGGCATTGTTGGAAAGGGCATTCTTTTCTGAATTCAACGAGGTAAATATTATATGTTTTTTTTTTTCAAAATAGATTTGAACATTTCGATCTCTTTTGTCAATATTAGATTTAAAAAAAACAATATCAAAATTGCATTTTTTTCATTAAATAAGTTTTTATAAAAGGTGTTCAAAATGTCCACCATTAACTTCGTGGCAGTAATGGATACGTCGGACGAAGCCTAGAATTACGTTTTCCTATTAGATACAAGGTATATCGGTAATTTCTGTCGAATTAGTAATTTGAGATTTTCGAGATTTTCTGGCCTGTTGTAATAAAGTATTGCCTAACGTCAACCCAACTTTTGAAATAGTCCCACAAAATAATCAGGTGGTGCTAAGTCTGGTGACGTGGCCGCCATTCGATAGCTCCTCGTCGACCGATCCATCTTTAGATTTTTTTATGTTTGGGAAAATAGTATTAAGAACATTTCTAACGTTAAAACCATAGTGTGCTGGCGCAGCATCTTGCTGTAACCATATTTCCTAGTTTTGGTTTTAGTTAATTTGGAAATAGACGCAAAAGTTGAGGGATAACATTTTCTTCTAATTCATCTAAATACATACCTGCTGTCAAGTTGCCATCAATGAAAAAACGTCCTATAGTATTCTTGACACTAAATCCCGTCCAAACATTTATCTTGGGAGGATACTGTGTATGAACCTGCTCCATCCCGTGAGGAATAGTATTAGTCCAGTATTTACAGTTGTGCCTGTTAACGTGACCATTAAACAGAATTTTGCTTCATCCGTGAAAATAATATTTGAAACAAAATTTGGATTGGTATTTTTTTTCCATCATAACTTAGCAAAACTCAACTCTTCGATCAAAATCACCATCACTTAATTCTTGTAGTAATTGTATTTTGTAAGGATAAAACATTTTCTTTATTATTTTTGGACAGAGAGTCTACAAATGTTATGATTTAAAGCTAATTGTTGCACGGAAGCCTTTCCATTGTTTACTACATTAATTAAAACATTCAACGAATTTTCGTCATTAGGTTTTGTTTAATTTTATTTTATTACAATAATTATTTAATTACAATAAGCACACACGTGTGTCAACTTCAAAAAATGTTTAGTTATGTTAAAAAAACTCAGTCGGGATAATTTTTGCCGTCGGTTCATAACCGTTAACGAAACTTGAATTCATCACAGAACACCAAAGATCAAAGAATAGTCACGAACAGTCAACGAATACTTATTTTGAGAGGTTAGAGCAATCGTATTTTTTAGAGTGGATACAAAAGATAGAAAAACGTTGCGCTAAGTATATCGAATTGAAAGTTGATTATGTTGAAAAATAAAACAAATTTTATACATAAAAATGTTTTTTTCTTGTCAAGGCCAGATACTTATTATACAACCCTCGTATCAAGGGTGGTCAGGCCGGCTAGTTACCCGCCTGGCAATTCAATGGTCCCGAGTTCGAATCCTGTTTCGGGAATCGATTTTCATATAATCCCCCCCCCCAATTAATGGTAGATCGTCGACGTGACAAATTATATTAGTAAAAGAACAATACTTCGCATATCTATATAATATTGTGCACCATCTGCAGGGTACTTTTGCCATTTTAGACACATATTCGTTTTTTAAACAAATTGTAACTGGAGATGAAAAGTGAATTCTGTTAAGAAATAACAAAGGGTAACACCTGTACAACCAGTTTTGCCCATTCCATAACCAGGCCTTCACTCTAAAAAATTGTTACAGTTAGTATGGTGGAATTTTGCAGGTATTATCTACTATGAGGTTCTGAATTCTAAGGAAACCGTAAGTGCTGAAACCGTAAGTGCTAAAAATTATTATATTCAGCTTCATGGCTTTGATTCAAAAATGTCCAAAACTGATTAATCGAAGAGGTGTTACTCTGCAGCATGACAAGACTTTATAGTATCCGAATCTCACAAGAAATAATTAAAATGTTAGGTTGGGAAGTACTTTCTCGTCCACCGTATTCTTCTGATGCTGCGTCGTCAGATTGCCACTTTTTCAGATCTACAGAACATTTCCTTAATGCAAAACAATTTCCTACTGCGACAGCTATCAAAACTGCCCTCGAAAAATATTTTACTTTAAAATCACCCTTATTTTACAAGAAAGGAAATAAACAGTTTGCCTATGAGATGAGCGAGCATTGTCAGTAAATAAATTTTATATCGTAGATTTAAATAAAGTAAAGTCTTGTATAGTATCAAATAATGGTAAAAATTGAATATTGAGCAGTTATAAAATACTTCTTTTTGAAAAAAGAAAACAAATTTACAACTAAAATCAAATTAAAACAGACCCTCGTATCAAGGACCATGGTAGTCAGGCCAGTTAGTTACCCGCCTGTCAATCCAATGGTCCCGGGTTCGAATCCTGTTTCGGGTATCGATTTTCATATAATCCTCCCCCGACTTTAAGATTATGGATTAGATCACCAATTAACGGTAGATCGTTGACGTGACATAAATTATATTAGTAAAAGAACAATACTTTGCATATCTATATAATACTGTGCACCATCTGCAGGGTACTTTTGCCATTTTAGACACATATTCGTTTTTTAAACAAATAGTAACTGGAGATGAAAAGTGGATTCTGTTAAGAAATAACAAAGGGTAACACCTGTACAACCAGTTTTGCCCATTCCATAACCAGGCCTTCCCTCTAAAAAATTGTCACAGTTAGTATGGTGGAATTTTGCAGGTATTATCTACTATGAGGTTCTGAATTTTAACGAAACCATAAGAGCTGAAAATTATTATATTCAGCTTCATGGCTTTGTTTCAAAAACGTCCAAAACTGATTAATCGAAAATGTGTTACTCTGCATCATGATAAGACATTATAGTATCCGAATCACACAAGAAATAATTGAAGGGTCAGGTTGGAAAGTACTTTCTCATCCACCGCATTTTTCTGAGGCTGCACTATCAGATTGCCAGTTTTTTAGACCTGCAGAACATTGCCTTAGTGGAACACAATTTCCTACTGCCACAGCTATCAAAACCGCCCTCGAAGAATATTTTACTTCAAAATCACCCTTATTTTATTTATATCCTAGATTTAAATAAAGTAAAATTTTGTACAGTATCAAAAAACGACATTACCTATGGGTGTACCTGACATATTATCAAGTATCAATTCATCAGTATACCTCAAAATTAAATAATAATTAATCAAATTAAAACAATTTTATTTCAAGTACCGCATTAATCTGACGTTATACTTGAAAATAAATAATATCAATAATCAAAACTATATTGATTACTATTTTGCTTGTTTCAGGCGTTGCTATAATAGGAGGAGAACATCTTGCCGGCTTAATAGATCTCATCGGAGCCATCTTCTTTTCCTGTTTGGGATTTTTTGTTCCAGCATTGCTGGATACTATAGTCGATATCGACGAAGGTTGGGGTATATTCCACTGGAGGTTAATAAAAAATATACTCATTATGATTTTATCTGTAATTGCACTGGTATGTGGAAGTTATTATGCGATAGTAAACTAAAACTGTTCAACTGAGTTTAATTTAAGCCCCCCAAAACTACCTTTAATTGAATCAATCTAGTCTTATTCCCAATTATTTAAATAAATTTAAAGAAAAGTATATGTATGAGATATAAGTATGCTTCATACAATATAAAGTTCGTTCCTTTTTTCAGAAAATTTTAAGAAACATTTACTAAACATTACATTTTAATCAATGTAGTAATTTATGGGCGGTTCTATTCGAGGACGTGTCTCGAGGATTTCTCCGGTGGCTGCATAATCTCGGGTTTACAGAATTTCTGAGGCTTCTGGCTAAAAAACAGATCCTGGTGATTTTTCAAGCTTTCTAAGGATGTAAAATGTATACCATCTAAGCGTAAGGTCAACGGAGTACGGTAGATAGACCAGATCATCCCCATCTAGTTGTAGAAGTATGCGTCAGACGGCCAAAGACACGAGTAGTTTTGTATTATCTCGGTGGAACGCAATGTCCTTTCTTTTGGCTAATTCAAGGTACTTCCGGTCAATTGCTCGCTTTAATACGGTTTAGATGAGAATAATATTTCTCCGAATTAATGGTTCAATGGTCAAATAAAATGAGAACTTTACACGTGCGAGGTAGATAACAAATCCTACTACTTTTCAGAACTGTTCACCAATCATCCAAAATATCTAACGAGATGTTTACGATATCAGCAAGCTCCTGCACTTGTAATCGACCATCACTTATTATGATATTGTGAATTTTTGTGACCACTTAGTAGATCGCAGCGATTTTTTAGCATCTTGAGTGTTTATCTTCGATGCATGTACAACCACGTTCAAATTCAGCATATCACTTTTTTTACCGCCGTAAACGATGGGAATTCCTCTAAATTGAAATTTAACCCTGTTTCAACTCGAATTTCCATTTTATTAATTTTCCGAAATTGTCAAAACTTTTTTTACATGTTTTTTTTGATTTTACGATTGCTTGAGTAAGGCTGGTGAGAGAGACAGAGACAGAGACAGGGACTTGGGTGGCGCAACCTAGAACGCGCGACTACAACAAGATAGTTTAAATGGGATGGCGCCACCCAATATGTGCCTCGACCATCGGCCACTGTACTGCGATGCAGCAGGTGGCCGCCACCCAGAAGGCTATTGATTTCTAATCAGCCTCTCATACATTGTCCCAGGAATCGGACACCGGAATGAAATCGCTTGAGTCATTTTTAAAGTTCAACATCGGCATGGTATATGGAATGTTGGTTTTTGTATATTTTATAGTAAGTAGACATATTTCTTATATTTTTAGATAAAGGTAAAGTTTGGTTATAACGACTAACTCTTCGATTTCCATAATTCAATTAACGCGCCTGTGCTATGGGTGGTGCTTCCCAGGCAGCAAATCAAGTGGCGTCAAAATTAAGTGGCGTGTCCTAGATCGTGCCACACAGGTCGCCGTGTCTGTCACAAGATTAACTGGCGTCTGAAATGCCACAGCACGCCATCTAGAAAATCATATTTGAAATATTGTAATTATTTGATCATACTTGCATCATCTCTGTATCAGTCCGAGAACTTTTCCAATCACCATGGTATATTAGTTATATTTTGTCACTATATTCAGAATATAGCTCATAACTATTATTTATATTTATATGGAATTGTAGAGTTAAATGTGATTTTTCTGAAACAAAGACTATAAATCAATTATATTTAATTTATTATGTTTAGATACGTTAACTTTCAGTTCCTTAATTTACTTATTATCACGACATCTGTACTAGTAGTATTCACAAAAAAATCTCAACGAAAATCTGTTATGTAACGTGTAAAACATACATTATCATATGATCCTCAAACTTTCACCGACGATGTAAAGCAATTAGACGATGAAAACACGTTTTAAAAATAAATATGTTATTTTGGTGTCGAGAGCCCATAAAAATCGTCTGTGTTACATTCCCAAACAATATTTTGGCAGAGTAAGCGAAAAAATTAAAATATATAAAACCTGATTTGACACAACTTTAGAAAAACGACTATTTGAACTATTTTGAATCACTGAGTGTTGCAGATGTTTATAGCAGTAGAAATATTAATATTTTTAGTTAAACGTTAAGTCTTTAGTCAACTTACAACATTAATATATTGAACAACGAACAAAGGCAGATGAACACAAGAATTAATATATTAAAAAACAAAAACTGTGATAATCATACAGAAGTGATAAAACACAACCTAAAAATAAACGAAACAGAAGTTAAAGTGAGAAAATTCCTTTATCTGAGAGCTGTACTAGGTTAATTGAAAAGTTCGTGGAGTGGAAATAATAAAAGAAGTTTATTGTTGAAAAAATTACTTTATTCTTCCGTATATTCTTCCTTAAGCTCAATACATTTTTTCCAGTGGTTCTTCAATTAATTTATTCCATCTCTGAAGTGATTTTCTGGAAGTCCTTCATCTACGGCTACTATAACTTAACTTCTTTATTTGATGAAAAACCCTTGCCACGTCTGTGAGCCGGAGCATTGTCGTGATAAAAAATGATTTTTTTCTTCGCTAAACCAGGTCTTTTCTCACGAATTTTTGAATCCAACTAATCCAAAAATTTGAAGAAATACTGTCCTGTTATTATTTTACCGGTTTGAAGGTAGTCTTTTGACTGCTTGGGAGCTGGAACAACCGGGCTTAGTTCACTCTGTGGTTTTTTGTCGCAGTTCAAGATTATAGTGGTAAACCCAAGTCTTATTCATACTTACAAAACGACGTTTAAAATCTAATTTATTCTTTCAAAAAGATCTAAATATTGGTTAGAAAGTTTTACTTAGAAAGTCGTTTTTTATCAAAATTTAACATGCGGCACCCATCTTGCGCATAGCTTTCTTAAGTCCAAGTTCTTTTTCAAAATGTGACACACCCATTCAGCTGAGATGTCTATGGCATTAGAAATTTCACTCAAAGTCAATTGTCTGTCAGCCATAACCATATCATCTATAGAATTAATTATTTGTTCAGTAATTGCACTTATTGGACGCCCAGAACGAGGATCATCATCCAGGATTGTACGACCACGTTGAAACTCATCTGCCCACTTACAAACCATTGTTTTTGAAGGAGCAGACTCCCCTAATACATTGACCATTTCACTATGAATTTCCATTGCCTTTAAACTTTATTTTTACAAAGAATTTAATCACTGCACGATGTTCAATATTTTCCATTTTATAAAATAGCACTGATACGTTTACTAAACTTGAAGAGATTTACCACTAAACACCAAAATGCTTTTTTGAACTGCTCGACGCACGTTTCGCTAACCATGTTAGCATCATCAAGAGATGATTCAATCAGATTGAATTCAAAATCATCTCCTGATGATGCTAACATGGTTAGCGAAACGTGCGTCGAGCAGTTCAAAAAAGCGTTTTGGTGTTTAGTGGTAAATCTCTACAAGTTTAGTATTTCACACCAAAGGTTCCAACAGAAGAATTGAACTGATACGTTTACTTTAAGCTGCTGTTTTTGTACGAATGAATTGAAAGATCGACTTGAAACTTTACATATACCATAGGAAGGATGAAACTTCAAAATGTAGTAGGTTATATAATTCGTTTACGGCTCTATAGGTGTCGCTCCGTGAACTTTCCAATTAGCCTAGTAATAAATAGTACACGAATATTAGCGTATCAAGTAAATTGAAGAGTATCTTCGCGTTATATCGTGATGCGATCACAGCTTAATGTGGGGCCGAATTATGGTCATCAGCTATCGATTAACCCAGGTTAGCAGCCCCCTGAAAGCCATAACACTCGGTTTGCTGCTTAACATTTTGTCGAAAGCCTCCAACTAAGCAGCGATATAAGACCTCTCAGAAGGCGTCCAGGCTTACCCTATCTCGAACTGACGCTTCCTTGTTCAAGTTTAAATTCATGTAAAATGCAGTGCATAAGTCCGGTGTTTTACAGGAGTGTCTCTTGTAAAACACCTCCCAAACTTAATAAATGTTCTGCCTTCAGTAGGAAGAATATATAACTATATAAAAGTAAATTTCTTGGCGATAAAAGAAATATCAATACAGGCAAAAGTAAAAATTGTTAATAAAATGGTGAAACGACCATTATTCGTTGGAGTCGAGTTTTGGACTTTGAACACAAAATAGAAATTAAAATCAGTACAGAACCAAAATATGGTTTTAAGAAGGATTATAAACACAAGCAATCAAGACAGGAACATTTAGGGAATAGTTCTAAATCACCCCAATTGTCAGTAACAAAGATGGTTAGAATAGAAGAGGGAACACTGGTAAAAGAGTGTTAGAGGTGAAAGATATTGGCAATAAAAAGCAAAGAAAAACAGAAGAATATGGGAAAACAAGATGATGATATATCTGGAACAAGGGTAATTGGTCAGATGTCAATCAGCGGGTTGACGAGGCAAAACATTGGAGAAAAAACATCTACTCAAAATTACAGCGACACATTCTTTTTAGACTGGAAAGTAAACAAGTCCTTTGGGCAGCTTACAAAATTCAAGTTCCAATACATATATATATATATATATATATATATATATATATATATATATATATATATATATATATATATATATATATATTTAACAGTTTTACATGATCTTTTAGGTTGGTAAATAAGTTTTTCCGGTGCAGGTTTTCTTCGATGTTTTCACTATTATTACTGTTACTCCATTCTATTGGAACCATTGGTGTGAAACACTAAACTTGAAGAGATTTATCACTAACCAAAACACTTTTTTGAACTGCTCGACGCACGTTTCGCCAACCATGTTAGCATCATCAGGAGATGATTTAACCTATCACACATCTATCTAGATTTAATCTAGATTAAATCATCTCCTGATGATGCTAACATGGTTACCCCCAAACCAACCCCCCCCCTTGGCTACGCCCGTGATATATATATATATATATATATATATATATATATATATATATATATATATATATATATATATATATATATATATATATATATTCCTATATAAATGCCTATCCAAAAACACAAAACTGAGACATTTCAACACAGTTATTAAGCCAGAATGTCTATATGGGGCAGAAACGCTCATTTTGAATAGAAAGAGAGACATCGAGGACATTGAAAAGAAGGAAAGAAAAATCATAAGAAAAATCCTAGGCCCCAACCAAATAAATACAACAACATACCGACTTCGAGAAAACCAAGAAATCAAACAATACACAGATATACATAGCAATATGAGAAAAAGAAGACTTAAGTTTTACGGACACATAAAACGGATGAATCCAAATGGGCCAACTAGACCAATAGTCGAATTTTATGAAAATAGGAGTAGAGCTAAAGTAGAAATAATTAAATGGATTGCTGCAATTAAAGAGGACATAAGATCAGCAAATATTACACAAAGTGAAATTCAGGATAGAAGCTGTTTCAGACACAAGGTTGACGTTTGGAAGGTTGGCCAGAGAGAAAAATGTAGGAAGACTGGAACAACTTGGTCTGACGAAAGAATGAAATTAGTATGGGCGCAAAGGAAGGCTAACAACAACAATCGCCTCTAATTGTACTTCGCGTGGTCCACCCGGACCCATACGTGAATAATAATAATAATAATAATATATATATATATATATATATATATATATATATATATATATATATATATATATATATATATATATATATATATATATATATATATGAACACGCCACAATCATTCAGACATTACTTAGATAAACATTCAAGCCACCAATGCTTCAATGTCAATGATCAAAACCTAACGATTTGAGTATCAATGGACCATCAATGGATCAATGGAATTTTGACCATCAATGGACAATCAGAACAGAGAAGATCCCGTATTCTGAGGACAATTTTATCAACATTAATAGTTGAAGGCCTTCGACAGTAAGGCTCATCTTCAATCGAGTCACGGCGTTTTGAGAATACCTTAAACCACCTGAAAACATGAGTTCTTTACCGTTCTCGAAATTGTCACTCAGTTTTATAACGCACTAGAAAAATATGGTTAATGAAAATAATTACGGACCACCAAGTTACTCGAGGGAGTTCAGGTTCGTAGTGAAGATGCATCATATATTGATCTGCCTCCTCTCCGAAAGGCCAACAGTGTTGCCAGATCTAACGCTACGCCTCCAGTCTAATTATTTATTTCACACCTTATAGCCTCATAAGTTTTATTATAATCGGCTTTTGAAAAATGGACTAATTTGATAGTTAGAATAGAACTGCTCTAATGGTATGTAAAGAAGGAATTTACATGTATAATGGCGCTTCCTACGAAACTTGCAGACTTGAAGCCGTATGTGTATATTATGTTAAACTATTGATTGAAATTCCATGGCGGGACGGGAAATTCCAAGGCGGAGGTTTTAAGGAGATACATTCTAAAACGACGAAGCAAAGTCTCGAGATAGGAGGGAAAATCTTTGACCTGCACCTTAAATCATGTGTGGGGTCGGGGCGTTGAAGAGGATGAAATATGTTGTATGTGAAGACAAATGGCCTGAAAAAAACGAGAAAAATCTCATCGACAAATCAAAATCAAATCCACAAATTAATGGCCAACTCTTCTTGTTTTCCCATATATACATTATCTAATTTTTCTGGTAAATAAACATTGAATAACGAATAACGATTACGCCACTTGAAAGGGTCGAAAGTAGATATTGTTCCCACGAAAATATAAGTTCCCATGAAAAGGTCTGCCTATTCCATAGTCAGCCCTTAGTATATTTAAGATTAGTGTGTTTCAAGATATATCGTTGAATATAAGAATTACAATTTTACATGCTGGTTCCGAGGATGGATGGGTTCTAAATTGTTTACGGTTATTCTCCAAAAATATTAAACATTCATCTTTGGACTACCATGACGACACTACCGCAGAACTTTTTGAAAATTGGTTTATAAATAGCCTTTAATCATTATTTAACAATATTTTATTTTTCCCAAAATTATTGAGAAGCCTTTTAAGAAACTAGGAATATTTTTATTGATATTTACTGGGGCAATTAACATTTTCCCGAAGGGCAACGAAATATTTTGAAACGGACTATATCATATTTTTACTTTAGAACAACACTTCATATATGTACTTCGTAGAGTTAAGACCTAGTTTAAGCTTTTGTAAAAATACAGAGTTTTAAAGAATCGTCTAGTATCAATTAAATTAACTCATGTATGCCAAAATTTATTAAATCCATTTTCCATTTTTCAACGTTGTTGATCGTTATCTGATGTTATCCAATTGAGAAGAGAATAACACTTATATATCCAAATCAGGCTAAGTATATAATGTGTAATTGAATAGAATAAATTGAACGAGATCTACTTCTTGTAAATTTGTAATTTGTTGTAAAAACGTTAGGACCATTTGGAAATCGTGATAATGAATGGATAAAAATGGCTTATTTACGAGGATGTAGTGCATATGCGTAATGGGACACAGCAATAAGCCACATTAAATAAGGTCAAAAGAAAGGATTACATCCGATGATACCGAGGATAGTCACTATCTGGTGAAATAATAAATTTCGAAAGTACTGGAAATATTAAATTTTAATGTACTGGCACAAAAATAGATGAGGGCGAAGAACTATCGAGATTTTGTATGGATGCATTTGGGGATCTTAATAATAAAGTAGGAACCGTTGTTATATTTCCAGTTGGGCAAAGGGTCGGTGGGTTGATGTTTCTAGAGTTGTTGAACACTTTCCCTTACACGTTGAATGTGTTCAGCTGATATTGCTCGTCCTGTGTTGGCTTGTCTTCGGTCTGTCAATGTTGCGTATTGTGCGCTTGGAAGAAGTATTTCTAATAATAAAAATTCGTCGAGTTGAAACAATGCTTCCATTTTCAAAATTAATTTTAACAACATTTGTTAGTTCTAAAGGGTGTCCCAATAGGTACTTCGGAATTTTCTTTTTAAATGAAACCAACAAATTTAAAAAATTACATCTTGTCGATTTTATCAAAAGTAGGGACATGGGAGTTATTTAAAAATTATATTCGGCTGTTTCTGCAGATGGATGCGGTTTGCGTAAAATTGTTAATAACAATTTGGTACAAATGCGGTTCAGTTTCACCAATAATTTGAAATGTGCGGATAGTTAGAAATGACTTTGTCATTGAGGAAGCTCCACAGGAAAAGGTCGAGGGGGGTTAAAACGCATGATCTTGCTGGCCACTGAATGTTGCCATTTCGAGAAATGACGTGGCCAGGAAAACGTGTCCGTAAGAAATCCAAAGTTCCCCTTGCCATAAGACACGTAACTATCTTGTTGAAGAACATATTGTTAACGTGCATATTATCTAACAGGGACCATAAAAAGCTTCTTAAAATATTGCGATAGCATTCACCATTAACATTTACCGTTTTACTCTAACCCTCCAGCTCACAGTGCACACCGCTGTTACTCGAAGAGGACATAAAGATTCTTCTGCAATCACTTGAGGATAAAATCAGTTAACTGTTCTTCCATGGTAAAACAATCAATAATTAAATTGTCGGGTTTCTATATGACAAATACGTGATGAACAATTTCGAGGTTAAGTCGTTGAAAAACAGCGCTGAATTTAAAATTTTTTAATTGTGTCACACTGTATAATATGCAAAATATCATGGTGGTACAAAAACGAGTTGGATAATAACAGTTGTGTTCCACCAAACCGTTGTCAGAATCTATACGGAGGGAATCGCCAAGTCTTGGCTGAGATATTTTATCTCATTCTTCATATTCTTCAGACGCTAAGATTACACAGGCTCACAAGAAAAAACTTTTTTTTTGGTGCCTAGAATTTTAGTACTGATTTTAGCTATATTTGGGGTGGTAATTCTAAGAATGAAATCAGTCTTTATCTGCTTTACTTTTCTAGATACATCCACTTATCTATGAATGTTTTTTTTTTCAATTCAATACATTCAAGTATGGGTATTCTAAAATTATTATACAAGAATTAGTTCTTGTATATTTGCCCTATTGTCAGTATACCGTTGAATCAGTTCCTGGATAATCCACTTGAAGTGACCTTCAACGCTTGAACTAGAGTTGAGGTTAGTTGAAGTTGGTCTCGCGTGATACCTGTATTTAGGAAGGACTTGTTATAAAGTTTATCTAAAACGTACTGTATTGTAAATTGTCGAAATTGTGTTGTTGAATAGAAATAAAATGAATTCAAGTAGAAGAAGTTGAAGAAATCATCCTGATGTATTTTGCTAAATATGTGGGGGATACATGTTGAAAGAAAACAGAAAAAACTGTTAGTAACTCTCTAAAGAGAGCTTATCTTGAATACTTTGGTGTTAGACTTGGTTAACCTGGGCACCGCATCTCATCTGTAAAACTTGTATAGAACATTTATTACCGACTAAAATTCGGCGTATCGATGGTTTGGAGATAACCTAAAAACCACTTCGGTGACTATTATTTCAGCCTAGTAAATATTAGTGGATTCAATAGAAACAACCATAGGTCGAAACAACCAAAACGACCGGTTCCTCACTCTGAGGAAGTACCGATCCCAACGTTTGACCAGCTATCAGAGTTCTGTGCGAACGAGTATTGTCCCTCATCGATGACTGTTTCCTCTATCTTTATATATAATTATATTGGTATAATAAAACAATAATAGGCAAAACAACTGTAGGCTTGTTATCATTTATTTCGACAGTTGCTGGTGAATAGTTTGTAAGAGGAAAATTTTTTCTTGTTAAAGAGAATGTTAAAATACACCCATATTAATTGTTCGCTCATATACTTCAGACGTTTTAAAAAAACATCATTTTCATTAAATGAGTAGACATGATATTTATAATTTGAACGAGGTAGAAATCGGGAAAAAAATTACCATTGAAGTTTAAACAAAAGAAAACGATGGATACCAATCACCTTAAAATATAGTTCATAAATTATAAATACATTAAGCGTACAGCCAGCCACTGATTGTTTTTACCAGCCAGCACTGGAAAGGGACTGTGAAGGGAAAAAATACATTTCTTCTTATTATATGTATAAAACCTATAATTAATAAATAATAAATAACACGCGTGACGTTTTCAACCATGTCGTCTGAAGTGCTTCAATCTGGCCATTCACTTTTATGAGTCAAAAACAGCTCCCTTCACTTTTTAAGAAATTGTACTTCATTAATGTCTGTTAAATTAGGAAAGTGTCTCTTATATTTTGGCATGATTGAAAACACATTCTTTCGTGCCAAATTTGCACGTTATCAACTTTGATTGTATTCGTTTGTGTGTTTTTTTTAGTTTAAGAGATCATTAGTGAAAATCGTATAAATATTACGTTCGTTCTTTAACACTCCAATTAACAATTTGTTCATTATCAATTTAATTACTTTAGATACTGAAAGCTAAAGTAGTGGAAACAACTATTTTATTTTAATAATATTTTAATGAAGTACTTCTAAATGAAACTGATATCTCCAATTTTGTATAATAAAGAAACAAATATATGAGACATCGTTTTCAACAATAAATAATTATTAATAGCGGCAACCTAAATAGATCGAGAAATGGAATGTGAAAATGTCAAGAATCATTATAAATAATTGAGCTGGTCAATGAGCTTACGTTTCAGCAGTTATTGATCATGAAAAAAAAAATTGATATATAAAAGTAAACACTCTGTATATTTCAGTATTATTCATTAGTGGTTATTCATAGTTGATGGATTTTTTATCCATATTTGTATATGATTTTTTCTTATCCGTTATGATTCGAAACATATTAGTTTTCTTTTAAATTTTTTTAGTTTTAATTTACAATAAATTTGATAATTTACTATGCTCAGTGTATTTGGAGTTTTAGGAATTCTTTTTCGAATGCCGAAATCAAGATTGGCGTTCCTTGAAAATGCTACTGAGTTTAATAGGAGACCACAAACAGTATCAGGATATAGCTGAACCGAGAACATCGGGAGTGGGGCCATCAACATTGTCTTTGTCATACTTGATTTTAGGAAATTGGTTTAAGGGGTGAGGGGGGAAAATATCAAGGGTATCATTAGATTTCTATGGGGTCTTTGCAACTTATATTTTATATTGACTACCAAGATCTTCAGGCCTTTTACTAATTAAGTATATGAGGGATATTATCAGCAAACTAACAAATAATTTTACCAAATTCCTTCAAATACAAATGTTTGAAGGAATCACAACTGAACTACTGAACCTTGAACTGAACTACTGAATCAGTGCTAGCTCGTGAGGGTGGGCATTGGAATACTGCATTTATCACAGTAAGCAATTTTTCCGATATTTTATTTCCCTTCAGTTTGTTTCCTTTAACTCATTTTAAAATTGTATTAAAAATTAAAATATTCAAATGCAGAAGAACATTTCTCGACCCATCACACAAAATAATGCGAATAAAAATTCCATCTTCTCGCCATAATTTTTATATCGTTGGGCGGACATTTACCTTCAGCGACCGTACGTCACGGTACATATTGGCGTTACATATTTTATTGGTTGCCAGAATTTTAGGGTTTAACTGCTTTCTAAAACTTGCGATTTGGACGTAGATTTCCTGCGAGCGTATCGCGAGCGTAGCGTATCGGTAATTAGTTTTAAACTATGTACGGAGCATTTGATATGTCTCGCTTCGCGTATTTCGTTCACCTCGCGAATACTTGTTTTGATTTGGGATTTGCTACTTGTGTACACACTGAGTAGTACTTTATAAATAAAAATAATCAACTTTTAATTGCAAACATGAAGGTGTCTGATTTAAAACAGTTAATAATGACTAATTTAAGTTTGGAGAAGAAAGTTGAATTAAAAACTAACGGTCGTCCCACGTCCGTGTTGAATTTGAGTCAACTTCAAAAATAATGTAAAAATAGGGCAAGTTTTACGCCAAAATTCGACAGTAAACTATATAATAGTATTTTGTGGCTATGTGGTTGTGAAGATACTAATTCTCTGTTTTGTTTCATGTGTTTCTTTTTTGCTGGTGAGCAGCAATGGACTCGCGAAGGAGTGAGGGACCTAAAACATTTGTGGTTTAGGTATATTAAATATTGAGAGTGCTATGGTCGAACTAATTCCGAATTTTAATGAAACAGTTATTGAAAAATTTATTTTGGATAAAAACAGCCGAAAACGGCGGTATTCATTCGGTGCTATTCACCGGCAAAAATGTGTAGAATAACCCTTTTTTGTCATAAAACATTTAAATTTTTTTCTGAACTTTTCGTACTTCTCGTGAACTTTTTCGAATTTTCTTTATTAATTTGCAGTTACAATAAACGGTTTGAATGGTTTACTCTTCGAAAAACGGTAAGTAGCTACATATTCATTCCTTTATCTACCATAACAACCCATCCTCCAATGTCCTTGTAAGAAGTATCAATACAGAATTTTAATGTTTTCCTGGTTCACCCCCTGTATAGGGTTTCAATAGCACGAAAAGTAAAAAGGAGAAAGAGGAAAGCAAAAAAATCTTCAGCCGCACTATTTTCTTCTATGTCCTCCCACTTTAAAAACCCACGAGCCACCACTACGATAAATACAAATTTAGACCCTCAACGTAAAGATCATTTCTGTTACATGGATGGGTGGTTGGTCCTGGAGCAGGTAAAGGGAGAAAGTGAGGCACTTGGGAAAAACCTAAAAAAAAACAAAGTAACAGTACATATAATTTTTATAGTTTTCACGTGGCGAGTTAGGGGTAGAAGTTCGACTAGACATTGCTAGGTTGACGGGGAAGTTCGAAGTAAGATTTAGCGCAATTGCAACACGTAGAAGTTTACACATTCTGTAACGCGTAGAAAGTTAGGAGAGAGTTTCACGTTGAAAGTTAGAGGTAGAAGTTCTAGTTAAGAGGTTTTTGGAGAGTGTTCGATGATATATTTCATGTTAACAGCACGCTCAGTCAATTCTCTGTAGCAGTGAATTTTGAATAAGTATTTTATGAAATATTAGTACGAAGAGTAGAATACTATAAGTGTAGTGAAGTAAAATACAATTGTTTCTACTAGATCAGCAGTATTTGTAAACATTTATGAGAATAAATCTATATATTTAAATCTCCCGCTTATTAATGGAAATATTTTTAAAAAAATGTGTGTATGAGGTTTTTAACATTGTACTTCCCACACAAACACAGTAGTAGTACAGTATATACCGCCTATTATGATTTCATGAAATAACGTATATAACTTTACTTCACTACTACCTCATTTGTATTGCATTTTAGTTCTAAAAAAATTTGCTGAAGTTGTGGTATGACTTTTATAAAAAAGTGGTCCAAGGGAAACGGATGTTTTTTTAAAGAAGCATGACCTCATTAATTTTTCCTAAAAAATTATTTATTAACATAAAAATAATCAGAGTAACATGTCATTTTCAATAATGTCGTTCAAGTCGTGACCATTTTCACGAACATACGTTTGAAGTCAAAATCGCCAGTTTTGGTTATTGACTACCTCATTTGATTGGAAATGAGCTTTATCGCAAAATATTTCAAACATTGCTTGAGCAAATGTGACAAATTAACAAAAAAAATATAAACGATTCCCAAGCAAACAGGATGTGCTCTCGTGTCCACAGCGGCATAATAGATACTAATGGCATCGTAGCAGCATAATAGCTACTAATGGTTACTTGGCATCGTAGAGATAGTCGGAGTACACTTGCTGCAGGCCACCTCTTCTTTTACTAGCCGAGTACAACTCATTTCAAAAACGTCCATTTGCTGCGAATTACTTTGTGTTTTATTGCTTTCTTTTTCTTCTCTATGGCTTGATTGCCCATCAAGGGTATTTGTGGCGTGTGGCGATTGTGGTGTATTCAAATATTTTTTTTTTAAGTTTTCCTATCTTTTCAGTATATATAGAAATTAATATAATTTATTATATATAGAATAGATTCATTTTGGAATGGGAGGAGAAGACCTCCCGATACGTTAACGTTCAAAAATTTGTATTTATAGTAGAAAATTTTTGAATTTTCAAATATTTAAATAAGAATAGATATTTTTGATATATTTAGGTCGTGACGAAAAACCCAAAAAAAGAAAAAAATATCTAAGTTTATGTTTTTTTCACATGGAATGGTAACCGCCCTTTTCCATATCCTTTGTTATCTAGTTATAGTATCAATGCTTTCTTGCCTCTTCCGTTATCTTTGCCCGCTTATTTCTATCTCTCACTCTTCGTTTTCATTCCGTTATTCCAATCACTTGCAGGTCTTTCCTCATTCCCTCCTCCCATCTCTTTCCTGGTTTTCCACTCGGTCTTGATTCTTCTATGATCTTTCTGAATAATTTTTTACCGATCTTTTGGTGTCCATCTTCTTGATGTGCCACACCAACTCAGTCGTTTGCTCCTGATTTCCTTTACTAAATCTGAACTGTTAAATAATAAGCTAGTTCTTCATTCGTTCTAATTTGTTTCGATAGGACCATATGTTATCCTCAGTATTTTTGTTCCCAGACACTTAACGATAGTTTATTATCCCTTGTCAGAGTCCACTTTTCTGATCCATATAATACTATTGGTCTAATTATTGAGTATATCTTTATATTTGTATTCCTGGATATTGATTTGGACTTTATGATGTTATGTAGAGTGATAAAACTTTAGTTTCCAGCCGTTTTTTTTTGCAGCAACGTCCTCTGATACTTCATTGTGCGTCGTAATTACTGAGACTGGATATTTAAAAGTATTAACTTTTTAAACCGTCTTCCATTTATTACTAGTTCAATATCCACATGTTGTTCCTTTCTATGTTATGCCGATCTCATCCGTGACGCCGCCTCCTCAAACTGTCTAAACATTTGTTCCAATTCGTCCTTCCCTTTTTACATTATGTCAATACCATCTGCTTAAGATTTAGTACAACTTGGTAAAAATGAGTCCCTTGTTATTTATTCCTATTATCCTTATTATTGTTTTTAGTGTGAAATTGAAGTTATTAATCTACAGTTGGAATCCTTATTTTTCCTTTGATATTCTTTAAACACATTCTTGCAAAGTTAATGAGTTTCTCTGGCTCAATTTTATTGTTTTAATATAAATAAATTGTTAGCTTGAATTGTTGCTTTTAAATTTAAAACTCTAATAGTTCCAGTACAGTCAACCCAAGCTAACATGAATAAACATGAATATTAAAAACGAGAAGTTTGTTGCGAAAAATTACTTCAATCGCGTAATATTTGAATTAAAAAATTTGATCATTCGTAATAGTTGTAGTACCTACACTAATGTTGTAATTAATTGTGGATAATTATATTAAGAATCCTCCTATATACATTTGTAAATATACGAAACTTATTACTAAACTATTTGTAGCAATACATAAAAAAATGTTTTTGCTAGGTTGGTTAATTATAACGACATAATCATTTCTAATTATGCTAATGTAATAACCTTACATAAACTCAGAAAGTTGATTATAATTTGCTATGTAATCATCCATCAATCTCATTATAATGGGTATTTCTACGAGTAATTTTTAACAGCTATTTCAGTACATATCTGAAACAGTTATTATTTCCGTCTCGTCATTTAATAGAATAATTCTTTGTTCTATTAGAACATTTGGTGTGAAATATTAAACTTGAAGAGATTTTCAGCTACATACCAAATCACTTTTTTAACTTCCCGGCTCGCGTTTCGCTAACTGTGTTAGCATCATCAAGAAATGATTCAGTCTTAGACTGAATCATCTCCTGACGATGCTAAAATGCTAGCAAAACGCGCGTTGAGAATTTAAAAAACTGCATCATACATTATGGAACAAGCTGAATATTTTTTTCAATTTTAATATGAAAATGTTCGTTCTGTATATCCGTAACAATTTTATATTGAACTGTCCGATAAATATTACTTGGTCAGTACAACTTCGCAATAACATCGGTATGCAGTATCGCTCACATTTATTTCAGTATAATATTCATTAAAACTATGTTTATTTCCTTGAAATTAACTGATGAACCAGAATTTACGCTTCGTTTCCGTAACACTTTAAAATATATAAAGGAAAAACGATATTAAGTATTATACATCAATAATATCTCATATATTATTATAAAATAAGTTTTTTCACACACATAAAATAAATGGTGGTAAAATATTAGTGAAATCGATATATCCCGAAGTGTGAGAACCGAAAATCCGGATGTAATTTATTACTTTTCTTAATATAGGGTGGGTAATAAGGAAATATATATATATATATATATATATATATATATATATATATATATATATATATATATATATATATATATATATATATATATATATATATATATATATATATACATATATATATTTTAAGTGCTCAAATCGCTTGCCTTCAGCATTTGCGCATTCCTGTAGTTTAGTGTCTATGCTCAATAACACTTTGGCACAGATATTTTTTAATTGTTATCAATTTCTTGGCATGCTTCTCTTATGAATTGACTCATGTCATCAACAGTGCGTGGTTTTCTTAAAAATACTTTATCTTTGATAACATGTCAAAGGAAAAAGTCCATTGGGGTGAGGTCTGGTGATCGTGGTGGCCATTCAACTGGCACTTGTGAACCTATCCACCTATTGGATAATTTTTTGTCAAGAAACAAGGGCACTGTTACAGCATAGTGGGGATCTTGCTGTAAATAAAAGTCATCATTATCATGCTGCAGCTGTAATTGTGGAATATCAGCATATTAAGGTCGTGTATGACCTCATTCTACAAAAGGCCCGCCCAAAGAGTAATCCCAAGTTGATTCAACTGTTCTTCAATTGTTACATGGAGCTTTTCTGTTGAGTAATAGATACAGTTATGCCTATTAACAGCGCCTGAAAGTTTAAAATTCGCTTCGTCGGACAAATAATTTTTTCTAGTTATGCCACCTTGACCACCTTGACTTTCTTTAATCAAAACTGCCTCCCAGAATTGTGAACGGCGATCTGGATCATTCACTAATAATCCATGAAGTACTCTTGGCCGATTGATTTTCAAACCTAAGCGTTGCATCAGACGACCCAAAAATCTATGGAAAATCTCTAACTTTACAAAAGCTCTCTTTGAATTATTTTTTGGTTTTGGGTAAATGCCAGAGCAATAAACTTTTCATTTTTATGGGTAGTAAAACTGACTGTTCGACTGCTTTTTGATTCATTACAGATGATCCCCGTGTCATCAAATTTATCGCGTAATCTGTAAATTGTTACTCTAGTTGGAGGTGTATGAATTTCTCCAGTCCATTTCTGTCAAACCTTTTCAGCAATCTCTGTCGTCCAGTATTTTTTGATTATCTACTTCCGCTGGTGGTTGGTTAAATTACCAGGCATTATTACTCTGTATAAGTGTTATAACTGTATACCTACTTTTCTATCCCCTGCATTTATATATATATATATATATATATATATATATATATATATATATATATATATATATATATATATAACATGCCCTATCTTAAATGTTGTTTATAGAAAATTATTTTGTGGTCTTTCTTCTTCTTTCTTTCAAATATGGATGACCATATATCTATATCGGCCACTGCTTGTTTTAACTTTCTTATGCCTCTTTAGCCTCTTTAGCCGGAGATATCCAACAGTCTCTCCAGCATTTTGGTGATCTACTCTGTGTTTTTTTCCGAAGAAATTGTTCAATTTCGCGTTCTTTGCAAGTCTATTGTCGTTCATTCTGCTTATGTGCTTATATTATTATACTAGATATACTCGGCCACGCGTTAATATGGCACAGTCTGGTTAAATAATTAAATCAAAATGAAATTAAATCGAAATCTATGAAAATTCAATTTAACAATGCAATCGGAAACATTGAAAATCCTGTGACAGCAGCTGTCAAGAAACACGCTGTCCGGCATAAGCAATGTATAGTATTGCGTATGTTGCTGTTACGTTCAACAGATGGCGCTCCCCCATTGCCGAAAAATATTTAGTACAACGTGTTTTGTCTGTGTTAATGACTATATTTAATTGTTTTGCTATTTAATTAAAGAATTACAGTACACAGAACTACAGTAGTCTCTGTAGGTTGTCTTCTGAGTCAGCAATAAGTACCGCATCATCAGCTTAGCAATCATCATTGAAATAAGTGTTTCACAGTTTGTAGTCTGCTGTTTTAGATCATGTGGTTAATATTTACAAATATTCCACCATAATCAAAGAAAAAGGTGATTTTTTAAATAAACATGAATATTTATTTGTTCCTCCAAATTTATTTTGTCTTCTCCAAACTTAATCCCTCTTTTTTCGCTGAAATACACTTATTCCAGCGTTTTTTTTCACTTTTCGAAACAATTTTTATATTCGTATTTTGGTATTTTCTTCAAAACGATCAGCAAACTGTCTTGAATGACTACAACGGACTCAAAACGGCATCCACTGTCTTGAATGACTACAACGGACTCAAAACTGCATCCACGAAGTGGTTTATTTAATCTAGGGAACAGCAAAACGTCACACGGTGTCATATTTGGTGAATATGCAACTCGTGGAATGGTATGTGTTCGATTTTTGGGGTAAAATTATCATATAGTTATTATTATATGCAATATCGTGATGCAAATACCATGAACAGCTTTGCCATAAATCTGGGCGATTAGAATGCAAATTCTTCACTCGAAAAATGTATCCATTTTAAAAAATTGCGGAAGAATTTTTTAACAATTGCAAAAAACGAAATTTATTCTAACCTAACAAGCGAAATGATATGAAATTTCTATCACTTCAGTCAAGGACAATCATACCAACTTAAAATTCAAATGAATGAGTCGATACGTAAACCGTGCGAATATTTAAATCAAAAGTCACATTACTTTTTGACCATAGCAGTGTAAAATCAGATTTACATTTAAAATATTTCTACTTTCTAATTGAAAAATATCGACAATGTTTGTAAAATTTTCTATTAATTTTGAGTTTAACAGGTGAAAGATCCACTAACAAGAAAAAAATCTTAAAATATCGTGGAATCATTATTTTATAAATCTAAATTGCTGTAACATAAAGGTTAAACAGCGGAACGAAAAAGAAAGTGAAAATTTCCTGTCGTCTGCTCGGAATGAAGCCCGGTCAGTTGATGCATCCAGCTGGTTATAATTTTTTCTTATAATACGTTAACAGAAAGAAAAAGAAAAAGTGAAATTAAAAGATAATTTTATATCTTCACTTAAATACACCTCGATAAAAATTACCTGATCATTAGCAATCCTTTTACATTTTTTCTTTCAAGAAAAAGTATTTCATTTGTTGGTGTTTAACCGTTGAAATAAATCAAAAACGTTTGTGTACATTTGAATTTCTAATATATATATATATATATATATATATATATATATATATATATATATATATATATATATATATATATATATATATATATATAAATATATATATATAAATATATATATATATATATATATATATATATATATATATATATATATATATATATATATATATATATATATATATATATATATATATATATATATATATATATATATGATTCAGTCGGATTTGAAGGAAAGTTATATAATTTACGCCACGGGGTTATATAAATACTTTTTAAAATCCCGGAAATGTTCTGAAATATACACTAGACAGAATATTGCACTTTGAAGAAAATCAGTTGGACGTGATTGCATTTAAATTATACGCAATGTACTAGAAAGAACTTTTGAGTGTCAATAATATTTGGACACTTTAATTCTAATTTTGAGAGTTACATGATTGTATTGAAGATGATATTTCCTAATGATTTATACCTTAGTAGATATATCATGAGAATCTAATAATGGTTATGTCTAGGTGACTTTTAGATACATTCGTTTTCAAACACAATACATTTTCAAATATAGACTGCAGAAACCATAGAGGAATAACGTTGAGTAGAATACTAAATTTATTTGAAAGAATTATAAAAAAACTCTTAGAAGAAGAAATAGAACCAACCTTGTTAGAGAAGGGAAATAGTACTTACACTGAAAGAAGTAATAAAGAGGACAGTAGAAACAAATAAAATCATCTACTTAGCATTTATATGTGTAGAAAATATACAGTGAAATTGTACTGTATGTCACGATAAAAGCTGTTAAAAAACAAAATGAAACTGAACAAATGCAAATCAGAAGTAATGGTTGTCTCGCACGAAAAAGAAAAGTCAATGTAATATTAGACATCGAAAAGATGCAGCAAGTAAATAATTTTGAATACTTCGGTGTAATATTTGTAGAGATTGGAAAACACAAAATGGACTTGAGAAAAACAACAGAGAAAACGAATAGAGTATGATGCATAACAAGAAAGAAGTGACAAGACAAACAAAGACGAAGATATATAATATATATATATATATATATATATATATATATATATATATATATATATATATATATATATATATATATATATATATATATATATATATAAAAATTCAGTTCACGAAAGAAATTGTTACACATCACCAGGTAATTCTAGGGGGTTTAAAGTCATAGCGAAGATGCATCAGCTGTTGGCCTGTCTTCCCTAGAAAAGGAAATATTTTTTTGCGATTTTACAACATTCAGAATGAACTATAAACAATTTATATATCTGAAAAGTGGAATGAGCTCGTCTGGAATAAGCTTATGATTAAATAGTATATTAACGGTAACACTGTGGTCTTTTTATTGAAATTTCAACTTTCAGGAATAAAAAATAACTGTAGGAAGAGAGATCAAGTAGATAAGGAATACGGTACTCTATGAACTCTATGAAAGAAAAAAATTTTTATATTTTTTGTTCAACAAGTACCAAAATATATTAACATTGTTATTTTAATGGATCAATATTAATATCGGAGCCTAATGACTGCTCGTCACACCTCTTTTGGAATCAACATATTTCCTTTTTGTTGTTCTATTGATTCCGCGAATTTCTTCATCCAGGAGTTATTGGACAAAATCTGATGAATGTTTGAATTACATTTTTCCCCGATCATTCTGACTATAAACCGACGATCAGAAGGAACAAAATCCCGGATTTTGTGAACATTTTAACTACTTCTTGCAGTTGAAGTCTGCGAGGCTAATCTTCAATCGAGTATCGGTTCAGTGAGATTGTTTTAAACCACTTGAAAACATGCACCTTTAAAAATATAGTGTTTCCAAAGGTCTATTGAAGTTTTGCAAAGGTTTCCTTGAAATTGTTGTTCACTAATTTTCAGAAAGCACTAGAAAATTGCAGTTTACGAAAAAAATTGCTACCCATCACCAAGTGATGACCTTTCCTCTTTGGGCTTTCCTCCAAAAGGAAATACGTTTTTTTGCGATTTTACCACTTTTAGAATAAACTATGAATGAGCTCTTCTTGAGTGAGCTCATGATTAATCAGTATGTTGAAGGTAACATTGTGGTCTTTTTATTGAAATTTTAAGTTTCAGGAATAGAAAATAACTCTAAGGAGCGAGTTCAAATAGATAAGGAATACGGTAACTTGATGAATTAAAAACAAAAGTCTTTACTTTTTTTGTTCAAGAAGTACCAAAATATCTTAACATTGATATTTTAATAAATCAATATTAACATTGGAGTTTAATGACTGCGCGAGCTGGAAATAAAGCGACAGCAGACCTTAAGTTTATCGAAATTATCATGTAAAATAATGTGAATAGAGGTCTCAGACACAACAATCGTGAAATATTTTCATTTTTAAGAAAGTCTCATTTGAATTGTTTGTTGTAGTATGTACGGCCATTTTTCAGTTGGCTAGCGGACATTTTTGAATATATTTAATATATTACGGTTTTATTCTACATAATAGGTAATCACATCCCAATACATATATATATATATATATATATATATATATATATATATATATATATATATATACATATATATATATATATATATATATATATATATATATATATATATATATATATATATATATATATATATAATTATATATATATAATAAGTCTACAATATTCGATTACATTTTTTTTTTAAGCTTTAGGAGAGCCTACTTTGTCCCATTCCGCAGTTTTCCAACTGTTATATTTCACTCAATTCTAATGATTAAACAGGCATTAACGATTACAACGATAACGATAACAGGCACGATTAACATTCATACGAATTTGATGCCCTGAATTCAAATGGCATAAACTTTTGTCTAGGAGCTCACATTTCTAAGACATAACATTTTTGTCAAATATACGTTAAACTGAGGATGGTTGATTGATGATCTTGATTTTCTTGATTTCTTGATACAAAATATACGTTACCCAATTTAAAGTTAAATCCATGAATCAAATAAACAAACTAAACACGGATTTTTTATTACTATAGTATTCAAATATTATTATATACAGAGATAGTGGAAAAAGTCATCGATGAAACCAACTAGTCACTGAACACTTCAAAAGCTTCTTTTCCGTGACATACTGCAATGTATTTTGTAGTAATCTGCCATCATATGCGTATCACATCTTCCTTGATAGCGATCGTCCATAGTTTTAATATTCCGGTAAAATCTTAAACCTTATTCCTAAATGGTGTTTCCTTAATTTTGAGAAAAACGGTCTAAGTATATGTGTAATGTAATGTATAAATTCTTAAGCATTTTGTTTGCCAGTTCAACATAGTTTTCAACTTGGCGTTTGCCCAGAAAATTTCCGATAACTGCAACAAATGAAGCCCAGGCTTTTTGCTCAGCCTCATTAATCGAATTTATTTTTCCCTGCTCAAATGAGGCATTTTTCCCTATATATGCAAATCATGATCCATTCTTATCAAGAATCTTTACAATCTGCCTCATTAGGCCCAGCTTGATATACAGAGCTTGATATACCCAGCTTGAGGAAAGATGATTTTCTCTTGTGCAACTAAGGGGTCATTAATGACATTTTTCCCCAACGTCCATGATTTCTCTCCTAGGAGAGGCCACTCTTTTCTAACCCAATGAAGTGTTTTGTCTCTGCTATGAGGCACAAGAAGCAAGGATATTTGGTGTGGCCACTTTGCTGTCCAAGGATAAAGTTTACCATTTTCAAGTCCACACAAATCACCCAAATCACCCATTGATGTTCATGATACCAAGACCAAAGCAATGGTGTCATATTTTTCTTTAATTTTTGTTGAGTAAGCAATTGGTATTGAACTATATTTGTCCCCATGTTTGTAGAGGGACACATCGCTTATATAGCGACACATAGCGACACATAGAGGGACAACTTCGCTTTAAGCTCGCCTTTCCAGGAGGTCTCTAATATTGCGACAAAATACAAGCTTGTCTTCTTGAGAAAAGAATGGTAGCAGACCTCTTTCTCTTGTACGGTAAAAGGTAATTTTGGTTCCTTGTTCCAGTAAATTTTCGTCGTTCAAGCTGGAAGCCAGTAATTCAGAAGCTTCTTCTGACAGGTTGAGATCTCTGTTAAAGTCATTTAACTCATCCTGGTTACAACGTTGAGGAATTGATGACATCCTCCCATAATCACTGTCACCTTCATTAGTATCAGAAGGATGATCAGAGGGACTATACTCTTCCTCACAGATCTCTGATAGCAGATCAAAAGTTGCGATCGTCGCTTCCGCTGAGTGAGGGATCCGGCATCTTGCAGATACTAAATCAGGATAAGTCCACTTGCTACGGTTGTTTCGATTGATTCCAGTAATATTTACTAGGCAGAAATAAGCCAGCGAACTGGTTTTTGGGTTCTCTCCAAAGCATCGGTACGCTAAATTTTAGACGTTTTCTTTTTCCGGTAGTCCATTGTCGTAAATGTTCTGTACAAGTTTTACATACCGGTTGCAGTGCTCAGGTTTTATCTTGGTCAAGCATTTATCTTGACCAAGTATAAAGCCAAAATATCCAAGATAAATTCTCTTTACAAAGTTACTAACAGTTTTTCAGTTTTTTAAGGTGTATTCTCCACATATGTAGCAAAACACATCAGAATGATTTACACAACTTCTTTTACTTGACCTCATTTTATTTCTATTCAACAACATAAAAACAATAATCTGCAACACAGTACGTTTTAGGTTAACTTTATAACAACTCTTTCCTAAGCACACATTTTAGATGAGGCCAACTTCGATCTACCCTACACGGCGAGATCTCACAAACTAACTGAACTCTAGTTTAAGCATTGACGGCCACTTCATTTACTGAAAAGCCAATGCTTAAGCCATAGTGGCTTATGCCACTAACACAACGGCAAACTGACAATCGGGCAAATATACAGGAACCAATCCTTGTATAATAATTTTAGAACACCTGTACTTGAATGTATTAAATTGAAAAAAATATTAATAGATAAGTGGATGTACTTAAAAAGTAGAGTAGATAGAGAAACCCTGATTTCAGACTTAGAATTAGCGCCCCAAGTATAGCTAAAATCAGTTCTAAAAGCCTACGCACCAAAAAAAAATTGTTCTTGTAGGCCTGTGTTATTATCCCCATCCAAATATTATTGTGTGCGATTGACCATATAATGTTTATTCTCTTGAATTATGTTTATTAAAACGAGATATCGTTTCCAGAGCAAAATTTATGTTCTTTCTAGTTGAAATAAGATATTGAAGGTTTTAAACTGTTATTGTTTGTTTTTTTTTAGACGAACACGTAGGATTATTATTTATTAATTTGCATGCCATATCTGAATTCTAACTGCTTTATCAAAAATCATATGTTTAAAATATGTTTTTAACATCGAAACGTGGTATTGTTTCCAAAATACAATGCATGTCGAAACAAAGTAGGTAGCATGTTAAAAAATGAATTTCTCCTTTACCCGATTCCTCTACATCTTTTCCAGTTGACTGGGCTTCGCGGGCATATTACTAATTCTCTTACATTGCCAACATACCAAGTTCACGATTCGCTACGCTAGGTACACACCAAAACCTGTAATATTATGAACGTATACTCCAATTAGAACACCTTTCTTTTCGATATTTTCCGAACGATATTCGTAACGAACTAGGAAACGATATTCGTGTTCATTTCACTTTATCTTGATTTATATGGTTTTACTATTCATTTTTTAATATTCCATTAGTGAAAGTACATGATACATTTATAGGTCAAAAAAATAAATTGTTATTTGTATAAGGTTGTCTTGATTAGTGAGGAGATTACTTATGTATTAAATATAAGCAGAGCTTTTTATGAACTTTCAGTATCACGACTAAATAATTTAGCTAGAGACTTCAATATTTACAAGGGTCGTTGAAAACATTTTTGACCGTCCAAAAAAATACAAGATTTTTGAATTTTTTTAAATTTTTCATCGTAGCCACCTTGCAGTTCATTGTATTTAAATCAACGATTTTCCAGCTTTTTAATACAAAGTTTACTATTTATGTATCAGGAATAATAAATAAAAACACATATTTATCATGGAAAATGGTTTTATGGTTTCTCAAAATATACTTTTGTATACATTTGAACCAATTTCTATAACACTTGTATTTTAAACGCATGAAATGCTTCCTCTGGTCTCGAAAATCGTTGGCATGTAGTTTATTCTTCACGGATGGGAACAAAAAGAAATTATTGGGTGCCAAATCAGGACTGTACAGCGGATGACCCATCAATTCTATGTTTTGACTGGTCAAATATGGAGTTGTTTGGTTGGGTGTGTGAGAGCTCGCGTTGTCGTGGTGAAGAATGATCCTCTGTCGCTGGTTGTTTTCCTTATTTCTTCAGATACATACTACGGGTAAATAAATGGTTGTGTAGCATTCAAAATTGACCGTTCTGCGATTATCTAGTGATACTGTAGCCACATGCCCATTTATTCCAAAAAAACATGCGACCATTTGCTTCAAAGTGCTTTTTGCGCACTTTTGTTGGTTTTGGTTCATTTTGAAAGACCCATACAATCGACTGTTGTATACTTTTGGACTTAGATGTATAGATCCAAGATTCGTTAGCTTTGACACGAGGCAACTGCGCAACTTGCCCTTTTTTGATTGATTGTCAAATTATGCGGAATCCAACGCGCACACATATTTTTCTCAGCTAAATGTTTATTTAAAATCTTGTATATGGTTGTCACAGTAATGCCCAGAAATGCCTCCATCTCACGATATGTCAGATGACGATCTTACTTTATCAGTTCGCGCATATTATCGATGTTTTCTGGCACAACAACCGATTTTGGACGACCTTCTTTAAATTTGTCCGTGAGCTAACAATGGCCACGATTGAATTTACTGAACTAGAGATGTACTAGTGAACTAGTGATATAGTAAATCATCGCACATAAATACTTACGAGTTAATTCCATTTTTTGATTGAGATGAAATTTTTAAGTCACTAAACAACACAAATAGCATTCGTATGGCAAAACGTTGTAAGTATGTATAGAGCCAACATTGTCAAACGCTACGATGTATATGTCAGGTGGCGTCTAACAACCCTATTGTTGCCAATTCCGGATACATAAATAGCAACCCTCGTACGATTTGGCCATCTTTGCAAAATAAGCAGGTTTTTGACCCTATAATTTAAAGCAAATCTTGGTCCAGCAAGCTATTTCTTCAGGTTTGGAAAGACAAAGTAATCGCTGGGAGCTAAATTCTGCCAGTGTGGAAGCAGTTCGAAATGGCCATGACGCTTTATAGTTCGAGACGTGTGCGAGGGGTATTATCGTGTTGAAGCAGAAGCCTTTTTTGATCAGATGCAGGCTGTTGGCCTGAATAGGGCCCTTGAGTTGATTCATCAGTAAAGCATGATACTCCCCAGGTCTGCTCTTTGACATGTAGTCTATAAGCACCACAGCAGGAAAGCGTTGCCATGACTTGTTCTGCAGATGAAATCGTTTTCCTATTATTTGGCGCATTTTCGTATTCTGCTCCCATCCACTGTTTCGACTGTTGCTTCGTGTAAATTCATATTTTATCTACTATTATATTTTATCTATGATATAAATCTTCGAAGAAAATGTATAAAATTGCGTTTAAATACGTGTCAGCAAATTCGCGCGTCTTCACTCGCTGATGATTTAATGCCATATTGTTGTTTTCTATGACGATTTTGTCGGTTGTAGCGATTTTTGGGCATCCTTACGGTCACGTTTAAATTCAGCAGACCATATTTTTACTGTCGGAAATAAAAGCGGAATAAAATTATTTTTGTTTGTTCATCGGGGATAAAGCCGTCAAAACAAAGTGCTTTATAGCAACTCGAATTTCAGTTTTATCTATTTCTCGAAAACAGTTAAAACTTGTTTGCTTTACTCGATCGCCACAAACAAGCAACTAGACGCACACGTCTGAAATTTTACAGTAGGCTATCTAATGAACCATACGAGACAAATATTATAGTAATTTGTTATACGTGCTTCATCTATGTGCCAGGGCAAGAAATTTTTGAATAACCCTTGTATACAATCACATAGAGAACATGGCATGAGTAATGCGTAATAATTGTAAATTTTTTTTTTTCATGATGGTACATACAATGGGGTTCCGAAACGGAATCTAAAGCTTTAGAATACTATAAAGAAAAATGTAATAGTTCTGCGTATTTCCTCGAAAACCCCGCTTTTATATCGAATGTAACCGTCATGGTGGTCTCAAACTTGAGAACGGTCACGTAGCTAGTACTTTTATTGAAATTTATATTTTTGGATTGAAATATTTATAAAAAGCTATGTTAGGAAAATAGGGTGGATTATTAAGGGTTTCAATATGTTTACAAGCCAGAAATTGATCGAATTTCGATTACTTAAGCATATATTTGCAGCTACGGTGACATAACAATGGATATGAAGCAACAAACAAATAAAGCATTCAAATTAACAATAACAGCAATAACAGAAAATATATCCTGTGACAAAAAAAAAGAATACTGTAATTAGAGAACATTATAAAATCGAAGTTATAGTGCGCTGAACGAGAAAACGTCGAAGAGGTTGGAAACTAAATGTAAATCAAAGTCAGATGATAGACTGGTTAAAGCAGAGGAACGGAAAGCTATATGGAAGAAGGAAACTTTATGTTCTTCACAAAATATGTTGAAATAGCTGATAGTCAATCTAACAAGAACTAAATTAAATTGTGTACAAATTAAATTGTGATAACGTTCAAACAGATTCAGTGGACTTTCTTAAGTACAAGAGTAGTAGGCAAAGATCCACAAGGGCGATATATACAGTTATGGTCAAAATAATAATAGTATGAATGCTGAATCTAAAAATTTTATTTTAATGTGTTTAAGGAATTTATTACATAATTATTATATTATTATTATCGTTGCGTGTCCCGATACAAAAAATATTGATGAAACAACACATTATTCTAGTGTCCAACTTGTAAACTTGTAGTTCTAGTTTCAGTTCAAGTTTCAAAAAAAAGTTCAAGCTTCAGTTCAGTTCTAGTTTAGTTCAACTAGTTTCATAGCTGTAGGAACAAAAATTCCTACAACTATGAAACAATATGTGCTTTTTTCTGGTCTGGTCAAAAAATAAGGGTAAATCACTTATAGCCTTAAATTGTGAAAACAAATACTTATTAAAAAACTTAATTAACATAAAATATTAGTATTTAGTAGAATATCCTTTTTGTGTAACCACAGCTGAGCATCTCCTTGGGATAGAGTCTATTAACTTCTGACAACTTTCAACCGGTATAGAATATCAAGTTTCCTTGACTTCTTCCCCACAACATATTTTTGTTTGAAATGTTGCCAAAGATTTTCTATTGGATTTAAATCCGGAGATGGCGACGGCCAGCGGCTTCAATGTTATTTGCGAGAAACCATCGTTTCACTACTTTCGCGGTATGTTTCGGATCGTTATCCTGCTGGTAGATCCACTTTACTGGCATATTCATTTCAGCATAAGGAAGCAATTTTTTTTTCTAATATTTTCATGTAGGTTTCTTTGGTCATGTTATCTTTGATTCAATATAGTGGACCTACACCATTATAGGAAAACCAACCCCACAGTTTAATATTTCCTTCTCCATGCTTTACTGTTCCTATTATATTTTGCGGATTTAGTTCTTCGTACCGTTTTCCATCTGATCCAAAGAGATTTAATTTTGTTTCTTCACTAAATAAAATATTTTTTTAATTACGGCTGTAGTTTTCGTTTAAGTTAAATGTGGCAAAAATTAATCTATGTTGAATATTTTTTTTTACTTAAAGGTGGTACCTTTCTTGCAACTCTTCCATGAAGATTCATCTCTACCAATCGTCAATGAATTGTCCGTGAACTGATTTGTAGACCCATTTTAACGTTTAATGTCAAACGAAGTGGAAAATGGGTGTTTCCGCGCCTCTCGTACAATACATTTATCCAATATTTTGCTTGTTTTTCTTGGTTCTGGTTTCTGGTGATATCTTTATTAACTTTTGCTCCTTTAAAACCTTAGCAATAACGCATTCAGATCGCTTTAGTAGATGAGAAATAAATTTATAAGTTTTGTTTTGACTTCGTATCTTCAATATTTGACGCCTCTCTTATGGAGTACAATGCTTTGCGCGACCCATAGTAACATTTAAAACAGTATGGATGCATAGACAATGTATACCAAATTTATTTATTTATTTATTTATGAAACAATTCCATTCCTGGAAATAATTTTCTCATCGAATTGTTCCCTCAATAAATCGATTGTTGCGCTGGCAGTATGGCATGTGGAGCTGTTCTGTTAGAACCACATCTCCTCCAGCTCAGTACTATTTAGATTCGGAGTTAAATAATTCACGTGGTAAAATAACAAAGCCCAACTTCCTGCGAAATGGGTTTTTGAATAATAAATAATTATTGTTCTTTTTTGCTTTATTTTAAAACTTTATCATAAATAATATCGATAATCTATGCAAAAAAACTTTTAAAAAATTGTTTACAATTAATTATAGATTAATTAAAATTTATAAAATTAAAAAATCACGTGATTACGAAAGCGCTATGATTGTTTATCATGCTTGTGACGTCATTATGTTAAACTGTTTTCACGTATATACCGTCAACGCATTAAAAATGGCATTCGGTTCAATTTAGCTGAAGTTCAAGGTGCTAAACAATTTTTTAAATAATAATGTAAATGTAAATAAGAAACAAAATATTCCTATTAAATATAATTAAATTATTTGTAGGGTGTCGAAAGGGGCGAAAGTTACGGTGACAAGGCTATAGGTTATGTTCAATTTGACTACAAAAATGGTATTTTCTCGATGAAAGGCTGTGTATCTGCAGAATATAAAGTTTTGTTACTTATATAGGGTATTTGCATTTATAATACATTTTTATTTTTTAAAACTCCAATTGATAAATTTGGATCTTCATCAGCAACTGCCAGCAACAGCAGTGATATTTTCTTCGAAACTTTTGTCTTGTTTTTGTTTTAATTCAAATTTATGAATTCATCGCCGTTCGCAGTAAGTTGGGTTTTGTTATTCGATTACTTGGAATATTTAATTCTGAATTTGAATGGTATTGATTTGGAGGAGATGCGTTTCCATATAACGTCTCCACATGTCATAACAATCGATTTATTGAGGGAACAAATCGGTGAGAAAATTATTTCAAGGAATAATTGAATTGATTGGTAAACTTAAGCCAAGGTGGTGCAGAATAATATTCCCCATTTTAAAATTAAATTTGTTATTTTTGATTTAACATATTTTTTCGCTTCTTTTTGCAGAGAATGCAAAAAATTATAAGTCACACAAATTGTTACTTACATTACAAATGTTACTTACATACAAATTGTAATTTACATTGTAGAAGAAGTATTTATTTTACTGAACTTCAAATTTCCCGAATTTTTAACGTTAGTGCGATTCCTTTCAAGCACAGAATACGAAAATTTTTAATTTTTTGGCAAGGTACTATACGAACAACAGGATCAGTTGAATTAATGCTGACGATTTCTAAATAAAATGCGAATTCAGTTGATTTTGCGTCACCCTGTATTTCACGTGGAAGCCTGAATATTGTATGTATGTATGTATTCTTAAAATGCGGAATACAGGTTCGAAAACGAATGCGGGTAAATACTAGTGAAAGCAAAATCATTAAGTTATTGTTGGCAGCTGTGAAATAATGCAACGACTGATATAAGACCAGACACGGAAGAATGAAGTATACAGATATAGTAGTAAACTAAAGCTAGCGGTACAAATCATTGACCAGCGTCAAAACTTCCGTTTTTTTGTTAAAATGATAAAAAATTAACTCAGCTGTATTTTGTTTATATTTTTAGATAACGGGTTATTCGGAAAGTTCGTAAGGATTTTACATTAGTTACCCTTTTAACGCTTGTAAACAAAAATGTGCATTAATAATGTTTATTTACATATTATTAATTCTCGTGTTATTTACAATGTTTGCGTTCGGATTCGATTTGATTTCCCCTCAGTTAGTCGAGGTGATTCAAATGGAAAATGTAGGTTGATACACATTATGCTTTTTTACTTCAAAAAAGGCAAGACCGCAAGTTAAAAACAAGATTTGCGCCGTATAAGGAGACGGTTCTGTTAAGGGGACACCGTTGTAAAAGTGGATTGTTTGGAAGACCGGCATAGCTCTGGTTGTCCTTCAAGCAGTGATGTCGAGAAAATAAAGGCCATAGTAGTCAAAGATTCACGAACTACCATCAGTGAGATAGCAGCTAAGTAAAACATTGGTAATTCGACCGTTTTTTACCATCTGAAAAAAACTGATACGTCTGGTGATATGATGTATGGGGCTCTTTTTACGACTTTAGAAAAAAAAATATGAGGCTCAATTTCTGAAACGAAGAGTAATTAGATACGAAAAGTGGACTGTGAACAACAGCGTGCAACAGCAACAGCGGTCACCGAATTCAAGTACGGCGTAAGACGACCTTCATCTTAACCATTAGTTACCGACCTGGTTTTTTAGTCACACAAGTACCGACCTGGGGTTTGAGAGGCCGCAAATACAACAGTGGGTTTTATAGAATATATGCATAATATATATGAAACTATAGCTTATATTGTTTGGATCTACAAATGAAAGAAAAGATAAAAATAATAATCAACTTTATTAAACTTTGAAATAATATGCCTTTAAATCTTTGGCTCCGTTTCTTAACTAAAAAATGACACTAAACAAAATAAAAATTATAAAAAATTTCACTTATTAGGAACCACAAAAAATACTTTTCCTGAAACTGTAGGGTTATATCTATTAGAAAAAATAAAAAATATCTGGACTCCTTAAAATAAAAAAATGCCCAACAACAAATTTACGCACAATCAGGACACATTTATTTAGTGCACTGTAAACAAACATGTTTTTTGCAAGAATAACATTGATATGTCGATTTTCTATTTAGTTTAGGTGGACAAGATGCGCATATTTTTCTTGTTTTTTTCTTCATTGACCTTGAAGTGTGTGTGAACTGCCGTAAAAAGCCGTAAAATGTTGAACTTTTTTGTCTAGTTTTAGTCGGGGAACTTCCCTTTTGTTTTTTTTTTTACAGCGCCAATCATCAGTTCATCAGCCATCAATCAGTTAGATTGACTAAACTTGAAGAGATTTACCACACCAAATCACTTTTTTTGAACTTCTCGACGCACGTTTCGCTAACCATGTTAGCATCATCAGGAGATGATTTAATCTGAGATTAAATAAAAGTGATTTGGTGTTTAGTGTAAATATTTTTAAGTTTAGTGTTTCTCACCATAGGTTCCAGTAGAAGAATTGATCTAGATTAAGATAAACCAATTGCCGCAAGTGATATTTTTATTGCTGCCATGTAAAGGTTGCGTCAAACCTAGCACGGCTTGAATGGGCACCAATAACTTATTTTCTTGGTCTGTTAGGTTTTCTCCGTCCGAACCTTTGCCACAATATAAATAACAACTATAAAAATATCCATTTTCAGCATCACATAAATACATGGTTTTTAGTCCTTATTTATCCGGTTTACTGGGCATGTAAATCATCAAAAATGAACGGCCTGAAAAGGTACCAGCATCTCATCTACAGTGGCATATTGACTTATGTTATACACTCTTTGGCGATTTGATACAAATCGACTTAAAACATAAGATATCGCAGCTAATTTATCTCTTTCCTTTCTTTGTCTCCTGTTTGTATCGTCCTGTTTGTATCGGCTTTGAGCCGCATTATCGTAGTATCGTAGTCACGTATACAATGTAACAAACATAAAGACCTATTTTTGGACATAACGCACCAAAAAACCTCCCTTCCAGTGCCATCAAAAAAGCCAATGAACGTTTGAAGTTCAATAATATCTATATTTTGTAATTCTGGCCGATCTTGGTTTGTATATTTCGATCTATATTCTAATAATTTAAAGTTATAATAATATGTCATCATCTAGATACTATTTCCATATATCGTATTTTCCTTTCCAATATTTTCTATCAAATTGGAAGTGGGTACTCGCAAAATAATATTATGTTGCGGTATTCTAACTGACGATCGGTTAGGAGGAATTTTTGACGACTTTTATTTATTTTTGCCCCTAAAATAACTGAGCTTAGAAAGCGGTGCATCTGACGAGGATTCGCAAATATTTTCCGTTCGAACTAGGAGCTGGGTTATAGCCTCAGCATTAAGTTGTAGCCTCAGCATATCAGTATCAGTACCTGTATGATGATCGCTGATTTCAAGTATAAAATTGTCTCCGACGTCAGTTACTTCCGATCCGTTGGAATCTTCTGCAATCAAGCTTTCAATCAAAGTCACGTTATTTTAATCCAAAAGATTTATAGGGCGCCCTGGTCTTATAGAAAGGCGTATTTTATCTATTATTCTTGAAAGCTATCTATGATTCTTGAAAGCATTTGAATCGATTCTTGAAATTATCATTCTTGAAATTAGCAGTTAGATTTCTGTAAATAGGTACTTTATTTATACCGTAGCTCAAACAAAAAACTGACATAAGTACCGACGTCGGGCCTGAGAGGCCGCGTCGTAATTTGAATTCGACATAATACACTAAAATCATATTCGCCGGCATTACTACCACACTCAACGGCGTCGGCGCAACTAAACTCGCAGTTACTAACGAGAGCAGATCCCTCCTGCTCTGGGAAGGGGTAAATCTAACAACTTGTCAACCCGCCAAGGCCTCACAGGCCCTACGTTGGTACTTAAAGATTAATAAAAGTATGCATTGCTTTTCGTTTAGTTTGGATTGGAAGAGACTCATATCCTTTGAACTTCTTCTTACGTAACCAAATCATCAGCGCAAACCTCTATTGTTCCTAAGTAGACTGGCTGAAAGAAGCAATTGAAGAAAACCAGACTTAGCAAGCAGAAGACGTCGTGTTTCATCATGACATGAACAGTCAGAACCAGATAAAAAATATGGGTATAGACACCTGGACATTACAGCCTCGGACTACCATCTATTCTGCTACCTCCAAAATTTTTTAAATAGAAAATTTTAAATGGGAGAAAAAGTGAAAACAAATTGTGGATACTTTTTGATAATAAAGATGCTAAGTATTGGCAAATATGCAATGTTTCTTCCACTACGTTAGCTCAACTTTGTAAATAATAATGATAATTATACAATAGATAAAATAAATATTTACATAAACTATCAGTAAAAAAAAATTCTAAGAACTTTCGGAACAACTCTATATATATTTCTAAACGGTAATATCTAATGAAAATGTTGCTTGCTTAATCTTTAGTAATCGTGGTACAATAATTTGTTTTTCTAATGGTGTGACTTTTTCGCACCTTTGTTTCTTAAATCGTCATTATTGTAGAAATGTCGATAATGATCACAAAACATTAAAAAATTTACTTTTCTTTCGAAACAACTCAAAACGCATAACAGTATTCATTAAAGACTTAAATCCGAATATGACGGATTGTTAATTCTAAAATTCAAGTATTCTAACACGTTTAATCTGTGTGTCAATCAATGACAATTAAATCTTTGACATAAAGTGAAAGGTTTCAATTATAACGAATCGCATGTTTGTCAACCATTATAAACTTTAGTTATAATGGTTAATTATAGATTTATTGATAATTATATATTTATTGTTAATTATATATACATAAATTAATTCGGTGACTTTCTTTTATAAATTGCATAATTGACGTACAACAAAATATAACTAACTGTGCATTAAATATTCACAATGTGCTCATTATCTTCGATAAAGTTTTCTTCTATTTATTTGATTACACTTGTGACAGTGTTTCCTCTTAGAGTGGTTTAGATAATTTTCATGACTTCAGAAACATTTTTCTTTAATAGAAATGCACAAAAAAATCTTTAGGTCTCTCAAAGGCTGTGTATCGAATGCCATCTTTTTTATAACTGCTCTGCAAGATGATGTTCTTAGGTATGTTTCTTAATACAATAGATTAAAGTAAGGTGAGAAAATGAAGTATCAAGTTCGAACTGAGATAATTGTTTAAAAAATCAATGAATGAAGAGGTCCTAGCTTGAAGAGCAGCGATGTTCTGGTTGACCAATTATGGTGTATTCTGAAACTCCGCTTGAATCCATTTAAACCAGTTCATCAACATGTACTTGAACATTCCTCAACTAATTATTCCAAATGAATAAAAATGACGTTTGGACATAATAACCTAAAAATTTAATAAAAGTAAGCGATATAGGGATATTTTCCATGAAGAAGATGGAATGAAAATTTACTTCTTTTGTAGTAATCTAATCTTCATTTTAAAAAATTCTGCTAAGGGTCTAAAAATAGTTCCAAAGAGTCATATGTATCCAGGTTGGTCAATGATGAATTACATGGAAAATGTTAAAGTAATTTATATTCAGCAGTGGACATGGAAAGACTAATAAAGAAAAAGATCATCTTTGCTCTTGCAGATGTTTCAAAATTGTTCATTCCAATATTGTTGACGTCTCTGATTGTTTGTTTTTACCACTTGTCTTCCTCCTGGTTTACCTACTATTGGATACTCCTGGTCTCCTACCTACTCTGGTAACATTTTTCCTACTCTTTCTCTGGTAACATTTTTTCTACTCTTTTTATGATAACATTCTTTCTACTCTTTCTCTGGTAGCATTCTTGGTTATTGATTTAAACTGTTCCTATTGTATAAGCTACCTCCATCTTTGTGCTTTAATTATTTTAACTATCATTCGTCTCTATTCTCGATTATCCAAACATTTTTTTATCATTTTCCTTTCTAATATTTTCAGTTACTCTTCATCTCTTCTATATTGTTATCTTAGTTCTTCTGTTTAGGTTCAAGTTTCTTAATTATTTCCGATTTGCCTCAACCCATATTCTGTTTTCTACTTCTACGCTACTTTTGTTCTTGCTGTTTATGTTTACACCTATATTTGAAATTTTGCACACTAACAAATTTATATTTCCCAATATAGATCTACGTAATTTTGTCTCTGTGTCCCAGATCTTTCAGAAAATTATTAGGTATTTAGTTTTCGCTTCGTTAACTTCTAGTCCCTTTGTTTTCTGGTTCTCCGGACAATAAGATAAATAATTCTTCGAGGATTTATTATCTCGATCAATTAATGTTATATTGTATTGGTATTGAAGTTCTAGTTATTAAATGTTTCTGCATTTATTTGAAATGTTTTTTGTTTAAATTTTTTATATAGTGTGTGTGTGTGTGTGTTCGGTTTTTTTCCGGGAGTTCATCCGGTTGTTGAGTTGGTCCCTGTCGGGAGTATGCAGACGTTTCGTCAACATCTTATTTTGCACATTCGGTGCTTACTGCCGCAAGGTTCGTGACTTTCTGAGAGAGATCGGCCTGCCATGTGATATCTATCTCTTCTGGCCTCGGTCTTAGTCGATAGCTCTGCCCCCTGAGGCGGTCGCGACGTTTTTGTTTCCAGTCGTGCTCTGGATATCGTGTTGTCTGTGTCTAGGGGTCTAAGAACGCTTTTCCACGTTGGCAGCAAGTGCAGAACGTCATCCCTCTTGTTTAGACTTTCTTACTTTTTGATCTCTATAGCTTATCTGATCTGGCGTGTCCGAAAATGGTTTATGTTGGCTATCTCGTTGCATTCATCAAAGTTAATTTTGTGGATGTTTTTTGCTTATTCCGTATGCTTGTTTTGTGTTCTTCCATTCTGACAAATATTGTTCGGTTTGTTTGTGCGATGTAGGTTTTGTTTCAGCCTGAGCATGAGATGCGATAAACTCCTTGATTTTCTAGTTTGACCTTTTCTTTCGGGTCTTTCAAGGATGCGCCTATTGTTCGGTGAGGTTTGTATGCTATCCTTATTTTGTGTTTTCTTAAAAGTCTTCCGTATCGGAAGAGTTTTAAGTCCGTTGTTCCTTTGATGTATGGCAGTATTACAATGAATGTCTCTTCGGCTTGTTCTGTCGTTTTTTGTGTTTGATGTTGTTGTATTGCACGGCTGATTGTCTTTTTTGAGTAGCCGTTTTGTTTTAGAGTGTTCGTTATATTGTTGAGTTATGCCTGTTTTGCATCGTTGTCCGTAAGCTGAATGGATCTTGAGATTAGGGTGGATTTGCCTGGATGCCTACTGCCTGGATTTGAGTGGGGTGGTGATGTGACTGTGCATTGAGATATCTGTTTGTGTGTGTTTTCTGTATACCGTGTGTCGTCGGCGCCCCTCTGTTGTTTTTGTGACTAGAACGTCCAAGAACGGTAGCTTGTTTCGTTCTTCAATTTCGAGTGTGAACTGTATTTTTGGGTGTTGGGAGTTCAGATGTTCCAGGAACTTGTAGAGCTCCGTTTTTCCGAAAGACCATGATAAATATGTCATCGGCGTATCTTAACCAGAACTTTGGTTTGATACGGGCCTTTTCAATGGCTTGCCTTTCAAAATAGACCATGAATAGTTTTGCCACAGCAGGAGAGAGGGATGACCCTATTGCTGCGCCTTCTGTCTGTCGGTAGAATTTGTTGTCAAATAGGAAATACGAGTTCTTTAAACAATGTCTTGCGAGATCCAGGAGATGGTCTTCAAAGTTCTCGTTCTCGGCAATTAATTCTAAGGCCTCTTCTATTGGGACGCTGAGATACAGGGATTTTACGTCAAAACTCGCGATGATACGGACTTTTATGATACGTTCATCAATAAATAATTCAAGTTCGTTTCTCAATAATTCTAAATAACTTTCCCCATTTAAATTTTGTTATATGAAGATAGGTTCGATCACTTGTTTATTGTAAATTCCACACCATACATAAACCACACCATAAAAATATTTTCTTCAATAACAACATTTTTGTTCAATTCAGCACACACATCGCGTATACTTAAACTACCAGCATGAAGAAAAATTAATTCAACTTTTCTCTTTTTGATTAAATCACTGATTCATCTTAGCAACTTAATTAAAACGTTATTTTTATACAGATTCAAATATTATAGTTTTCAAATAACACAATGACATCACAATAATGATGGCTTCTTTCAAACAACACAATTTTTATATCATTTCCAAGGCCTACTATTGCTATATGAGCTTCTTTTATTTCCTGCCGACTGCAAATTATTTTAGTTGTTTTTGCTAATTATTCTAAAACGGCTACTCCAATAAAGAAATGACAACATTTTTTATTTCGAATTTTAAGATTTGTCAAATTATGTTAAAAAAATACGGTGTTGCCATTTAAAAATATTGTTTTAGTAGCTACTGAAGAAATCTGGCAACAACGGAAAGAATTGTTTGTAAATTTTTACAAGTATTTTTACAAATTTACTGCAAGTTTGCATTTGGAAGTACTAGTTTATCACTTCAAATAAAAAAGTTCGGTTATGCCTGATTTTATATATATATATATATATATATATATATATATATATATATATATATATATATATATATATATATAAAATATATATATATATATATATATATATATATATATATATATATATATATATATATATACATATATATATATATATATATATATATATATATATATATATATATATATATATACATATATATATATATATATATATATATATATATATATATATATATATATATATATATATATAATTTTTTTTTTATTGCCCTTCACTTTATTTAGAAGAGAATGCATGAAATTACTGAAATTTTGCACGCACATGCTTCTGTTGTTTTTATATAATTCAGGTAATTATAGTATATCTTCGCTACATAATACACCTTTGTCATTGTGCAGATTTTCATTCTTTCTATGCTCTATATATTATTATTACATTAATCATCGTTTCATTCTTAATACATACTAAAAATAGCTATTAAGGAAATTATATATGCAATGAATGTTCTAAAATATCATTAAAACAACTGATGCTCGTTCAAAACATATATATTACTACTCATGGAGAGAAATTTGTTTGAAAGCTAAAAATCGCTTCCAAACCAAATATTTGTTATCAATTATGCTGGTAAACAGACAAAGGTAGACCACTAAGAACTCCACTTAAATCACTATTTATAAAGCAACTAAGGAAAAATGCGTAATTATTTTTTTTGCTTGAAAATTTTTATCAAATTAAATTACGAAGAATATTCTATTTTTTTCTTAAAAGTCTGGTAAACTAGATCTATTCGTGTCTTGGAATCATCGGTGTGAAACACTGAACTCGAAGAGATTTAGCGGTAAACACTGAATCAGTCTTTTAAACTTCTTGAATTTTAGCATCATCCCCTGATGATGCTAAGATGGTTAGCAAAACCTGTGTCGAGAAGTTTAAGAAAGTGATTTGGTATTTAGTTGTAAATCTCTTCTACTAAACTAGTTAAAAAATGATCTAAAATATTACCTAAAATATTTTTTTAAATTCTTTAATTAAACTACCATTTACAAAATTCTACTGTACGGTTAGATGACTTATATCGAAACATAATTTATATGGAATTCAATGTTAGATATTTAAAATTCTCTGATATAAAATTTCGATGTTTTAAATTTTCTAACATTGCTGTTGGTCTCAAGGTCCAGTTCTAATGCGTTTCGTTTTTCTCGTGGTCTAAAGGTTAATTTGCCTGTAGTTATATTTGGCACTCGATACGCAGAAATGAAATGTTTTTCTAAGAAATTTCGAAATCTGGCTACATTTCATTACAATACGCATATTTATTATTTGAATGTTGTCCAGTTATACTAAAATAATTGAGGTTACACATTTTCGAGTTTTGATAGTAATAGTAATAACAGTTAATATGTAGTGATAGATTCTGTTGGTACTTGACATTATTATATAGGAAATAAGCCATTACAAAATATGTAAATGATTGACAAACAATACTGTTTACCGAACTAAGTTTCGTTAAGCGCTTTGGAATTATTAGTCAAATTTCATGACAACTTTCAGAGCTTCTACTTCTTGACATGTGAGGTTCCCAGTGTACGTGATTTAAAATGATTATTATTACAGAGATTCGTCCAAGTTCGCTGCATGGAAGCAGACTGGAGTTGAAGTTCCAATAATAACTGATTGAAATTATGGTATGTATACCTCCAAGGAAGACAGAGGTCGCTAAATGCTTATAGATATTATTAAATATAGATAGTATTTAAATAAATAAGTAAAGATTATACATTTCCATTATAATTTAAATTGTATATATAACAATTGTTTCGACACACAGTGCCTTTTTCAAATAAAAACTATGTTAAACTAACAGTAAGAAAAGTAATTACAACCTAAATTGTTCATCGACCTAATAATCGACCGAACCCCATTTTTTGTCAACGTCTAGGAGACTTTTATTCATTTGTAGGCTCTCTAAAAGATTTAATTTTTTCGATTTATTCTAATTATGTAACATTTGAAAATTGTGATTGAAAGTATGCTTTTCTAAAATTAAGTGGTTAGTGTTTGTTGTTTAGTGTAACTTCTTTTATGCTCATAGAGCCTAGCAGAGAAAGATATTCCTATTTGACCAGTATAGACTTTTGGACATGACCCACACTCAATTATATAAATTCCTGATTTATAGAGTTTATTTGTTCGTTACTAGTGTTTTTTTAAAAGCAATATTTAAACCTTTTCTTTTGGATAAATGTTTAGACACTAATTTGGTAACTTTTCCTGTATATGTAATTGTTTTGTACGCTGCTTTCTTGATATTCTTGACAGGATATATCAAATTAACGGTTTTATTATAACTTTTTTAATTATTTTATTTATAATGTTTGGATCATATCCGTTATTTATTATAATCTGATTGATGACATTTAATTCTTTATTATAATTATAAATTGACATCGGGCTATTTAATAATCTATGAATAAATTAATTAAATACTGCCAACTTTTGTGAGTAAGGATGGCAAGATTTATTTTGTATAACTAAATCTGTATGAGATGGTTTATGAAAAACTGCAAAACCATGTTTATGTTTATCATGTCTATTCTAATAATTATTAAGTCTAGAAAGTTAATATTATTATGTTCCTCGTGTTCAACTGTTAGTTTAAGGTTCTTATGTAAAGATGTCCTTATGTAAAATTTTTCATAAACCATAAACCATTTAATTATATAGATTAAATCTTGTCATCCTTATTCAAAAAAGATGGCAGTATTTAACGTTTATACATAGATATATCAATAGATAATTATAATAAAGAAATGAATATCATCAAATAGATTCCAGTAAATAACGGATACGACCCAAACATTATAAATAAATTAATTTTTAAAAAAAGTTGTAATAAAACTATTAATTTAATATATCCTATCAATAATATCAAGAATGCAGCGTACAAAACAATTACATATAAAGGAAACGTTACTAAATTAGTGCCTAAGCATTTATCCAAAAGAAACGATATAAATATTGCTTTCAAAACAAACAATAGTATTGGACGCCTCACTAAAAACAATAAAAGTCAAATAAATAAACTCTATAAATCAGGAATTTATTTAATTCAGTGCGGGTCGTGTCCAAAAGTCTATTTTCGACAAACAGGACGATCTTTCTCTACTAGACTCAATGAATATAAAAAAACATAAACACAAAGAATATAAAGTTTTTTCGGAACATAGAAGTTACACTAAGCAACAAAATAATTCTTATTAGGCTGACCACTTATTGTTAGAAAAGCATACTTTCAATGATAACTTAAAACCGTTACATAATGAGAACTAATCCGAAAAATTAAATCTTTTAAAGAGCCTAGAAATTAATAAAAGGAAATATTTGGATATTTTGCTAAATGACCAGGTGGACTTGAATGGTTGGTTTATTATTATTAACTTATAGACCCTGCTAGACGTTGACTAAAAATAGGTTTCTTCACTATCATGTTTTATGATATTATTAGGTCGATGGACAGTTTAGATTGTAATTACTTTTCTTACTGGTAGTTTAACATAATTTATATTTGAAAAAGACACTGTGTGTCGAAATAATTGTTATACATACAATTACGTACATACATACAGTGGAAATTTTAGATATTAATCTTTGCTTATTTATTTAAAATTAATTTATATCAATATCGGCTACCCTACCAAGTTACATTTATTATTTAAATATCATAAAATTAGTTAAAGAAATCCTTATTATTTATATCTTTACTATTTTATGTCGTGACAAATTGAAAGTTCAATAAGTGATAAAAAAATATTTTCTATTTTTTATGTTAATAAGAAACTCGATTTTTTTTTTGGTTAGCGGCGCATTAGTAATAATGATAATTTAATAATATTAATAACGATAATTAACGACTGGACCTACAACAACCGCGGTCATCAGCTATCGATTATCCCTAGCCAGCATTTCCCTCGTGCAGTCAACCCTTGCTTTTCCGCGTAACCATAAGCCTCTCGAAAAGCCTATCGACTGGCGAGTGACCAACGTAGAATACCTCTAAGATGTCATCCGGCTTTACCTATCATCGAACTGGGGTGATTGAAGAGAAATTCCATATCGGATTTTACACTCTTGCCTGTTGAAATGCGTTACGCAAGCCCAGTGTCTCTTCGGAGGGTCACCTACAAGTACCAGCCGTAACAAACGATGCGGCATTTCGACCTCCGACTTCAGCAGCCGAACCAAGGGCAGATACCAATAGAATTTTGCAGAGGATGAGTAAGGTGGAGACGAGAATTCAGAATAAAATAATTTGCGGCAAGAGATTAAAGAATGCAGCAGGGAACGGAGATTTATGGTAATAAAATAACTTAAAACAGGTAATTGATGGATAAGAAAAAATCGGAAGAAAAGAACATATACATATTGAAAGAATAGACGACATTAGACTGACTAAAAAGACAAGAATACCTAGGCCAGACGGCAAAAGAACACAAAGCTGCCCTAATAATCGTTGAAAAGAGTGCTGGGCCTCAACATATCAAGAGGTTTAACAAGGAAAATATTCGGACATTTTGTCTATTTATATACGAGATGTGTAAATAAATTAATGAAAGTGGTGACGTAGCTTTCCATCTGGTAATACTGTTGGCTTCCCCTTTGAAGGCGAGGCAGGCCAACCATCCCGGAACAAGTTCCGAAAATGAGTGGCAACAATTTCGAGCAACGGTGCACTATGTTTTTTTTTGTTTCAAACTTGGGCATAGTGCGATGGAGGCCATGGTGTGGCTGTAGTTTGCCATTCCTAGCTCTGGCGCTTCGTCTCCCTGTTGTATTCAGAAATCGAAAAATCATCTTCAGTAATGACACATTCAGATAATTCTACACTAGTAATGGCACAGCGAAATGTTTTCGGGGATTATTTTCGTGTAGATTCCTCTAGTTTACAAATTTTACCTTTTTTATATACCCCGAAAGAAATGTATATAAATATGTTAACATACCTTACTTAAAACCAAAAGTGTTAACAGAAATAATATTCTATATTATATATATATATATATATATATATATATATATATATATATATATATATATATATATATATATATATATATATATATATATATATATATACATATATATATATATATATATATATATATATATATATATATATATATATATATATATATATATATATATATATACTATCACGTTACATTTTTTTCTTCAGTCAAATGATTTTTTTCAACAACCCTACGTGGTGACTTCAGTTTAATATTTATTTATTCGATTCATACAACACATATCTATCTAGATTTAATCTAGATTAAATCATCTCCTGATGATGCTAACATGGTTGCGAAACGTGCGTCAATATCTTTAAAAAAGTGATTTGGTGTTTAGTGGTTTTAGGGGTTTTTAATCTTTGAGTTTAATCTCGTATGCTAACATATTCTAGAAGAAGAAGAATCAAAGAAGTAATAATTGTTTCGAAATGTTATTTGTTATAAAGGGTGTTACAATAAGAGCGCAAGATATGTATTGGGCGCCATTTTGACTGTCACGATTCGATAGATCAAGAATTGTGACAGGTCGATAAGAGACAGATAGGAGTTAATAAACCTGAAGCGCTAAACGATACAGCAACGCGTTCTTATTGTTAAACATTACTATCAAAATGGTGAAAGTTTGGTTGAAACGATTCGGAAAGTGCATCCGATTTTCGATAGAAATAATTTTCCAAATTTATAAACAGTGAAAAGAATATTCGAAAAATTCAAAAGAAATAGTTCAGTTATTGATGACGCGACATACGACACGAATTCGTAGTGGTCATTCAGAACAAAATATTACGGGCGTTCATGAGAGTGTGGCCAAGAGTCCTGGGTCTTCGATTCATCATCGAGAACAAGAACTGAACATTTCAATAGCCACTTTTCACCACATTCTCACCAAAGATTTGCATCTTCGGCCATTATTGGAAAACAAGAAGTGAATGCCGATTTTGTGGACAAAATCAGTTTCAGCTCGATGGCTTCGTTAATAGGCACAATTGCCGCATTTGGGACTCAGGAAATCCACGAATAATTCGTGAAAAACAAAAACATCCTCAACGTGTTATTGTTTGGTGTGCATTGTGGTCTGGATGAATTATTGGACCATTTTTCTTTGAAAACGAGGCAGGTAATGCATTAGCGGTAACTGGCGAACGTTATCGTGAGATAATAACCCAGTTCTTTGTCCCTCAATTAGAATATATGAGGTATCAGCAGGACCCTGTCACATTTACCATACCGTCCGCGAAACATTGATGGTCTTGCACGAGTCTTTTCCTAGTCGTGTCATCCCCGGTTTTGGGGATCACATTTGGCCACCACGATCTTGCGTTTTAACGCCTATAGACTTTTTTGTGCGGTTTTCTGAAGTCTCTAGTTTACGCCAACAAGTGAAGGCCAACACTGAAGGTCGAAATTGAACACTGTATCAACGAAATATTACCACATTTATGCAAAACCATTATTGAAAATTTCGCCAGAAGAATATGCGTCTGCCACCAAAACCGTCGCGCCACCAAAACAGTCATCAATGTGAGTTTTATAAAAAAATATAATTAAACTATTTGTAGGGTATCACGAGAAAACAAAACACATACTTATTATTTAAATCAATAATTTTATTTCAATAAAAATTATACTGTTAAATATATACATAATAAAACTTCCCCTAACAAGGACAATATGGATAATATATTATATTAGATTATAATATGTAAACTATATTAATAATCAATTCAGAATAAAAACATTCACTACCCAAAATAATATACATATTCGTTTGATTGCATAATAGTTTGATTGCTTTCATTGAAGTTTGCAATACTTCTAAAACCACACCGATTTCCCGAACCCCGAACCACCACACTAAACTTTATTAACAATATTTTCAAAAACATTCACCTATACTACATTATTACTTTAATTAAGCTTTTCAGTATTTTTGAAACGATAGTGATTTTTCGCCTTACATGTTTTACAAACCATCACATTAGACTATTGATTTAATAATATTTGCAAATATAAATAAATCTGGCTGCTAACTAACTCTAATGCATGACCAGCCAGATATTTCCCAAATAAGAGAAGGCACTTAAACCACTTTTTTTGAGTAGAAAACTTGTATAGTTGAAGTGTGGGACTCTCCTGTTGAGGTCTAACCACTAGAAAACCACTATATACCACAATAAATCCTGGGACCACTGTCAGACTACCATTAGTCTTCAATGGCTATAATAAATTTATAACCTATGTTTAAACATACCCTATCACATGAATATGTTCAATCATAAGAAATCCTTTTTGTTTGGATAGTAGGATTGCTTTTCTGTTTCTCTTTATTTGCATACTCCTTCAGATGTTTGTTTCGATTCCATGGAAAACTGCTTTGCCAGTCCTTAATTTAACTAGTTGATGTTTATCCAACTGATCATACACATTTTTGTACTCTTCGACTATCTACAAATTTGATTATCCTGGAATATCCTATAAATTTTCATAATTATAAGACTTCTCATATATGATTGATTACCTTCCAAATTGGTATTCGAATTTTGTTCTTGTCTATTCGCGCTTTCTTGAATATTATTATTCGTATCATACAAAATAGACGATCCTGTAGGGTTTTCTGATTGTTACTACATTCGATTGTGTTGCTACATGTATATTCTTTGCGGACACACAGGAATATTCCCTCTTATAAATTTCGCGCGTTTATTTGTTTTCCCTTCATGAATTAAATAATAAAAATAAAACTTATAAAAACGAATACAAAAAACAAAAGGAACCCTAATCTAATTTTAATATTTTATTCTGAACTTATCTTTGAGCTTCCATATAAAATAAATATATAAGCCAATATAAAGATATATGAGTATAATGTCGAAAACAGCACCGAAGCCTAAATAACATTTAAAAGCAAGTATATTTTCAAATTGCTAGCAAACCAACAAATGCAGTCAAAGAGATAGATTAAACTTATAGAACAATGACCAAGATTGATAAATTACTTTATTTGCCCGAGAATTCTCAGAAAGAGCCCGAAAAAAAAATTTCGGTATAACTTCCGAATTGTTCCGAGCCGACCCCTTATTGGCGATATTGGTCTTCGTTACTATTGTGAAGTGACATACGTTCGGGTTTTTTTCGGCAACTGTTGGCACGTCATCGGCACTAGGTTTAAAAAAATATTTTTAATTTTATATAACTTTTTAATTATAAGGAAAAAAATAAAAATAAAAATAGTTTTATTATAAAACTTATATATGATCTTTCCCTTTATAACAAAAAAAAAGTTAAAATGCCCAATGCAGTGGTAAAGACACTGCTGAAAATTTAATTTGCGACTACTCTTAAAATGAACAATAATAATAATATTTTTATTCAGAGATAAATATTGATTGACTCGTATATCGGCTATTATTTATAACGCACGCTATTATCAAACCGAGGCACACTATTCTCAGACCAGTTTGATAATGCCGCGCTTTCCAAGATTTTTTTTTCATCAAGTTTGAGTCGCTCATACCAGTAGAATATTATAGCTATAATCCCTTAAGGGCACGGTATTTCTCCAACTCTTCCGTACACGTAACAAGGGAAATTTTCTGCAGCAGGATTCCTGTTTTTGTTATCTCTGTAGCTGTAGCAAAAAATAACTGAATTTAATAATGCAACTTACTTTGCTTTTCCATTTTAAAATTGTCCAAATTAAAACTAAAGAAAAGTAGCTATTTACCTATTAATTACTATACGATGCAAATGCTTTTAATAGGAAAAAAATATGATAGTAGATCGTGAAGAAACAATTTTTTACAGGTAAAATTTAAAGAATGGCGGCAACAAAAGCTTTAGTTTACGACTGGAGGAAACCTTTCTAAAAGTAAAAAATCCATGTATGTATATCACTATAAATAAGAGAGGGGCTTTCAGCTCCGCTGCACTTTGATTTTCGAAGGCATCGCGTTTTGTTTCAACGATCGGTCAACGCGCTGAGAAATGAAAGGAATTGCACAGCTGAGTGTAAGTGCTTTCGGTGAAAATTGTTTGTGTTTACCGATTGGATTACGTTGGGACTTTCGATTCACTTGACGAAGAAAAATGTGATAAAATGTGATTTTGTGAATTAAGGGAATACTGTTTCCATTGATTTGTTTATATTTAATACTATTTTTAAAGTGTATATCACATTTTTTTCTACAAGTGTGTACTTGTTAACATCAAGATAAGTAACAATTTTTTGTGGTTTTAGATTATATTGCCAATATGCATTGGGCTTGTAATATCCGAGGCAGGAACTAAAGATGAGCAGCTCAAGCCTCAACTCAATGGTGGAAATGCCATAAATCCAGCCACGAAACCGGAGCATTTCAATTATCAACAATTTGCACAGTTTGGGGCTAGATATCAAACGCCGCAGCAACATCCACAACCTAAAACACAATATCTTCAACAAGCAGTTCCATATCAGCATAACCTTGAGGTATGTATATAAAATAAATTGCAATATAAAAGAAATTATTTTCTTCCCAATGATAAAGCTATTGCGCAACAAAGCAGACTACTTTCCAACTTAAGAACTATAATTATATTACAGATTTAATCTTTTGTAAAAGCTAAATTGCTAAATAAGTCTTTATCTCAAGTTGTTTCAAGAATATCTGAAATTATGTATGAAATATTGTTTTTTTCAATGTAGTTTCCTAAAAGGTCGATACACTTCGCCCAAACAATTTCCCACTTATTATGTCTTCCATAAAGTACGACTTATCGAACGTATTTTTTCCTGCCAGCCATTTCAATTCTTCGTGAAATTTGTTGCATAATACTCTCCTGTGAACGTCTTTACCTTTCTCAAATAGCCGATGAAGATAATGCCTTGCGAATCTCAGAAAAGCGTGGCGATGCCTTTTCCGAGCGATGGAAGCGTCTGCACCTTCTTCGTTCCTCGGAAAAAAGCCACAGTTTTAAGCATTCTGCTATGACGTACTCACTCAATTCGGTTTTTGCTTTGCAAGTGAATGCGGCACCCACCGCGCTGATAGCTTTCTCATAATCAAATGTTCGTATATGATATTTAAACGCATTCATCCGAGATGTTTATCATCTCAACAACCTTTCTAACCTTCACTCTACGATTGGCCAATTCGTTTTTTCTTGGCCATTTCAGTAGTGAACTCAATGTTCTGCCCTGAGTGAGCAGCATGCAGGTTAGTACTGGTTTGACCATATACTGAGTTTTGATAAAATACTTATGAATCACGAAGTGTGAGGGAGCAGAGTGCCCATAATACTTTTTCAACTTTTCTTCAGTTTGTGCAATTCTTTTTCCATTCAAAAAGTAGTTTTTAATCGATAAACGAAATCTGTTTTTCTATTATAGCAAAAATATCAAACTTATCAGTTTTTGAAGACTGTCAAAACACTACTAAATGTCATATCGGCTTGAAATACATGAAACGTTACTAAAAATGCTTAATTATGTATCTACTTATTTAAAAGAGTTAACAATTAGGGTTGGAGACGCATCAACAACTACAAAGCTATTTAGCTTAAAAGAGTTACTTTTCAGAAATACAATCACCTTCGCATAATCGCCCTGCTATAAAAAATCTGACGTCACTGTATTCTCACTTACAAATATATATATATATATATATATATATATATATATATATATATATATATATATATATATATATATATATATATATTACGCTAATTGAAAGTGAGTTCGCGGAGCGGAAATGATAAAACAAGATTATAGTTGAAAAAATGACTTTATTCCTTTGTATATTCTCCCTTAAGCTCAATACATTTTTTACCGCGGTTCTCCAATTCATTTATTCCATCCCTGAAACGATTTTCTGGACGTCTAATTCAAAATATTCATCTACGTCTGCTATAACTTCTTCATTTGATGAAACAAGCTTACCACGTAGGACTTTTTTGAGGTTTTGGAACAGATGAAAATCAAAGGGGGCCAGATCTGGTGAATATGGTGGATGATCCAACAATTCGTGGTGTATTTCCTTCAATTTGGCCATTGCAAGAACACTTTTGTGAGTCTATCGCCCATTGTGAGCCCATTGTCTTGATAAAAAATATGTTTTTTATTCGCTAAACCAGGTCTTGTCTCACGAATTTTTGCATCCAATTAATCCAAAAGATTTGGATAATACTGTCCTGTTATTGTTTTACTAGTTCGAAGGTAATTAATTAACAAAATGCCTTTTGCATTCCAAAAAATTGATGCCATAAACTTTTTGGCCGACCAAACCCCGTTCAACACCCGTTCAGTTGAGATGTCCATGACCTTAGCAATTTCACTCAAAGTCAATTGTCATCCATAACCATATCATGTATTGAATAATTATTTGTTCAGTAGTGTTAGTTGCACCTATTGGACGTCCAGAACGAGGATCATCATCCAAGCGTGTACGACCTCGTTACCTGTCCACTTACATACCATTGTTTTTGAAGGACCAGACTCCCTTCATACATTTACCATGTCACTATGAATTTACATTGTCTAGAAATCTTTTTTACAAAGAATTTAAAAACTGTACGATTTTACTACATTTTGAAGTTTCATCAACAATTTCAATTGTTGGAGCATCCACCATATTTACCAGATCTGCACCCTCTGTTGTGGGTGCCTCAAAAGCCAAAAGGCTTTTGAGGTGCCAAACCTCAAAAATTTCTACGTGGCAAGCGTTTTTCATCAATGAAGAAGTTATAGCAGCCATATATGAGTATTTTGAAGGGTTTCCAGAAAATCACTTCAGAGATGGAATAAATGAATTGGCGAACCGCTGTAAAATAATTTATTGAGCTTAAGGGAGAATATACGGAAGAATACAATTCCGGGTGTCGATCCATTCATTCTGTGAAGAGTCACGACGTTTCGCCAAAATCTCATTTGCCATTTTCAAGTGTCCGTTTCGACTGAAGAGTCCAACTGACATGCACGGGTCATTGCCCATGCTCTTATAGGAGCAAGTATGTATTTAAATGGATATCAAATATATATATCCTCATATATAGGGTGTAATGGTATGGTGTGTCATTAAAAATAATGAAAATATTCTTAATTAACTTTTGTTCAGTAGGGCCCTTCAAGTTCTAAAATAAAATTTGAAATTTCATGATAATTCTGAAGCGGTATGAAATAAAAACTTTAAACTCGCATACGTAGGATAATTTGGTGGTATTGTTGAAAATGTACAATAAACAATGGCGCAGACAGAGGATAGTGATGCCAGGTTTTATAAATAAAAAATGCAAATTGTAGTAAATCGGTATTTATTGAAGCCCTCTCTAAAATTTGTGCAAATAACAGTTCCTGTTGATCCCCGTCACGGCTTCTTAGATTGGTATAACACTGTCATAAAATGTTCCTTTTATGGCCAGTTTGAGTTTTGGAAACAGGAAATAGTCACACGGAGATAAATCAGGCGAATACGGAGAATATTGAAGCACATAGACTTGTTTTTTTTTTCACCAAGAATTCACGAATCGCGACGTTCCCGTAAGATGGTGTATTATCGTGCAACAAAAACCAACTGCGCTTTGATACCAACTTTCCTGCGCTTGGAATTCGGTCCTTACTGGAAAAAATCCTTCGCAATTCATCTCACAGTCGAATTCGCATTACAACGATTATTTTTTCCACCAACTTATTGAGTTTTTTGATTTTTGGCCGGCCTGGTTTTAGGTCATCTTCCAAAGCATCACGACCGTCTGGAATCGCTTAACCATTCGAACACACGTATACGAGATACGCAATCATTACCATAAACTTTTTTCATCAATTCAAGTGTTTTTTATTTTATCGAACTTGAAACAAAATTTAATATAAGCTCTTTGCTCCATCGTGTTTTTGTGATAAGGCGACAAAATGAACTGTCATTTTAAGCGCTATAACTTGACTATCAGTTGATCGATTCTAATGGTGGCAGTCTCGTTTTATAAAGGAGATGACAGCTTTCAGATCATATATTGTTTCAATAGATGACGCTAGTAGTTTTCTTTAAATTTAAAAAGTCCCATTATTTTTCCGACATAATAAATATGTAAATAATGTGTAAATATTTATTTAAATCAATAACATTACTTCCTTGAGTTAAAGATTCATCTTGCTTATTCTCTTTACCGGGTGCTTCATTTTACAATGTACTACAAGACGCATTACCGAGAATAGTGCCAAACTAGAATTGAATGAAATTATTTTTGTTTTAGTAATGAGTCTAGATTTTCTTTGATGATTCTGATCTATGTAATAGCTCTTTCAAATTGAGCTTTTTTTTTAATTGTTGAATAAAACACAGATGGCGTTGTAAATTTGCCTAGGTCTAATCTCATTTCAGAAGTGTAATGTATGACATTTCTAAAAATGTCACACAATATTTACGGTTTGCACAATCATCTATCTGAAAGCACTATCAAACTCAAACTGTGCACTTCAAACTGTTCAAAAATTTCAAGGAACTGGTTCGGTGCAAGATAAAAGAATAGCAATATATAGTAGTAGTTCTCGTTCGCAAGAGCATATTGATTTGGTACGTGAAAGTATTGCTCAAAACCCATAAATTTCCATTAGTCGACGTTCACAAAGATTTGGACTCAGTGAATCTACAACATGGCGTTTTCTACAAAAGGACTTCCTTGAAGGCATATATGGTTCAAATAAAACAAGAAATAAAGCCACTGTATCATTCAAAACGTCGTATATTTGTGATTTGGATCAAATAATAAACAGATGATTTTTCTCAAAAAATCATATCTTCAGATGAAGCACATTTTGAAATTAGTGGCTATGTTAATAAGCAAAATTGCCGCATTTGGGGTGAGCAAAATTCTCGATGGATTCATGAGAAATCTTTATATCCTAGACGAGTCACTGTTTGGTGTGCATTATGGCCAGGAGGTGTAATTGGGCAGTATTTCTTTCAGAATGCTGCTGGTGAAGCTGTAACTGTGAATGGTGAATATCTTGAGATGAATCTGAATTTTTCTGAATTGAATTATATTGATCTGAAGAATATGTACTTCCAACAGGATGGCACTACAGCTCACTCTGTTAATGAAACAATTGATTTATTGAGAGAAAAATTTCCTGGACAGTTATTGCAAGAAACAGTATTTATAATTAGCCACCAAAATCATGTGATTTGACGTCGTTGGACTATTTTCTTTAGGGTTACGTGAAAAACCAGGTTTGCAAGAAAAATCCCCAATTGATTCCAGAACTAAAGGAGGAAATTATTCGAGTCATTGGTGAGATAGAGCCACGGTTATACCAAAAGTGTCAATGTCAAGTGAACGTCTGTGGAGCTGCAAGAGATGGTCATTTGACAGATATTGTCTTTCCTGTTTAAATGTCATATACCGTGCTTCAATTATCAATAAAAAGTTTTTTTAAATTAATGCAAATTCTGTATTTTATTCAGGAATTAAAAAAATGCTTAATTTGAAAAACCCTTTAGCAAGGCTAGATCTATTAAGGGTTAAATGCGAAATTTAACTTCTGCGTATAGCTATCACATCAGAAACTTGACATGGAGAGCTATATGCTTCGGAAACAGGTCATTAAATTTATTCATCAGAGGAACTTAAATTCAACCCGTTATGTAATCGAAATATTGCAGCTCGTCGTTAGGTCGTATATGGTTGTTTAAATTTTTATTTCTCAGCAAGACAATGCCAGGCGGCATACAGCTCGTTAATAGAGGATATTTTACAGGAGAGTCTGCTGAAGCGACACTTGACCGGCTGGCGAGATATATATTCTTTTTCTGTAATAAATTTGCCTACGTGTTTAAGATTAACGTTTCGGGAGATCTTCTCTTTCCGTTTTCAAAACGAATCTAAAAATGATTTCGTTCGCGAAAAACCCAAAGAAAGAAAGAAATATATGTTTAATATAGTTGTATGTTTTTTTTTAGTTTAGAGAATAATTAAAATTGACGGCAAATTATAATATATCAAATTTTTAATTACTTTGTATTTATTCTATTAAAAATTATTTGGATCTGAAATGTCAAGTAAATATAAAACTAATGATTTGCTTAATCTTAATTATGGTCGTTAAACGAAGAAATCTAACACCGACATTAATTTGTTTCTCATTCCTATCAAGATATTAAGATCCCCCATTAAGTTCATAATTAGAACATTTTTCAAAGAAGCTTTAACTAAGTAATTAGAATATAAAATCGATTTAATTTAATTTCGACCTCCTACCGGAAATTTAAAAGATACATTTAAAAAAATTATTCAAAAACGGAATTCCTTTTACCAAACATTTATCAATGGAAAGTTAGCTTCGCGGTTACTTTAATGTACACATAATTTCATTTATCCTACTTGTATACTACTAACGATTATTTTACTATCGCCGAAAAAGGCATTTTTTTATAATTTCCTCATTTTTTTATAAGCCTCTTAAATTCATGATTTTTAAGACCAAACCAACACCAAGAATTGTCTCAAAATGTAACATTGAATCATTGTTCTGTCGCAATTTCCTACTTGGAAGACTTGGAAAAGCGGTTTTTTCGGGTTATTATGAATGGAGATAAATAAAATGAGATGAGCAAATATTCAGGGTGCAAGGTAATTTAGTTTTGTAAATTTAACTGACGATTCGTCACATCATTTGAAAGAAAAAAGTTCCTTAGACAAGAGTTAAAAACCTTAGGGTTTCGGCAAGAAAAAATTGTAATGTAGTCCAATCAAAAAGCTATGATAAACATTGACAGATATGTGTAAAAGTATATTTGGCAAATAAATGGTTATTATTTAACGGTTAAACTACAAATAAAATAATTGGTGATGTTGCCAACTGTAAGGAAAATAAAATAGTGTATCCGCGGAAATGGTTGCATTATAGATAACAGACACGTATTAAGGAAACTTTTTGTTCAAAATAATGTATAGATACATTTTCGAAAGTTTTTTCATGCATTATAGATAACAGACACGTATTAAGGAAACTTTTTGTTCAAAATAATGTATAGATATATTTTCGAAAGTTTTTTTCTCTTATATAAAAATTTTAACTGAGGATTTTTTATACAATTTTGAACAAAATGTTTCCTCAAAACATGTGTCCAATTGCAACCATTTTCATGGAAGACAGGCCAGAAATTTTTGACATTTTTTTAATAGTTGGCAACGTCCCAATTCGATCGAAGGGATTCACTTTTTTGTTTCATAGGCCCCTTAATTTACTATTTAAAATAAAATGTAATATTTTTATAGCCACTAGTTCAATATGTTTCAGCAAAAATTTGGTTTGTTTCATTACAAAAAAAGGAATTCTTACATATTATAGTCGTTTAATGTCAAAGTTCAAACTACTACCACTGATTTTTTACACCATAATACATTTAAAACAATTCACGTCATATTAAGGAACACATGATTAATATTTTTATTAAATTTAATGTTCAAAATATTTACCATTTTAACCTATTTTCCTGAACACGTTGAAAAAATTTCTGGTATTTTTTTAATCTGGTTTGCAGTAGCTTTTCCTTAAATAAGAAGTACATCGTGATATTCGGGTACAGAATACAAATTTTACGGGTACAGAATACAAATTAATTTGGTTTTAAATGGAATATAAATACACACACATATGGCGTAGTTCTTAATTTTTAAAAACAATGTTTTATCATTGTTCATTAGTTTATTTGTAATTTATTTTATTTTATTTATTTGCATTTAATTATTATTTGACAAATATGTGTTTTCGCATATTTGCTTAAATGCTTATTATTATAGGTTTTCGATTTGTGATTTAATTATTTTGTTTTTTTTTCGCAGTAATCCATATGTATCTGACCCCTGTTGTAAGGAATTTTTTTCTTATAACTCTTTCCTTTGAAGAATTGTTGGTTAAATTTGCTATATATATATATATATATATATATATATATATATATATATATATATATATATATATATATATATATATATATATATTAGACTGTTAGTCCGGGAGTACATCCGATCATTTGTGTCCCATTTATTGGGAACGTGCAGTCTTCAGACAAGCACTGAGACTGCCAAGATACCAAGTGTGACCTTGGCGAAATGTTTCAAATGAGATTTTGGCGAAACGTCGTGACTCTTCACAGAATGTATTGGGTTTATTCCGGGTACCGAGTACATCCGGTTGTCGAGTTCGTCCCTGTCGGGAGCTTGCAGACGTTTCGCCAAAATATCATTTGGCATCTTCGGTGCTTACTGTCGTGAGATTCGAGACAGTCAGAAATTGGATTGCCAAATTCCGTCCTGGATATACGACGTAAAACGGTAGCTAAGGGCGAGATGTCCTTCCAGTCTTTGAAGACAAGCTTTTAAAGGCAATATTGGAACAAAATCCACGTCAATCAACAAGAGATGTAGCAGAAAGATTGAATTCATCACAATCAACTATTTGCCGCCATCTGGAGAAATTAGGGAAAGTCAGCAAGTTAGTAGTATGAGTTCCTCACAATCTTAGTGAACGGAATAAAGAAGATTGCATGTCAATCGCCACAAGTCTGCTCTCACGGGTAAAAATCAAGCCTTTTTTAGACAGGAATATAACAGGGGATGAAAAATGGGTTATTTATGATAATACTATCCGCAAAAGACACTAGCTATATGGCACTATAGCGACCGCACCTCTCGTTCTACCCCAGGGCCGCCGCTGACTCTGTCACTTTGCGTTACATGGACCGAATTAGATTAGTTATATTTTTTGTGATAGAGTATTCCGACCAAAAAACCTAAGATGTCCTCCAAATTATTTGAAGCTTTATCCACTTAAGAAATCTGGATGGGGCAACATTTCTTAAGTAGATCCATTCATTTCTGCTCTTGGAAAACATGTTTACCTTGAAATTCTCCTTTCTCTCACATTTCTTACTTCTTGTTGTTACGCTATTTTTCGTTGGTCTATTCTGTTACTGGACTGTAATTTTGCTTCATATACCCTTCAGATAAAGCCCTCTTATATCATTATATTTATGTGATATAATAGCCATTCTAACTGCCTTCCTTATATGTTGATTAAAATATGCATTTTTTTAACTGTCCTTTAAATATTTCTTTCCTGATTCCATACCCCTTTGCCTCTTCATGATTTTTTTCTTAAAAATCTCATGTCTACGTTTATCTGACTTTTTCGTTCGACTACGTTTATCGTTTTTTTGGCATCCCTGATTTACTTGCATATATATCTAATGAAGTCACAGATTTTTGGAGCACTTTCTCTTTAACTTTGGTATCTGTATATCTGCCAATAATGTTATTGTTTTTAATGAGACAATAAATGGAAAATGGAAGTGGTTGGCTGAAGTCTGTGCCATCTGATAGATCTGAGCCTACTTCTTGAGTCTTATCTTTTAAGCATATCGTAGTATGCGATTTAATGTTGCCTTGCCTTAGAAAAACCCGTTTTTGTTGAAAACATCAGTTTGCCTCCCGATTTGCTTTAAATCGTTGGCCCCTAAAGATAGATTCATCTACCTTACCTAAACTTTCTACTTTTTAGATTTTTTTCTGCCCGCTTCAATTGCCTTAAATTGTTGAGTCCAATAGTAATACTCAAGCACTCGATTTTCCTAATTTGCAGTATTTTTTCCAAAATCTTGCGAACAACAGTTTAATATTTTTTAAAATGAATTGATTGAATATCTTATTAAAGATCAATTCAACATGCCAGAGTCAATAGATATATTTAAAAATAAAAATATTGAAATATATACATTGGCTCGGAAATGTGAATATCTAGTATATGGCTGAATAATCTTGCAGAGAGCTATTTTCTATTCACACCTTAAGTGTTTCTTCGAGGTTTATTTTAAACTTTTTAAGAGTTATTTACAAGATGTCTTAGAACCTCAACAATTATCATATCTTAGAACGATTCAAAATTGTAGAACGTTAGATTTCTTAGTGTTTTTTTGACTCTACGTTTCATATTGGTTGGTAAAAACTTCAGAATTTCCGTTAATTGAATCCCTGTGCATTATAGATAGATCGATATTCTCTCAAAACTGGTTTTGGAATGATACCCTATTTAGCTGATTTTACATTCATAGTTAATTATAAATTTAAATGAGGTAGCCGATACTTGATTGAAATTAATTTTAAATAAATAAAGAAATATTAATATCTAATAATTTCCACTATATTTACAATTATATATATATATATATATATATATATATATATATATATATATATATATATATATATATATATATATATATATATATATATATGACAATATATATACGAATATTTGAATATATACGAAAAATATACGAATATTTGATATAATTATTTGATAAATATTATAATTTAGTATAGTTTGTATTTGAAAAAGGCACTGTGTGTCGAAACAATTGTCATACATACAATTTTAAATATAGTGGAAATTTGTAGATATTCATCTTTGTTTACTTATTTAATAGTGGATTAATTGGTTTTTATTATTTAAAAATATATTTTCACTCCAATGATGACCTCTTGTGGCTTTTCGAGTGGTCATCCGCATTGTATTCATTTCATTAATTCGTCTGGATCACTCCAGTTGATTTTTCCGTTCCATACACAAAACAACGGTTTTAACAATGAAGTCAAACACATTAAGCACGCTGAACCGTACCAAACGACCTAACTTTTAATAACTCACTTGAGTTTAACAATTAATTTCCCAACAAATATAATTAAATATTATTTCCAATTAATACTTCGAAAACATTTTCCCCAAGGTCAAAACCACTACTTTACTGCCTTGGGGAGTTTGTTGGATACGGTCATCTTAGAATTAGCATAGAACTTCCTATATGAATAGAACCTAATAGCTCAATTCTTTTACTGGAACTTTAGGTGGGAAACACTAAATTCGATAAATACCAATAACGATAATAATTAATTATAACAAAAAATTTAAATTAACTAAGGACATGTTCGAAGTAAATGGTTATAATATGAATATTGTAGATATGTTAGAAAAGTTTAGAAAATTATTGAAATAATATTCGACTTTTCAAAAAGAGCAGTACAAAAATACATTTATGACAATACCGTTTGATGCTCAATTAAAACGAGGGCAAATGACAATGACATGATAAATCAGGGATTTTTATAATTATTCAAAATTGTGATCGAATGTATTTTGAATAAGCTAAAAGATCCATATTAACCAGATATAAAGAACACATTACCCAAATATGGGAGAAATGAAAAATCTTGTGTCGTCCAACATGATATTAGTAATTTTACTAATATCAAGAGTTGTTAAAAGTGTAACAAATAATAGAACTCTGGATGCGTATAAAAAAATTCAATCAGAAAAATGTAAGAAAACTATGAATCGATATAAGGGACTACTACTACATATATAATATAGGTAGTATAAGGGACTACTATTCCATTCAGTCAACTTTTTCAATTACTAATGTAGTCATGTGGCTAGGCAAGACAGCGAAAGATGGACGACGTATATAGTACAACGGCGACTAAGGGAACATAAGAGAAGTCTAGGGAGATCACAGAGACAATGGTTAAGATGGCATTAAGGAAAGACTGGAACGAGTTTGGATCTAATTTGCCCAAGAAAAAAAAAATGGAGAACTCATAGGGAGTTATATTAGCGGAAGGGCTATTAAGAAGGAAAATAATCAGATTTGATTAATGTTTGGACAAGTTAATCTCTGGTCCACTGGTTGAATTGTCTGATATTTTAATCGGTTATTACTTTTTGATGTACGTTTATACCAAAAATGAATAAAATTTATCAACACATTCATGATGCACACATTTCTTGGTCAGTCTGCATATAATTATTTTTTTTATCTCGGAAACATCTTATTAGAAAGTGCTTTCAATATTTAAAAACTTAATCCCAAATAAATTAAAATAGAACTAAAAAATAAAAATATAGAGAGATACATTTGTAAAAAAAATATAAACATCATGGCGAGTAACTTTGCTTACCATAAAGAAAGTAAATAATCATTATTCTACTAGATAAACTATTTTAACATTTCAATAGATCCTTTCTAATACTTAATGGTTGTCAATGTATATTAAAAATTTAAAGTTATGGACATGAACGGGCAGGCTTTCACTTTATAGAAAATGAAGCTGGACCAACTAGAATAATCCTATTAAGGTTTTACAAAAATAATTAACTGTGTGGTTTATATTGTCAGATTGGGGAATAACAACAGTGGTAAATTATAAATTTAAATTGTTTTTTTTTTGCGATAATATAGTGGGTATAGAAAACAAAGCTATTCAAGAAAAAAATACAGCATTTTTAATATTCAACATAATCTTCATCATTTTCGGTGGCCTTATGATATTTTATTGATAGTGATACTACCTGATCTGTCACCTGAATAAAGATATTCATCATCACTCATCATATTCATCCTCCTCTGCTATACGTGGTTTTTTCAGAAGATCTATTATACCAATTTCTAATAAGAGCTTGGCCAGACCCATTAATTTTTGAAATTGTTAGAGGCTCTTGTTAAAGCTGATGATCTTTTTTCTCTATTACCTAATGCCCCGCAGAGTAAGAGAGAGAGAGAGAATGTGTATTCATAATTTTGTTGCATCATTCTCTTTATGTAATATATATGATAAGTATCATTCGCGCAAATGCGTTTAACTACGAAAATAAATGTTATTGTATCTATTACTTAGTTTTATATTACCTGACAAATTAGACCAAAATTAAATCATTTCGACTTATTCTTCGACAGGTTCTTTTGTTCAAATAAGACTTTCTACAATAAGATAGCTTTCTATAATATGATAACTCTATATCCAGCAAAATTCCCCAAGGTCCCCAGTATTAAAGATTAGCTTTAGGGTTTGGAGGTATTTTAAAACCAGTATTTAGAAATAGTTACTATATATTATATAACATATTCATATGTGTAGAAATTATCAGGGGTCCCATAAGTAATGTTTTTTTTTCAAATTTTAAAAATAATGTCATCGACTGAAAGTAATTTAACTGATAGTAATATAAAATAACATATATTCTAGTTAAATATATTGATATTTAATGTGCTTGTTGTTATATTTTTAAAAAAATATCTTCTTCTTCTTCGTATTCTTCTTTACAGAATAGTCGTGAGCTTTGAAATCTCATTCCATTCACGTACTTGCCGAACTAGTTCTCGCCAGTATTCTCTATTTCTAGTTTCCTTGATTGAAAATTGGAGAGATGTACCAATTAGGTCTTTAATTTGGTCTCTCCATCTTTTTGGAGGTCTGCCGAGTGAAAGAGCAAAGTGTGGATAAATTCATTATTACACATTTGATGCTTTGTAAGTTTCGAAAGCATAACAATGCCTCTAATGCCGCAGATGCTGATAATTTTGTTCATCTGGTTGTTTTGGACAGCAAAACATGTAAAGGTTGATTTAAAAAATTAAGAACAGTTATTTTAATCTTTCGACGGTATACAATCTGGAAGACTGGTCTGATAAGGATCTGTGCTGGCTGAAATTGAAGCTAATCCCAAACAACTGATAATTCTGTTCAAGTGGTTGTTTCGGATGTGAATTTGTGAATTGTGAATTGTGAATTTTATGGGGCATTAAATCGCCCAACCGAGCGATGCATTCGCCGAATTATTGAGAAATTTCAAGCGCATTTTACGCTGGTCGATATTCAAGATAAAAACTACGCGCTCCGAAGAAATAATCGCTGCTTTTGTTGGCAATATTGATGAAGATCCAAATTTATAAATTTTTCTCCGTTTACATCTGTTGACGCAATGGTGACGGTAAAAATGGATAAGCAAGACTCCACGTGGAGTATGGATTAAAGATCCCTATATACAATATATATTATTACTGTATATGATTATATATTATGTTTTTGTTTTTTGCTATTTTCGGTCAATTATTTATTAATTATTACTTTTTTAGTGTTTTATTAACGTTTTATAAAACCATTCTATGAACAATTCAACTATATCTTGTTGAATAATTAATTTCTTAAATTTTTTTTACTTGAAATATGATATTATTTGTCTAAGAATAATTTCTAAACAAAGAATGTCATATTTCATGTATAAAAATTGGGAAATTAATTATTCAACAGGATATAGTTGAATTGTTATGAGAATGGTTTTATAAAATATACCGAAACGTTAATAAAATAGTCAAAAAATAATAGTTTATTAATAATTGACCGGAAATACTAAACAAAAACAAAAAAAATAATATTATTAAACGACCAGGAGATGTTTTGTTTTGTTGGGCACATGTTTCGTCTGTTGGTGATTAGACTCATCAGCGTATCGACATATGCTCTCTCATCAAGAATAGGGAGATCCTATCTACAATCAAACAAGCCATAATTTCGCTGACTTGTAGAAAATTGTGGAACCCAGCGGCTGGGGGTGTATAACTCCTGACTCTTGTTGTCTCAATGGGTGGCGCACCTCCATCATATAGAAACCACATATCCTGTCTAACATTTAAAGGAACCTCTTGTAATAATTGTGGCAGATTGTTTTGATGATTTTCTAAATAATTTTCACTTATCAATCGACCTGAAAGAAAGAAAGGCCCAATAAGCATGCAATTTAATACGACAGCCCAAACATTTACTGAAAATATGTGCTGAAAATGGGTTCTTTTCACAATATGCGGATTTTCTACCGCCTAAATATGGTTGTTGAAGAAATTATTTACTCCATTTCTTGTAAATGTGACCTCGTCGGTAACCAAAATAAATTTGGTAAAATTTTCATTTCTGTTGTACTGATATAAAAGTCCCTGACAAAATTCATTTCTTCTAGGATAATCTTAGGGTTGTAACGCTTGTACCCGTTGATAATGATAGGGATAAAAGTGTGCTTATCGTTGTCATTGTCGCACGTTTTCGACAATTTCTAAAATTTCTTCCTTAATCTCCACCATTTCACCTGAAGGAGGTCTTCCAGCGTGACATCCTCATTGTGTCTTGTCTTGTAAATAAATTTACAAACATCCGCGGAGTCGAATGATTTCTTAAAGGAAACTTTTCCGTGTACAAACGATATGCTGCGGCTGCATTTTATTGGCATTTCCGTAAGGGAATATTATGTCCACTGGTACATTGTTTGCATAAACGTGTGACATTTTAATCGCAGAAAGTACCCAAAAATTAAACACGCACTATTAAGGAATTATTATCACTAGTCAAATTGTACAATTGTACATTGTACTCAAAAGAAATATCGAACAAGAATACAAAAAACTAATCATACCCAGTATCAGCACTAAACAAATACTTTATGTCTTTACAACTCAGTGGTCGAGAATATCAAAAAGTTAGGTTTGTTTTCAAATTTTGTAACTGTTAATAACTTTTTTATTTTGCAACTGTTATATAAATGATTTTTGGTATAATTTCTTATTTCTACGAGTTCTACAATATGTTGAAATAAATGACTCAACTTATATCTTATAACTATAACTTATATCTATAACTTTTTGACCCGTTTGGATATGATATTCTGCTAAAGTCGAAGAGAGATCAGATTTTCGGACGGCGAGAGAATGCTCGTATATGCGATTTTGGATACATATATTAGTTTGACCGATATATGATTGGGGGCAACCAAAACATGGAAACTCATAGACACCATGTGCCTCTTGTGGAATATTATCCTTCACTGGTCTGAGGAAACTGGATATATTTATTTCTGTTGTAAATATCGTTTCGATATTACGGGACCCGAATACGTGGCAAAATTTATCAGTAACTCCCTTGATGTATGGCAGAAGAACTTTGGGATTTGGGACAATTCTCTAATAGATTGGTTGGTATGACCAGTTGCCTGAACGTTATTAATTTGCCTTTTTATTTGACGCATGTCATAGCCGTTTTGAATAAGTGTCGTTTCTAATGAATTAAGTTCTGTTTGCCTATGTTCCCTATCCAACAATCTTAGTGATCTTGTAACTAAAGTTTTGACTACCGAATTTAATTGGGATGGATGATGATATGAGTTCGTATTTAGATAACGGTTTGTGTGGGTAGGTTTACGATAGACAGAATAGGAGAAGCTTTGGTCTGGCCTTTTTGATATCAGAACGTCAAGAAAAGGGAGAGCAGCAATTGTCCATTCCTTCAGCCGCCACCGACAAGGCTAATATATATGGTCGTACCGTTGGTCCTTCATTCAGCTGCTTTCCGAATGTTATGTTCGAACCCGACAGACGACGGCTTAGGACCAGAAACCGGTCCCGAGAGACACCTGGCTGAAGGAATGGGCAATGTTTGCATGGAGCACGGATCAGTATTGTATAGTTTATACAAATGTTGGACAAATATATATTATATAATGGCCTTAGTAGTATATTACAATATACTATGTTAAATCGTGTGCCTAAATTTAATATAGAAACATGCATAAATAAGTTTAACATAATAAATATGCAAAATAAATAAAACAAATAAATATAATAAAATAAACTTATGGAGTAAAAAAAATGTACAACTTTCCAACGTGACCATTTTTCCATCCATTTTACAAACAATTAATTTGATAATTTTGATTCTACAAAATATAAAGAATAAAATCTTGTTATTGATGGATTCGTCCGTTACTTTTCGACCGTAGATTTTAGCTATGTGAAAGAAAGCACTTCAACTTTGTTTTCACTATATTAGTGATCTAAAACAAAGTTGAAATATTTTCTTTAACTTTCAATAAAAAATATGTATCAATTTAATATTTTTTTAGGCATTAAGAAAGCCAGCTTTACTTCCTCAACAACAACCTACTCCAATTGCCATGGTAATAATTGCTCAGCCAGCTTATATTCCAGCCCATTTGTTACAACAAAGTAACGTAGCCCAGCAATTAGTAAGCCTTTTCCATGGAACTAACCCAGCACGGTAAGAAATGTTTTTGTAAAATAAATACAACCCCATTACTTTCATTTTCATTTTTTTAAACAATATCTTTAGAGAATCTTGTAAATTTGTGCTTTTATTTGTATAGAAAGTGCATTCAACTATTGCTTTTAGACATAACACAAATCAAGGCTGATCTATATCTCTAAATTTATGAACCAGTCGACACTTCAATAATAGAAATTTAATTTCTCTTTTATTTCATAAACGTAATTCGCGTACTTTTAAAAACAATACTTTCTTTATTCGAAATTTTTGTGGACTATTTGTTGTTTATTATTTATTTTTGTAAATTATGTGGTATCTTGCCTTTTACAATTAATATGAATGTCAGATATAAAGGGTGGGGCAAATATCATACTTTCTATTTATTCTGGCGCCAATATTTGTTTCATGATATTTGTAACAATTTGGCTTTTGCTGTTGTGTAGTGCAAATGTGGCAAATTTTATTATAGATAAATACACGCTAAAAGAACGCAATTAAATTGTATTTTACATTAAAATAATAGCTATCGCAACCCAACGTGAATTTAAGCGAAAATAGTCGTCCGGCGCCTCATAGAACGACAATGTATCGTTTTTTCAAGCAATTTCAACAATTCTGAACAGTTGTGGATAAGCCCTGCATCAGAGGTCCAAGAACAATGCGAAGCGCTGAAATTATTACACGTGTGGAGCAAAGTGTGGAAGAGTTTCCAGAAACGTTGATTCGACAACGTGGTGCTTTTCTCCTTGTAATTTTCGCCACACAGTTTACGCCGAATTTGGAGAAATGACTTGCATATGTTTCTATATAAGATTTAATTTGTTCAAGGCATGTTGCCGACCGACAATAATAAGCAACTAAAATACTGTAATGACATCATAAACCACTTTGACAACCATCGTAAACCATCAAATTGCCAATTTTTGTAACGACAACACCCGTGCCGGAATCGCTGTGTTAACGCCAACTATGTTAACAAAAGTTATGGGAAATGTCTAAAAAGGGCACAAAGTTGCATTGCTACTAACGACTCAGATTTGATTGACACAATTTTCAAAAATTACTGAAATCAGCCCTTTGTTTTCAGATTTGTTTATATCAAACTAGGAAAACATTTTTTTAAAAAACGGATAAAGCAAAAAATATACTGTTTTGGTTTAGATACGTAGAGGACATTTCCGTCTATTATACCGGAAACTGGAATCATACGCAGATATAAAATGATAAAAGAATCAAGCCACCCCATTATATATAAATATGCAGCATACCAATCTATGATTCACCAAAAATTTCACAATTCTATTATCTAAAAATAGAACTACAAAAAATAAGTCATAGCACAAAATACCGGCTTCAATGAAAATAAAATTAATTATTTAATAAATAAAATGCAGAAACAATAATTAATACATCAAATATACTCAAAAATAAACCAACCAAATGATAGAAAATACTGTAGGACTACATATTTCACTCCAATTTCAGAACAAATAGCTCGCTCTTTAAAGAAACATAATTTACAAATAGCTTTTAAAACTCCCCCAAGTTTCCAGACTAGATTCAAATTATTAGGCGCGCATAGACCCAGTTAGATCACGCAAAGCATTCTGACTCATTTTCGAGTGTTCTTCCTGTTTTGATCCTCCACACCTCTCTCATCCTTTCTCCATGGATTCTCTTTCTCTCCTCCGTCAACTTTGTTCCCGATCCCCTCGAAACTTCGTTCTCTGATGCAACGTTCCACATATGCATTTTGTTTCTGTACATTCTTCTATCCTCAATATCTGTAGGGCAAATTTGTGCCTTTCCCAGATCAGGTCTGACTAGACTCGTTGTATGTATGTGAGAATTCTGTTGGTGAGTCTTGTCGGTGGGGGAGTCTACTGATATGTCCATAGAATTTCAACCTTCTTTTTCTTATACCCGCCACTACGCTGGATATTTTCTCTATGGTCTTTCTAGAATGTAGTCTGTATCCTTCCGCTATCAGTTTTGGGCCGATAATTTTCCTCATAATTTTGCGTTCTTCCTTTAGTATGTTTTCTATGCCGCTTTTGTATGGATATTATATATATATATATATATATATATATATATATATATATATATATATATATATATATATATATATATATATATATAGGGTGGCGGATGGGGGAACCACAAAGCACCAACGTGGAGTGCGGGTGTATTTTCTTTGTTTTTAATATCTTTCTCCACGAGTCCACTTCATCATTATTTTTGAACATACCTGGTACTTACCCGAGGTTAGACGGGCCACGAACGGTCCCGCACAACTTGTATATCACGGTCGTTTACCCCAGGATGGCAGAATTGCATGTTATTGCAGCCGCCATATGTATGTATAAATATATATATATATATATATATATATATATATATATATATATATATATATATATATATATATATATATATATTCGTGTTGGTGCAGGCTGCTGTGCTTAAACCACTTCAGTCACGCCAGTTAAAGGCTAGGTAAGGCCGGATGTCTTCTGAGAAATATTCTACGTTGATCACTAGCCAGTTGGTAGGCTTGCTGATAGACTTATGGGTAAGCACATAACCAAGGGAACCAAGGGGGTGCTGACCTGTGTTGTCGATGGGTGATGACCGTGGTTCGGTAGCCACGTTAAGCTGCAGGTCCAGGCGCTAAATAGCCTCTAACCATAATACCTTTACCCATATATATATATATATATATATATATATATATATATATATATATATATATATATATATATATATATATATATATATATATATATTTCTTCGTATTTCTTTCCAGCCAGTCACTTATTCATGAGTGGAAAAAGAAAATAGTCGGAGGAGGCTGAATTGATACGGCATCAATTCGTAGTGCAAATTGAACAATTTCGCTATTACAAGGGCGAACGAGTGGAAGGGGGACGCATTGTTGTGGTGAAACAACACCCAGCGTCCGAGAAAATAGTGGTTCTGATCTTTTCGGCAGATTGAAACGTCTCCACCTTCTTTGGGTCACGAGTTTGCTGGGAAAAACCCACTCTTTTGACAGTTCCTTTAGGGTGTATAGTTATGGCTCCAAGTTTCATCAACAGTCACGAATAACTGCAGAACCTACCTTATATTGTCCCTGTAACAGTCTCTCTAATCTTCACTCTGCGATCGGTCAACACGAAATTATGGGTTTTGTTGGGGCATCTCAAGGGGGCATCTTGAACATTAAACGTCACTCATGCTTGTTAGAATTCATCGACACTCAATACACCACTTATAAAATAAAAAATATGGAGCAGAGTCCCCATAATACTCTTTGAACATTTCTTCGGCTTGCGCGATGGACACGCAAAATGTGGTATTTAATCAACACATGAAATTAGGTACGAAGCTACCTACTTTTCTGAAATGCGATCCCGATTGCGATCGTACCACCATCTATCGTAAAAGTATATAACTTTTTACTCTATCCTCTTATAGTAGATTAACTGTTAATTAGCTGCTAAATACAATTTGTTGCATAAAATAATGTACCCATTAAGTATTTCACATATAACATTTTCATTTTAAAATATCACAAAGAAAGCAGTTTTTGATGATATAGGGAGTTATCGAAGTTGAGTCATTTAATTAACAGGTTGTAGAACTCATTTATATGAAAGTTGCAAAATTAAGAAGTTATTAACAGTTATAAAATTTGAAAACCGATTTGACTTTTTGATATTCTCAACCACTGCGTTGTAAAGACATACGTATTTGTTTACTGCTGATTCTGGGTATGACTAGTTTTTTGTATTCTTGTACGATATTTCTCGATTTCACCAGTGGTAATAATTCCTTAATAGTGCATGTTTAATTAAACATACACTGGGTACTTTCTATCATTCAAATGCCACACGTTTATGAATACAATGAATTAGTGGACATAATATTAACTTACGGTGACTACCAACAAAATGCAGCCACAGCATATCGTTTGTACGCGTAAAGGTTTATTTTAAAAAATTATCCGGCTCCGCGGATGTTTGTAAATTTAGTTACAAGAGTTCGCGATGGGGGTCTTAAAGGCACAAAGACGAGGTCACGCTGGAAGACCACCTCCATGCGAAATGGTACAGATTGAGGAAAAAACAACGAGCACTATGTCGATGGCAGGTCAATTTGAAGTTGGTCATAGTAAAGTGTGGAAGACTAGATGACAAGAACACTTTTATCCCTATTATTATCAACGGATACAAGCGTTACAACCCGAAAATTATTCTAGAAAAGTTGAATTTTGTCGATGGCAATTTTATCACATCAGTACAACAAAAATAAAAATTTTACCAAATTTATTTTGGCTACCGACGAGGTCGCATTTACAAGAAATGGAGTAAACAATTTCCAGAACCATGTAAACAATTTCCAGAACCATGTTTGGGCGGTAGAAAATCCGCATGCTCTGAAAAGAACCCACTTTCAGCACAGATTTTCAGTAAATGTTGGAGCTGACATAGTAAATAGCATGCTTATTGGGCCTTTCGTTCTTCCAGGTCGACTGATATGTGAAAATTATTTAGCCTTTCTTCAAAACAATGTTCCACAATTATTACAAGATTTTGCTTTAAATGTTAGACAGAAGAAGTAGTTTCTAGATGATGGAGCTCCGCCACATTTTAGACGAGAAATTCACGAACATTTATAGATAGATAGGGCGCAATGGATCCATTTCTTGGCCTGCATGCTCCTTTGATTTAACGCCCTCCAATCTTTTTCTGTGGGGCTATTTAAAAAAGTTAGTTTATCATAATGGAGAACTAAATACTGTCAAAGAAATATAACAGCGCATTGAAAACGTTTGTGATGTTATTCGTGGACACTGGGATGTTATTTTTGACGCGTATAATAATGTGTGGGTACGCCGAGCAAAATTTTGTGTTAACCGAACAAATGGTGATGATTTTGAAAAATGTTTGTAACATATTTTTGTTTATGTTATTCTGCAACTTTTATATGAAATATTTTTGCTAAATTGACCTTTTGCGAGTTCTACAACGTAGTAGTTGAGATCAAAAAGTCAGGTCAGTTTTCAAATTTTGTAACTGTTAATTATTTCTTTATTTTCAACTCTTTTATAAATGATTTTTGGTAAAATTACTTATTTTTACGAGTTCCACAACATTTTAAAATAAATTACTCAACTTTGAAAACACCCTGTATATTGGTCATTACATGCCATATCCACCACTTTTAAACCCCATTTTGATTTGGTTGAAATTTTTATAGTACCCCACTAAATACTTGTCTGTGATTTTTTTTTTGTTTTTCATAACATAAAATTTTAATTATCATAACATAAAAATTGTCCAAATAAGACGTTTTTTTTAAAATTATTTATGTTTAAATGAACTTAAAAAAAAATACAAAAAAAAATTGAATTTATCTTCTATAAAATGGGATAATTGGAGGGCAATGGACTTTGGCAAAATTTTGCAAACTTTTGCAAAATTTTGTTGCACTATAAATATATTGTCTGTAAAAGAAAACAAAAATGCATTGCAAAGTTATATTCAAGGAGTAATTATGCCTACAAATCTGAAGCAGGATGGGAATTAACTATATTAACAAAAGGAAGGAGATTGTACATAACAGAATGGAGAAATATTGTTACATTGGCTGCTGAGAATAACAAGAAAGACATATAAATATGTAATCTTATGTATTTATGAATATCTAATCACTCTATGTTATATGCATTTGCATATCCTAAATGCAGAAGCGTGCGAAGATTACGTATCCGGGTTTTTAACCATTAGCCGATTAACACACATTTTCCACATTTGGGTGATATATATTCTCAGTTTAGTTATTATAATTTTATTATTCATGTATGGGCCCCAGAGGACCACACGAAGTACAATCAGAGGCGTTTGTTGTTGTTCCTTAAGGTCCTTAAGTCTTCTTTTTCTCATATCGCTATGTATATCTGTGTATTGTCTGATTTCTTGGTTTTTTCGAAGTCAGTATGTTGTGCTATTTATTTGTTTGGAGCCTAAAATTTTTCTTTCTTTTCAATATCCGTGATGTCTCTCTTTCTATTCAAAATGAGTGTTTCTGCGCCATATAGATATTCTGGCTTAATAACTGTGCTGTAATGTCTCAGTTTTGTGTTTTTACATATACATTTTTTGTTCTAAATATTTTGTGTAAGTCTCAATACAGTTTCCATTTTTTGACATCTACCCTTATGACATTTACTCTTAGTTTTGAGTATAGCAATATTACTATTATTGTGAACTTAAAAATAATTCAGTAAAATAGATCATTATATCAATGAACAAAGCTCAGCAAATTATATTGTATTAGTAAGACTAAAATAATTTCTTAAATTGTAGTTTTAGATAATATTATACGAGATATGTACCAATTGAGATTGATGGCATAGCGATCGATCTGGCAATACTATTGGTTTCCCCTTTGGATGTGGTGCCAACATCTGATGCGCCTTCACCGCGTTGTGATCCGTAGCTATTCTTTTCATGAACCGGATTTTTCCAGTGTATTCTGAAAATGACTGATAACAATTACGAGTGACGGCGCGCGATCAGGTTTTGTTCCCGACTTTTCAATCCACCCCAAAAAGTCAAGACATCTTTCCTGCTTACTGTCCTTTTAATCCTGGGAAAGATTTTACGGAGCCCTTTTCGCGTAGGTTTTGGCTCATCCCCAATTAATTGATTAATCAATATGTTTTGATTAATCAAAATCCATGTGTGTTGCAGACCTTCCGCTGCCTATGTGTTGAAGACCTTCCTTAATCCTCTTCAAATTTGGAAACATTTCTGACGCACTATGCTCAATTCTAAAATCAAACTTTGCACACCGTTGCTCGAAATTGTTGTCATTCATTTTGAGAATGTAGAACAATCGGGTTTACAAAAAGAATTGTTACGGATCACCAAGTGACTTTAATGAGCTCAAACTCGTACTAAATACCCATCAGACGTTAGCCTGCCTCTCTTCTAGAAGGGAAGCCAAGCCGGTAGTATTGCAAGGTCATGCGTTATGTACCAGTCTTGAATAGATGATTGAAATAATTTTATTATCTGTTTTAGTTACCAAATCTTTCATGGAAATTATCAGCAAGGACAACCAACCGTAGTCGCCCCTGTACAAACTCAACAAGTTCCTCAGTATATGCAATATCAATCGCAACAAGATGTACAGTTCCATCCATCTGCACCAGCACCTCATTCCACTCCAATTTATCCGTCTCCCACTCAGCCGGCTCCCACTCAACTTAATCCACCGCAAGCGTTAACAAATCTTCAACATGAAGCCCTTCCAACGCCCGAAGCGTTAATTTCCCATCAACCGCCTCCAAACCAAATCATACAACAATCAAATCCGGAAGGTAGGTCATTGAGGTATCAGCAAGTACAAAATCAGATTCAGAATCAACCACCACTTCCCCCCAATCATAAACCCGACTACCAAAAACCTCTCGAGTTGAGTGAAATATCACATTTAGCTCAACAAGCTGCTCAACAATACTTGATGTCAGGAGGTACAGGTTCTGCTCCGGCAATTATTACGGGATTAGAGAATTTTGCTCCGGAACATCAAGCTAAAATTAAAGCTCAACTGGCAAATTATTTTGGGTCTCCATTACAACCGATTAACGTGCCCAATGGTCAGATCAATAACGTCCCCGATGAAAATAAATATCATCAAGAACCGAAAAAAAGAAACAGTGATAAATTTGTGCCGAGCATCGAAGTAAAAAATGGAGAAATTGTACAAATTCGACACCATTCAGATAAGTAAAAAATAACACAGATTTCTTTGGAAGAGAGATGTATAATATGATTATGATGATAATACAATCATCCTATATTTGGCTGATATAGAAACATTTTTAAAAGTTACCAGAATACGTGAAGAACAATGATTCACTTTCTTGGTAAAATACTTAATCGTTGGGTATCAAAATGAAACTAAATCAATTTGCATAGACTGTTTAGCATAGGAAATATAGGTAAACCCGAAAATATTGTGTTTACTCCTAACAGGCATGAGAATAGATGTCGACAACAAGCATGGTGTATATAAATTTTTAACATATTTTAATCTACTTAATTTTAAACTTTACATTCCAATGATTGTTATATATTTGTCAACATTAATAATTAAAAAATGTTAACCTTGTTAGCGATAAATTGCAAACATATAACACCAATAAATATTTATTACCTATATAAAAATATAAGTATAAATACCTACGTTAAACATTCATATTCACTGTGATTTCTTTTGTAAATATTTTCTCACTTTTTTATACCTGTTACGTTGTTATTTATATTTTTTATATATCATAATTGTTAATAAAAAACTGTTTTTTTGTTTCTGTATTTTCATTTCAACAAGAAGATGTAAATAAAGAGAAATATACTTCACAATAATAAAAATAAGAAAAAAACTGATTTCCATGGCAAATTAAAATTTATTTTTAGTATCAACTTAATGTCGTTTTATCTTTTGCACTCTCACTACCTTCAATAAAAATTAAACCAATAGTTAACAAGTGTACTAAGAAATGAAAGGAATTATGACCAGAAATATTTTTCTAGTCGAATCTTTGTACTTTCATCGCATCCCAACTACCTGTAATACAAAAATAGTCCTCAATTAAATGTGATAGTTTCTACCGTTAGTGCTCTTAGACCTGCCATTCACTTGGAATTTCTCTGATCGTTAGCATTAGATTTTTCGACTCTTTCATATGAGCTATAATTAAAATGACTTCCTGTTTCGAAATTTACCCACAACTTAGAGCAATAGATTTTATTAATATTACGTTTTGATCTGTATTTACTTGCAGGATTTCTTTGGGTAGGTATTTCAGACAATAATTACAGGAAATTATTTATAGCAAAATTAAAAATAACATCAAGAAGAAAGATAATTTCCTTTTGAATACACATAGTTCTGAATCTGGAGTGTATTGAAATTAGCCAATTTCCCAATATTGTTTAATTCTTTTCAATCATCTAAACAAATATCAGTTGCCTCTAGTATCATAGTTAAACGAGAGACTAACTTAACTAGTCATCGCTTATGTGAAATACAAAAAGAAGAGAATGTGGTTTTATCGTTTTAATTCACAGTTAAAATTATTATACTAAAAAATCAGGAAATATGATATAAGACCTCACTGCCTCGAGGAATTTTGGTTCAGCTTGGTGCTAGTAAGATCATCATATTTACCATTAGCGGTGGGTAGTCAATATTATGCGGATTATTGAAAGGAGATAAATCAATAATAAAAAATACGGGAATTTAGTAGAAACAATTTGTTCAACAGGGCTGACACATCAACATACCAGAGTTGTAATTCAATGGCTACCATAAACAACACTGGTTTACAAATTAGAGCAACTTCTCGATTTTCCAGATGTTTTCAATATTCCCAGCGATTATTTTTTTATAATCTAAGCTGTATGAACTTATACGAAAAATTCTTTTATTTCAGTGTACCGCCTAGTATGCATGATTAGCTTGCAGGACAAGAAAATATTTTGTTTCTAAAGACATCGAAGGCCTTCGTCATCCATAAATCAAATAATTAAACTTTTTTCAGGATTAACTAAAATATAAAATTGTTTGAAACGTCCTAGATGTATCTTTCTATATTAGGGACAATAATTTGTGAATTCTCATGAATGACTAGATTATAACAAAAGTATTTAGATTTTTGAGATACTTGAACATGTTTCTACAGTTCTTTGTCATCATTCTTATGCTTTGAAAATGTCGATTTCTTTTTTGAAAGTTTGAAAGTTTCTTGTTCCAAAGAGCTTGTTTCAGGATCTGCATCCACAGTTAATCTTAAAACGTCGGCATCCAGAGAGCGTGGACGACCTGATCTTCCTGTATCTTCAAGATTCACGTCTCCCTTCCAGAACTTTTTGCACCGGCGCTGAAAGTATGTGGTTTAATACGGCACCACCCACTTACCTTTATTTCGCAAATTGTCCTTTTTAAAATGTCTTAAAATAGTTTTATTTTCGCGACTTATTTCACTTATTTTAACTTTTTCGTTAAAAACAGTCGTAATAGAATATTAAATTGTTTATTACTTATTTAATTATTTAAGGTATTAAAGTGTTTAATACTGAATAAGGAATACTAAACTCAAAGAGGTTTACCACTAAACACCGAAATACTTTTTGAAAGTTCTCGCACGTAGATGATTTAATCTAATTCTAAAACTAAACTATGTTTTATTTATATTATTATTATTTATATTATTGATTAGACCATCTCCTGAACGTGCGTCGAAAATTAAAAAAAAGTGATTCGGTATTTAGTGGTAAATCTTTTTGAATTTAGTGTTTCAATAGTTAATAAATATTGAACGAAATGAGACTGGTACTTAGCAGTAATATCAATTAATGACAACTACAAAGAACTTATAACATATTCAAAAATTTCCATAACAATGACATACATATACAAAATGCAATAAGGAGATCAAAAGTATCAACGTAATTTATTTTTTGCTTAATTACATATCATTACAAGTCAGTCCAAAATAATGAATACCGATTAATAAATTATCATTCATTAAAAAAACTTGATGTAACATTTAATGAACACTTTCCAAAAATTAATCGAATCTTAATGCATATCCTACTGATTCAGATGATTTAATAATTAAACCGGAATCTATGGTTATAAATCAACATCTTCGGATTGATGACCTCACGTTGTCGATTGACAAAAAAAGCAGGCGAAAGAAACATTTTGTCTTATTTCTTGCGCAACGGTACAAGAAATGGAACAGAATAAACTTTTGTTTCAACATATTTTAAATTACAAATACAAGGTGACCAAATATTAATAAAGAAATTCGCACATTTTTAATTGTTTCTTTGATAAAAATATTATTTTCTTTGTTTTTAATGTAAATACATTATCCCGATTAAATATTTTGTTTAATATTGAATAGATTATATAGATTTAAATTAATCATCAGTAAAGTATATACAATTTGGTTACTAAAAATTCCATTCTTCATTTTTAGTATTTTTTCTATATTTTTAAACCAAGATTTGCAGTTAATTATGTTGTTAAATTTAATTACATTATACAATGTTAACTAAAGTATAAAGTTTAACTGAAATAATGAAGGAATATTTCAAAAACTAGCAGATGCAGATTATCTGGAGAGCTTCACGTAATCAACAGTGCTACGGCACAATGTATTTGGTAGGGTTAATAGGAGATCTGGAGGGGTGTCATATTATTTACTGGGAATTTAAGCCGTATAACCAAAACCACTAGCAAAACTTCAGAGAAGTGGGGAAGGGTTTTCAAAAATGCTGCTCTACATTTGGAGGAATTTTGAAGTGAATTCAAAGAGTGAAAATAAACCAAATTAGATTTATATCTATATTTCCACTATATATAAAACTTGTATTACAATTGTTGTGACACACATTGCCTTTTTCAAATACGAAAACTACATTAAACTTTATGATAAAAGTATTTACTACCAGAATGGTCCATCGACCTAATAATATCATAAATGATAATAGAAATCAACGAGAATCTTAAAATGTTACACAGTGAAAAGAAATCTAAAAAACTAATTCTGGTAGAGACCCTAGAAACTATTAAAATAATTTGGAGATTTTGCTAAATGAGCAAATAGGCTTGAGTGGCTGTATTAAGTACTGATTATCTCAGTTAAATATATCAAAGAGTGAACTTAGCTTTGGTTTGAGCAACTTCAAATTCAATCCATGTCCTATAATACAAACGAAGAAAAATTTTCAGAACCTCACTGTGATTAAATTTTCACCACTATCAGTATATAGTTCACATCGTACCGATTTCGTTCATTACAGTCGACATGGATTTTACCAATAGCCCATTGACAGCTTTGGCATTGATGACAGTATCAAAAGATCTAATGGTCTATATATACAAATACAATATGTTTAATTTGTGATATAGTTCGATATAGTTTGTGACTTTAAAATAAATCGTCCTCATATATAACAAAACTTATCCGTTGGATATTTGTAAAATGAACGACTAGAACTTACCATTTTATATAAAAGAATTTAACACTTGACTACTATAAACGAAACAGAAACAAACTATAGAAAATAATAAGAGTGCCGTTAAAGGTTCGTTGAATACTGTGGGTTTTATCCCATCTAATGGTCTCGTGGTAATTCCTACATTGTATAAATATTATTTATACAATTTAGTATGCATTTCCATTAAGACTATCCCCATTGCAACTATCCCCAATTCCTACATTGTCCAGTCCAAAATAAGGTAAACATAATTTCAATGAGCCCATGATGTAAAGGAGAGGCAGGTATTTGAAAATGAGACGAGCCAAGCCATTTCTGAGAAAAGGTGCTTTAATAACTATCTAAACGAAACACAAAAAGAGCATGCTCATCAATGTTACAACAACAATCATGTAGACCTGTGTAATCAATGTAACCTACAATCTTCAATTGTTAAGAGGAAAAAATAATATCATTCAAATAATGGGTATTTTCACGAACACAAGTTTGAAGCCGATATCGAAAATTTGCCTCCATTCTTCTCAAAGTTCCTTGTTTTCAATTTTATCGAATCTCAAAATCAGCAGTTTTGTTTATTCACTACCCCATTTAAATGGAAATGAGAATCGCTCATGATGATGGTCAAATCTTTGGTTTTTCTCAAACATGTCAATAATTGTGTAAATTATTGCGGTTTAATCATGAACTCACCTAACACACGGTGATTTTGAGTCCATAGCGCCATGACATAAATTAAACAGCATCGTAGTTAGAATCATGAGACACTTGCCGCAGCCCTGCCTTTCTCTACTAGCCTAGTATTACCCTTTCCAAAAAAGTCCGGTTTTCATGGACCACCCAATGTTGAAAATGCCGAATTTAAAATAGTATTTGACCTGCCAGAGAATATTTTCAAGAAAAATTCTCTGTTTCATTTAATTAATTTATTTTATATTATACTCCCTATATATAAAACATAATTTGATACATTTTTATTGTTGCGTCATCTATTTTTTTTTTATTTGAACACCGTATAGAAGCTGTTGTTGAACTCACCGGCGATATATATTTATCAAAACTGATTTAATTATAGAGGTGTGGTTGGTGATTTTCACTATCTGTTGGAGTTTCTGAAAGTGAAAATGAAACATCGTCAGTTTCCTGTTGCATGAACTACTTATAATGACTATGTATTATGTAAGTGTAAATCCCTAGCTTACTATAACAGCATATTTCCTTTTTCAAAAGTACTGATGTCAATAGTTGATGGACAATATAAATTTTCGTTTTATAGACCTGATATATTGCTTGATTGTTTAATAATAATAATAATAATAATAATAAAGTTATAATACTTTGAATATTCAACATGATTACTAAACCATTATTCAGTCAAAATCATAATTATTGAATATAAAATTTAATCAAGAATCCTTATCATTCGGTGACCAAAAATTTGTCATATATAAATTACTCTTTAAGAACTTTCGTAAAAGCTAATCCACTACATATTTAATATAGATTTTTTTCGCCTAGTTATTTTGAAAAACTGCGGTTAAACTCCGGTTAAACTACAGTTATCCGGTATAAATCAGATTTTTGGCTTAGTAACCATCGGCCTGATGAAGGGGAAATAGGAAATATGATTCATATATTTCCAGACAGTATATGTCTGTTTTGATAATTAAACAAAAAGACATTAACAGTTATGTCTTTTTCTGGTAGAAAATAAAACGATATGATCGTCTATTTTTTGTTATTATCAAACTGATTGTCTCACTCTCCAGCAAATAAATAAATATATAGTAATAGTATAGTATAGAGTATCGACGTTCTTTGAACCACCTTGCAAAATTTTTGAAAACAACACAGTTTTTTGTCCATAAAGAGTATTTTTTCTAAATTTTGAATAGGAGGCAAGGTTTTTGAGATTATCGATGAATCTGCAGTACACTAGCAAAACATTAGTGCACAAATTCATTAGTAGGTTTTGGATATGGATTTAACTTCTATGTTTTATTATAAATGAATTCTCGGACAATCTGTAATTTATAAAGATGACCATTTAACTTTTGTTTTACACGAATACCTACTTTAACTCCAACTAAACTGAAATTGTTTCTTAAATATTCTACTTCCCGTAATTCCGTAAAAATACTAGTTTTCTATATTTTTTTTAAAGATCAATAAATTGAATTAAAAAACATTAGTCAATTAGTTGGAACATAGGGATCTCCCCAATATAGTGGAATGACTATTTGAAAAAAACACAATTTAATAAATCATTCAAATATTTAATGATTTCAATAATATTTAGATTCAAAAGAATTATTATTCGCCTCGATGATGTGATTGGCATAATTCAATTTTTACAAACAGCTTTTTACAACAAACATTTTTATAATATATAAACCTAGCGTAAGATGCGTAATGTTGTAATGTTGTTCCAAAGAATTAACAGTTCAAATTCCGTTTCAAGAAACATTCTATAAAAGAAATTTATATTAAATTTCAATTTACATTTCTGTAATTACGCATACTTGATTTACAAGTTTTCTCTTATATAAATTAATTATTAAAATTAACGGCATTAAATGTTTTGCCCATATTAATATCTCTATATACATTAGCAAAATTGAATAGATATTTATTATGACAATTTTTTTATTAAATAAGTACTATATTATTTTATATATACATATTGAATAGAATTATTATTTTTTGAATTTTTAAAATTTATTCAAGGTTGTAGAGGCCTAATATTTAAAAAAATAAATTAGAGAAACATCTTTATTTTATCGAGTTTTATGCGCTGTTAAAATAATCTTAACATAGGAATCACCATGTATATCTACAAAGTATGTCGGAAAAATAACAGAACTTCATAATTAAAAAAAAACAATTCATACGAAAGCAATGTCATAAGGAACGTTTCCTTTCATAACCAGTTTGAGTTGCGGGAACAGGAAATAGTCACATGGAGATAAATCATATGCATACGAAGAAAGCGCACAGACTTGTTTTTTCACCAAAAATTCATGAACAGCGACGGTTCTGTGAGATGGTGCAACAAAAACCAACTTCCCGGCTTTCTTCCCGGTCTTCACTTGAAGGATTCCGGCTGTTTTAATTAGATCTTTGCAATGTTCAATGCGCGCAATATCTTGGTCATTATTTAAGGCGTGAAGAACAAATTGAGCACAGACTTTCCGTTTGTTTCTTTGTCAAAATTTCATAAACCATGTCTTTGGTTGTATTTACTTCCTTCACTATCTATCTCAAAGTCAAATTCGCATCGTAGGTGATTGTTTCACGCACTTTTTCCACCAACTCATTGCGATTTTTGTTTTCTGATTGACCTGACTTTGGGTTGTGTTCCCAAGACAATTTGTTATCAAAATCAATGTTCTGTGCGCCAAACTTATAGAGCACTTCGTGAATTTGAACTTCATGATGCATTCACCGAATTATCTATAAATTCAGAATGCATTTACGCTGCTCAGTATTAAAACAGAAACAGGACAAAAAACTGTGCATTCAGAAGAAAATATCGCCGGTTTTGATGGCGGTATTGATGAAAATCGAAATTTATCAATTCGGCGCCACTCGCAGGGCAGAACGAATGTTATTCCGAATTTGAATGGTATTGATCTGGAGGAGACGTTGTTCCAGGAATCGATTTATTGAGGGCACAAGTTGGTCAGAAAATTATGTATATATATTAAGAAAGGTTAAAAGACGTTACTTATCAAAAATATTTTGGTAATATAATTGCCCACGCCTTAAAAAATAACCTTGAAAATTTCAGTCATATTAGATGCTCAGTTGTTGTTTAATAGTCATTTATTACAATCGATGTTAGTGTTTCTATTAGTGTTCTGCCCAATATACATGGTACTTACCCAAGGTTTGATCGGTCACGAACTGTCTCGCACAGTCTGACTGTTGCGACGTTTGCTACAGGGTGACATAGAAGATGGCAGGAAGACAACTAATGGTTATCGCTTTTTTTATGAATCATCCATTCCTTTTATTTTCTTATCTTGTATTTTATTGTCAGTTTTAACGTGTATTTCCACCATGATTATTGCAAAGATAAAATGACCCACTTGTGTAAATATAGTGAATTAGTTGACATGCTGTCAGTTTACGGAGAGTGCCTTCAAAATACCAATGTTGCATTTCAGCTATACGTTGAACACTTCCCTTTTCGGATTCGCCCACTGCCGAAATGGTTTATTCGGGTTGTGAAATGACCCGGATGATTTGAGAGAACATCGTGGAGGGAACGCAAGAAGACCGTGAGTACCTGTAAAGGTGTAACGGGATTTTGAATTTTGTCGAGGAAGACCAAACAACAAGTACTCAAGAAATAGCAGGGCAAGTTGAACTGAGGCAAAAAAAAGTTTCTACAACATTGCGGGAATATCAGTTGTACCCACTTCATGGGGAACGAGTTCAAGTCTTAGAGCCACAAGACGACCCTAACAGAGTTCAGTTCTGCGAGTGGCTCTTACACCAACATGAGACGAATCAAAACTTTACCAGAAATATTTTGGTTAAGGACGAGTCTTTACTTACCCGAAATGGAATTCACAATTCCCACAGTAGTCATTTTTTCTCGTTGATAATCCTCATGCTTCTAGACAAACAAATTTTTAACATAGATTTTCAGCCAATGTGTGGGCGGCAATTGTCAACGGTGTTCTTGTTGGGCGTTTTATCTCGCCGGATGGTTTAATGGGTGAAAACTATCTCGAATTTTTATAAAATCATCTTCCTGGCCTTCTAGAAAATGTACCTTTGAATGTCAGGCGGAATATAAGGTTCTTACACGATGGAGAGCCAGATCATTTTCGGCGTGAAGTGCAGGAGTTCTTAGACGTAACTTTTCCTAATAAGTGGATAGGTCGTGGAGGGCCAGTTGCGGGGCCGTCTAGGTCACCAGATCTTAACCCTTGTGATTAATTTTTATGGGGTTACATGAAAAACATTACAACATACTATTACAAACATACAAATTAATATTATTAGGATTTTTTTTTATTTTAGCGAGTTTTATAAACTATTAGAAAAAAGTCTCAACTTAGGAATCACCTTACATACATATATAACAAACGAATAAACTACGCTTCCTGAGCTTATTTCTAAAAATATTAAAATCGCTACAATTATTACTTTTGATTAACAACTGCTATATATTTTTCTATTATTCTCAGTCATTTTAATAGATCAATTCATTGTAGATACTACAATGGTACAATTACGTTGATCAGATTAGATTTAATATCCCGTTTTATCATAATAATCTTTTGTGCTTCGGTAAATTTGTCGAACATTCAGAAACAATGCTTCTTGAAAATTAGTTTTACGGTCTCATTCGAAATTATAAGTGAACGTTCAAGTTCTTAAGATTTTTAGTATATTTTCAGAGTGAATGGTTTCATGTTTACTCCTACGATTATGGTTCAATATAAAAATTTTATTGTCTGCGTTTCACTCAGCGTTATATAATGATAAATGCGTTGCAATCTTTTAAATTTACATTATAATGGTATTCTAGTTTTGTTATTAATGTATCATTGTAAAATATACAATTTGGTATTTGATAATATAAGGTAATTTGAATACAATTAATTTGATTGTTTATGTGTATGATCCCTTATACAATTTGACATTTAATTTATAATATTTCGAAAACAGAAAGATGTTATAGCTTGCATATTTATTTGTGCAAAATTATAAGAAAGTGAATACCACGCAATTTTGTGACACCCAATTTCTTCGGGTAAGAGAAACATTTTATAAAATTAACCAATAATTTATTTTCCGGAGGTCAGTCATTGTTTAAGTTGACGTGCGAACTTTATATATTATTATTACTATTATTAGACAGGTTTAGAATGAATATATTTCGACATTGTCTTACCCAATGCCTCCACCTTTTTCTCACTTCTCCATCCAGTTCTTGTAGCTTTCTAACACTCACTGTTTTTACAATGGCCTGTTTTCAATTTGTTCTTTATCAGCGTTTTGTATTTTGTCAATGTTAGCCTAGAGAGTCTTGTTTTTGATATATGCTCTAAGTGTCTGTGCCATATTAACTGTTTTCTTTAAATATTATCCAGAATGGTTCTTTCAATTGTGACTCTATCTTTCCGCAATATACTTTTTTTCGTATATATATATATATATATATATATATATATATATATATATATATATATATATATATATATATATATATATATATATATATCAAAACCAGAAAAATATTCAATGCGTACTCTATGTACCTTTGCTCATTTCAAATCAGCCGTCGCCATCGCGCTGAGACAAGTATCTCCCAGGACCGATTTCTGGCCTCACAGCCATCATCAGCTGAGCTCGAGCCTAATCTAAGGGAGACGCGGAGCTCAATAGAAACGATCAGAGCCAGGCCATGTTGATGGTGGCTCGCAATCTCAATGCATCTCATGACATCCGGTGAAGATGATATCATCCCGGAATTATTGAAAAACATCGGACCAAATTCACTGCAGGAACACACGCAAATTATCAAGAATATCTGGCAAACAGAAAAATTACCAGATGAATGGAAATGTGTTCTTATCCACTCGCTGCACAAGAAGGGAGACAGGACAGATATGAATAATACAGAGGAATCTCCTTACTACAAGTCACTTACAAAATCCTCTCAGCATGCCTTCTCCAGAGAACACAAGAATAACTAAACCACAAAATTGGAGAGTACCAGAGGCAGGCTTTTGCGCTGGTCGCTCATGTACTGAACAAATATTTTACTTAAAAACAAGACTGAAATACAAAACTATCAGCAACGTCCCAATCACCTGCACGTTCGTGGACTTTAAGAAAGCATACCACTGCATCGACCGAAAATCTCTGTTCAATATTCCAGAAGAACAAGAACTCGACCCCAAACCACTAATGATTGATCAAGCAGACACTGACCGACACAACACCTAAAGTGCAATTTATGGGAGAAATTTCCAAACCCTTCCTGATTAAAAATGGAATACACCAAGGAGATGGGTTATTTCCACTCCTCTTCAATCTGGTCCTGGACAAAGTCATAAGGGAATGGGAAAAAAAACTGAAAAATCAAGGAAACCAATACGACTCGGACGATCCAAAAACAACATAGAAATATTATGCCTAGCCTTCGAAGACGTCCTAGCCATACTCGCAGACAATGAAAAAAAGGCAACTAAGCAGATAGAAGTCCTCAAGGAATGCGCAGAGAAAGTCGACCTACAAATCTCCTTTCAAAAAACCAAATTCTTCTGCTCAAAATTAGATGTCCAAAAATTGCCCATCAAATACGGCAAGATAAATAGGGTCACTCACTTCAAATACCTGGACGAGATCCTCGAACCCACAAGAGGAGACAAGATAGCACAGAAGACTCGATTACAGAAGATGAAGAGGACATACGGTAATACACACAATATCTACAATATATATATATATATATATATATATATATATATATATATATATATATATATATATATATATATATATATATATATAAATATATATATGGAAATAACAAATCAGTATGAAAAATCATCGAACATGTGGTTGAAACGGCTGCTGCAGCAGAAAAAAGTTTCAAATAGTCAAAAATCTCCAATGAGACCATCGATTTAATGAAGTAACGGAGGACAATGAAGAATGACGACAGTACAAGTACGTTGAGCTTTGCAAAACTATAAGAAAACGTATTCGAAAGAAAACGCGTTAGTTCAAAATGCAGGTAGTGTAAAAACACTAGAAGAAGAAAAAGGAATAAACAAAACCAAACATAAGCTGATAAATAAAAGGACACAAATAAAAGAACACAACAGAAGAATTTCTATTTTAGATAGTGATTTAGAGGTTGTGGACCACTACATATATCTTGGGCAAAGAATTTCAATGGAGGGTGATACCGCCCGGAAGGTGGAACGGCGGGTTAAGTGTGGCTGGCAGGCATTTGGCCGGCTCAATATAGTATTTAAGAGCAAACTCCCACTTTGCCTGAAGAGAAGAATTTTTAATCAGTGAGTGCTGCCTGTTTTGACATATGGAAGTGAAACATGGACACTCACATCACAGTCAGTTCAGAAGCTTCGGGTTGCACAGAGGGGAATGGAAAGGTGTATGCTTGGCATTACAAAGCGGGACAGAAAGACCTGCATATTGATCAGAGAACAAACGAAGGTATGTAACATCAATGGAAGGGCGAAAGAATTGAAATAGAAGTGGGCAGGTCATATAGCGAGACGATGCGACGACATATAGACCAAAGCAGTTCTGGAATGGATACCGCTTGATTATAAACGCCCGCGAAGAAGGCCGAAACACGATGGACGGATGGCATCATCAAGTATATTGAACCCGAATGGCAAAGGAAAGATCAGGAGCGTGCGAATTGGAAGCATGCTGGGGAGGCCTTCATCCTGCCGTGGATCGACAATGGCTAAGTGATATGATATCGATTGTTTAAATTTTTTTGCACAAAAATTTCCTTAAGCCCATATCCAAATCATTTCCGCGGAAAAGATATCAGAACATAATTCGTAATTTAATTTTCTTAACTACTGTCCATGTTTCATCGTTTTATTTATTTCGATTGATCATAGTTCATTGTTTTATTTCGTTGGTCTCTTAAGGTATTATTAGAAAATAAAATGTAATATTTTTATAGTCATTTATTTCATACATTTCATAATGTGGTATGTATAAAAAAAATCGAAACTTACACATTTAAAAAAACTTACACCTTTTAAACGATTCACCACACATTAGGAAATACACGATTAATTGTTTTATTAAACTAACTGTTTATATCCATCATCCCAATCCTGGTGAAAGAAGCTTCGTTGGTTGATAAAATATTGAACAAAAAAAATTCCGTTGCTTTTGGTCTACAATATATTTACAATAATTTTGCTTGTGTGAAAATTAACAGGTAGGAGTTCTTGTACCCTTTGTACATCATAAAGGTAGCATAATTCCTCTTTTAGTATTTTATGTACAATACAGTGGTTAACTCCAACTTGTCGAGTACTTCTCAACTCTCACTACGTACTCAACACTTCGAGTACTTCTGGTTGAATATTCTTCAACAAGACGTAATATATTGTTTACAAGGACTGATTTCTTGTTGGCGCCCAGAATCTCGAAATTTTGAAACGACACCGTCCGTATACAGAAGTTTTTGAGAAACTTGGACAAATGCTTGCCTTGCTAGAAGCGGTGTTTCGGGCTATCGGAATATTCGGAGAGTTCTTCCATAAATATGAGGAATGATATTTGCGTAAAGAATATATTTTTTGCATTTAAATCGAAATTAAATGCATGCATACATACAGTGAAATAATATTTGTCGCTATTTCAAAATAATGTTATGGTTGGCTGATATGGGGTATGACCCTTAATAATTTTTTTAATCTATGTTAGTCCATTAGTTTATTTGCAGTTTGTTCGTTAATTAATAGCCAAGTAATATTTACCATATATGTTTTTACACATATTTGTTTAAAATGTTATTCCTTATCATAGTTTTTCAATTGGTAATTTCATAACAGTGCAATTTTATTTCTCGGGAACCCTTAATTTTTTGACTCTGGTTGTAGGTATTCAAATGATTTTGACACACAAAAATTGCACAGACAGGCAGTGAATGTATTTCAAATGATTTTAACAGGCAAAAATGTAAAATCTGAAAATGACTTGCGCCTCAGTTACGGCAGTTCGAGGCAGGGTAAGATTGGATGCATCTCAGAAGTTTTCTTCTCCAGGTCGATAGGCGATAGGAGATGCTAATTGGAGTTAATCGGTAACTGATGACCGTGATTGGAAACCCACGTTGAGTTGCATGTTCGGTTACTAAATAACTGCTAATGTGTTGACGCGTCTCTAGCTTAAATAAATTAACTATGCATTTTATTTGTACAGTTAAGTTTAAGTGTTTTGTTCATTTTAAAATGGTTTCATACCATTTGCTAATAAATTAACTGATAAACATTCAAACGAATATAAATAAAATCAAATTTAGTATGAATTTTTAAGTTCAATATTGCAGAGATGTTCCACTTCAAAAGGCACGAGTTTAGTGGATGAATATTGAAAACACATTAATTTCTCAAAGACCATTATATGGTATACCTTTGTTTCGAATAAAATTTATCTCACCTGTAGCCGCAAGCTAGATAAACAGGTTGTTTTTAGTAAAATACATATCCGGTATCTACTTTCTACCTCTGATTCAAATGTGGTCATCTCAAACAATCGATCAAATTCGTCCAACAAGGAGAAATATAACAATGGGCGTGTACCTATAATGAATCGATTTTTGAACTGCTTTAATTAGATATATATAGTAATGTAATTCGAATAGCAGAGAAATTTATAGAAAATGATCGATTAGTTGTTTGTAAAATTTTAACATTGTTAATGACTTTCTACTACGAAACAGCCTTAAAATAAACAATCCTGCAATTTAATGTCGGTGAACGAAATTTATAGTATAAAAATATATACACCACTTCATGTGGTGTACACCTTGCAGATATTTCTTTCTATATTAGTCAAATTAATTTATTGATTATACTCCATCGACTATCTATCGCGAGTGCAAACTGATTTAAAACGAAAACTAAATTTTATATTAAGCCTTCGTTAGAAAATACCAAAACAGTTGTCAATTTGTTGTGGATTGTTAAACAAATTACTCTTTTCTAACAAACAATACTTCTTTCCGGCAATTGTAATGAGATCAGGTTAAATAAGCCTATATTCTTAGCATTTTTTTTCCACCTCAACATTTGCCACTTTTTTCTTGAAACTTTTTTATTTTAAAATACTCAAAGAAAGCAAGAGAGCATTTTATACAGAAAAAAAGTAACAAGTCTCGCAGAATGTAGATACACTACATCATGTTGAAATTAGAAAAAAAATCCTCGACAAATGGGTCTTCTATTAGGATCTTCAGTTAATACGAAGATAACATTTTTAAATATCAGAAATGTTTTATATTGACGATTGGCCAACTGTCGAATAGAGAAAATAGGGTTCTCTTGAGGTTCTTTGACATTCCTAATATCACATTCTGTTTAATTTTATTAGCAATTCACTTTGCCGAAATTATTAATTACATTTTCCAATCTGATTTACATCCTTCTAAGGTAGTGATGAATTAATTTGTTTTATATATAAGGGGTAATTTTTAAATAAAGTCCGTTTGTTAATGAGAGTGAGAATAAGACGCAATCGTCGAAGTGCGCTTGTTCCCAGTATGCTTTGCGCCATTTGCAGCCGTATCGTCTGTCTGTGTCCTGAGCTGTAGAAGTTTATAGTGTTTAAGAAAATTGAGTCGCCCGCCGATTGTGAGATATGTTTTATAATTCGATTCTTGACTACAAGAATCTTGGCAGCAGCAGAAATTCATAGTCAGATTTGTGAGGTTTACGGTCATTATGCTATGACTGACAGTAAAGTTCGAAAGTGGGTGAGAATGTTCAAGGACGGGCGTGTTAATGTGCATAACACGCGTACACATCACATAATGTGATGTGTACAACAAAATTCGAGAAAATCGACGATTCACGATTTCAGTTATTAAGTGAATTTCCATAGGTTTCAAGTTATATACACCATTGTTTCGGAGAAACTGAATTATCGAAAAGTTTGTTCTCAGTGGATTGCAAAACTGCTTTCTAACAATCAGAAAACAAAGAGAATGGGCTGTGCCTTATCGTTTTTGACTCGATACAATCAGGAAGGAGATGAATTGTTGGACCACATCATTATAGGAGATGAGACTTAGGTGTCTAGCATGACTCCCGAGTCCAAGCAACAGTTAATGTAATAACGACATACATCGTCGCCAACCAGAGTGAATGCCAAACAGACAATTTCAGTAGCAAAGATCATGGTAATTGTCTTTTGGGACAAAAAAGTTATTCTGTTAGTGGATTTTATGCCGAGAGGCACAACAATAAATTCTGATGCGTATTGTGTCACCTTGAGAAAACCCCGGCATGCCATACAAAACAAGCGGCGTGGTCTACTGTCTTCCAGTGATGTTGTTCCATAACAATGCAAGGCTACATGTTTCTGTCTTTTGGATGGGATAAACTGGATCATCGATCTTAAAGTTCAAACCTTGCACCTAGTGATTTTCACTTATTTCAGTACTTTATAGAGCTTTATATAGAGCTATATATATATATATATATATATATATATATATATATATATATATATATATATATATATATATATATATATATATATATATATATATAGCTCTATATATATATAGCTCTATATATATATATATATATATATATATATATATATACATATATAGCTCTATATATATATATAGCTCTATATATATATATATATATATATATATATATATATATATATATATATATATATATATATATATATATATATATATATATAAAAGCTAAGGAAGTTGACCCGTTCTCCACGACGTGCTTTGCCATTCCTTCATCTGCCATCCAAAGCGCCAGCAAGCGTCTCCCAAGACCGGTTTCTGGCCTTAAGCCGCCATCAGTTGGGCTCAAGCTGGACACCTGAAGAGCGGATGAAGAAACAACCAAAGCCATGACCATATAAATTTATTATGTCGAATGGTGGCTGCAATAACATGTAGCCACCCCATTCTGCGATAAAGATCGCAGCAGTTACACTGTGCGTTACCGTTCGTGACCCAGGTAGAGTACCAGGTAGGATCGAAAAATTGTTAACTCGGCCTGTGGAGAAAAGTATTAAAAAGCTAAGGAAGTTGACCCGTGTTCCACGTCGTGCTTTGTCATTCCTTCATCCGCTATCCAAAACACCAGCAAGCGTCTCCCAAGACCGGTTTCGGGCCTTAAGCCGTCATCAGTTGGGCTCAAGCTGGACTCCTGAAGAGCAGCGCTTTGGATGGCGACGCAAAGCACGACGTGGAACACGGGTCAACTTCCTTAGTTTTTTAATGCTTTTCTCCACGAGCCCAGTTCACAATATATATATATATATATATATATATATATATATATATATATATATATATATATATATATGCAGTTTTTTTTATTTCTTTGGACTGCGTCCAATGAGGTAACAGTAGTTTGGAGTTATACACCCCAATCGCAGGGTTCCACAATCTCATGTGGAATGCACAACAACCTGCGTCTCCGCCAAAATGAGCTTTCTCCTACTTGCTTGACCAGGTTCGAGCCCCATCGCCTTATTTCGTCTGCTGGTGGTTAGATTCATTAGGGCGCCGACATATACACTCGTCAAGAATAGGAAGACCCTATATATAGATATATATATATATATATATATATATATATATATATATATATATATATATATATATATATATATATATATATACATATATATATATATATATATATATATATATATATATATATATATATATATATATATATATATATATATATATATATATATATATATATACGCTAGTGTGTTCCTTTTTCTAAAATGTTTTATTTAATTACTTGTGTTTTTACGACGTTTCATAATTTTCAAGTGTTCAAATCCGTTGATCCGGAGAAACAGTTTCTTTTCCCGATTCCCGAGTTTCTCCCGATCAAGGGACTTGAACACTTGAAACTGACATGTGCGATCTCGTCGAAACGTCGTGAAAACACAAGTACTTCTCAGTATTTAAATAAAAAAATATTATTCTCCAAACGCAAGCAACGCCAAAATTATAAAAAAAAACAAAGTAAAAACTGTCGACTTCGACTTATTTGGCCAGGTTTTTGGGTTAGCCCGCGGGCTCCTACCCGTTTCTAGTCGGCTTTGACCCTATATGGGCACTAATTTTAAGGGGGTCTCTATTTGACCCAGGAGGTTGCCTAGCAAGTTGGCATAGATAGTAAGAGAAGAAAGAATAGTGTTTTTAGATGAACTAACTAACTAACTAAACTTCCTGGCGAACTTCAGAGGTTAATACGAAAGAAAAGAGAAAATGAAATTTTACTTTTTCCCCGTCAGAGAATGACAGGTATTCCATCTGAACAGCCGATCGATCGAGAGTGATCTTTCGACTGCCAAACCACGGACAGGATTATAAGTCGTCGAAGCGGTCTTATGCAAGCCGGGTATCGAATATTCGATACCGTTATGCTTGCGGCCCGTATGGGATTTTGGGGCATTGCGCTAGATTATCCGGGAAATCCGGGTAAATTGTCCGGTATAGATCGGACTAGCGGATTTTCGCTAAATTTCGCCGCTTGGACGAATTTAGCGTAGATTTGGGAATAGAATTCAGAGACCGGGGGAACACCGGTCTCTCTCATGATCTGGTTATTCCGAACATACCAAGGTGCGTTTAGTGCCATACGCAAGGTTTTGTTCTGGAATCTTTGAAATTTTTTAGCCGCCGTAGGCGCGAAAAAACGATAATAGGTAATAAGACCGTATAAAAATACGGATCTTATCATAACTTTATAAAAAAGAATTTTAACTTTCAGGGAAAGTTTACTAGAACGACAGATCAAGGGGCACAGGAGTTTGAGGATTCCGTGCCCCTTGCTAATTGTAAGCTGGATTTGACTAGACCATTTGAGAGAGCGGTCGAAATGGAGACCTAGATACGTGGCTTTTTGCAGCCACGGGATTGGCACTTTGTCAACCAGCAATCTGGCTTCGCATGGAAAGCGATTTCTGGAGAAAATGATCGCCTGGGTCTTTTTAGGATTGACCTGCAGGCGCCAGAATTTAAGCCAGGCAACGGCAGCGTTAAGCTGCCGCTGCAGTCGGTTATGAATAACCGACGTGAAACGTGACGTTGAAAAGAAAGCAGTGTCATCCGCAAAGAATGAAACACTGACGTCACGTAAATGAGGGAATTTGGCTAAGTAGATGTTAAACAAGGCCGGTGACAGGGGAGAACCTTGCGGGACTCCCGACTCAATAGGTTTGATCGTGGAGAGGGTTGATTTAATTTTAACTTGAAAGAATCTACCTTTCAGGAAAGAATTTATTAGCATGGTTAGGTCCCCCGGGAAACCTAATTCGAGTAACTAAAAATAAGTCCCTCGTGCCATACTTTATCGAAGGCTTTGGAAAGGTCTAAAAAGACAGCGCCGAGACGCTTGCCCGACCTGAAAGCCTGATTGATTTCGCCAGCTAATCTGGCCGTCTGTTGCAAGGACGAATGTCCTCGTCTGAACCCAAACTGCTCGTTTGGTATGATACCATTGCTGTCGGTAAAGTCATTCACTGCAGAGAGAATGACTTTTTCGGCTATTTTTGAAAGGGTATTTATGAGACTGATGGGTCTATAATCCGAAGCCGAACCGGAGTTCGGCTTCTTGGGAATCACAGCTATAAAAGCGTGTTTCCATGATTTGGGGAAGTATTGTAATCGCAGAATGGAGTTCACAATATTTGTGATTTCTGCGATTTGCTTACTTGGTAATTTTCGGAGCAGGCATACTGTGATGCCATCGCTTCCGGGGGCTTTACGGGGTGAAAAACTTCGAATAATAGCCGTGACTGACTTTGGAGATACGAGGTAGTCCCGCAGCAGGAAGTCGAAACGTGGGCTTTCGGTCATCCGTGTTTGAACAACATCGGAGACCGCCCAATCTCGATCTTCCTGAGCCTCGGGCAGCCTCGGACTCGTCATTTGGAGTCTAAAAGACTCCGCCAGCCGCTCGGCCTTCTCCGAATCGGAGACGGCATGATTGCCATCATCCGACCTTAACGGCGGAATGTCCCTGCGGGACTTCCCCGTCAACGATCTTGTCAGTCGCCCGATCTGCCTCAGATTCGATGTGTCAACAGAGAGAAGCAGGTTATCCCACTTCTCGTTTCTGTATGACTTCATCTTCTCTTTGGCTTCTCTGATCGCCCGATTTGCCCGACTTCTATCCTCTCGAGGGGGGGTAGTCCTGGCCTTCTTCACTAGGCGATTTTTCGCCCGGAGAAGATTTTTCAGGTCAGTCGGGAGATCGGAAGTTAGCCGCTGCTGATCAGACGGTCGAGGCTTCGTGGAAATGTGACGGCTTGAACGACGCACCTAAGAGTAGGGCGTCTACCAGTTCGAAAAGAACGGGAAGGTGGTCTGAGTCGAGCTCGTGCAGAACCGACGTGGCATTCGCTCTTGGGACACCCTTCGTGATGAAGAGGTCTATGACTGATCCGGCGTGACCCGGATAGTCATAATGGGTGGGTTCGTCAGGATAATTGACGATACACCCGAGCGAGAAACACAACCGTCCGAGGGTCGCGCCATGAGAATTCGTGTTGCGACAACCCCAGAGCGTATTGTGGGCATTGAAGTCGCCGCCAGCAATAGTGGCGGCGTCACTTCGAAACAGGGCAGTGTAATCAGCCCGCAACGGAGGTACGTTGGCTAACTGATACACGGAATGAAGCTAGTGCTAATGAATGCTAGCTAGCTAAACACGGAGGTCTGCTAGCTCGACAGAAACGGAAGCTATTTCCAGATTGGCAAGATCTGGTTTAAGAAGCTTTGTATGCCGGAGATTGCTTTTGATAAGAATCAACGTGCCGCCACCACGGCCGTTGATTCTATCGTCCCGAATAACGTTGTAATTCGGAACGCTGAATCGGATGGAGGGTTTTAAGAAAGTCTCCTGTATAAGGGCGACGTCGATGTTGTGCTCTGTCAGTACGTGAACAAGTTCCTCCTTCTTGTCACGCACTGAATTAGCATTCCAGGAGATTATTTTGAGGGAAGCTGGTTTAACAGCCATTAAAATTTTGGAAATATTGTGAGAATTGGGCTTGGAATAGACCCATGAAATTCGAGACCATTTGACCCATCAGCTGTGAACAGACAGCTTTTGGGTCAATTTGTGCCGGAGCACTGCGCTAATTGCGCTGAGATCCCCACACGAAGGTGGATGTGGGGGTTGGGGTGGTTTTCGCGGATTTTGAATTTTTTGGCTGAAGATTAGCCTTTTGCGGGTGTTGTGAGGAAGAAGCCTTCACAATACCTCTAATGGGGCGTTTTGGGCATTTTTTGTAATTGGCAGTGTGATCACCGCCACAATTACAGCAAAAGCCCGGGGTAGTGCGGGGCTTTTTGCAGTCTTTAGCTGCATGAGCCTCGCCGCACTTCATGCACCTGGGAGGTGCTCTGCCATAAAGTTGGCAGTTGAAGCACTGCCCAACTTCGCCACTAGATTTTTGGGATTTCACCTTTATATTTTGGTGAAGGAAATATTTAAGGTTGAAAATATTAGTTTCGGAATTGGGGATTGTAATTGAAACCATGGCCATAGGACTTTTGTCCTTTCTTTTAAATCAACTCGGGTGGGATGATAGCCCAACTCGGTCAATTCTGATTTAATTTCATTATCGGGTATTGATTCGGCGAGACCACAAATCAATACCCTCATATTTCTTTCATTGGGACTTAAGAAAGTATGAAAGGGGTACTTGCGTTCATCGAGCAATTTTGTAATCGCTCGAAACGCGTCAGGAGATTTGGGATGAAACATTATCCCTTCTGGTTTGGTGGTCGTATGACCGAAATCGATATTATGGGATTTTAAGATGCGGACTACTTCGAGATAGGCCGATTTATCGTGAAGTACGATATCAAGAGCCTTTTTATCTTTGGTCGAAAAACCAGATTTACTGGCAGAATTTGCCAGTTTCTGGTTGGCCTTGGGTTGGGCTATCTGGGGAGCCTGGACGGATGATGTCGAGGCTCCCTGAGAGAGAGACGGGGGAACCACCGCCCGTTTGTCAGAGAGAACTGGAAAGTTCTCATCGTTAACGGGCGGCGGAGTGTTTCGACGTTTGCCTTTAGACGCAACCGTCTGAAACTCAGACTCGGAGGCCGATGAATGGCCTCCGTCGCACATTTCCGAATCGCGGGTGGAACCGCCCTCATTCACGCGCGCAAGGGTTTTACGGCGTCGCGACTTCGTATTCTTATTCTTCTTTCTTGAAGCCGTCTGCTTCTCTTCACTCGTTTTGGGGGCAGCCTGTTCTTCATCCATGGAGGCTTCCTCGATTTCTTCGTCCTGGTTAGCGGCGTGGAGATGCCTTTCGATACGCTCATCGGAGCGTTTTTCACAGGCCTCCATAAGTGCAGCTATTTTGGCCACAGCTTTTGCTCGAGCTGCTGTATTAGGGCCTTATCTTCGCTTCTTTCGCGTAATAGCTGATTTATACGGTCAGCCATATCGATACCGGGGCTCAGAGAGTCCTCCGACACGATAACGCTAATATCGTCCTCGTTGGCGCTTTTCCGAGATCGCGGACGCGACAAACGCAACTTTCCGCGACTATTCGTACGAAACGGTCGTTTAACGGTTTTTAACGGTTTTTGGTGACGTCACGTCACGCCACTATTACCCCTACTACCTATAATCGACTATCAAGAGAGCTCCCGAAACACGTCCAGTAAAAACTGTCTCGACACTTTGAAAAGATAGCACACGGTATGGCCAATGTGTGAATGGGGACTTGGCATATGTACCAGCGTACGCCAGTTCCTTTGAGGTGGGATACAAAACCGACAAACCATCAGCAAGGGGCAAATGCAAAGACAAACGCCAACACCCGGCAGCGCCTTCACAAACGCCAACTTTACCATCCACATATTGGCCAAGTGACACTTGCCAGAAAGAGTTCTCTTAGTTATAAAATTTGGGAGATCAAAGAGAAGCTGGCGGGAGGACATTTTGTCAGATCTGGTACACAGAGATGTGACAAAGTGGAAAGTCAAGGCCGGAGATAGAAGAAAATAATCGAGCTGTAGGCTAATTATAGGTGATTCATTGTTTTTTTTTTGTTTTCTTCTATAATGTCTGCTCCTTCAAGCCTGGAGTTTTACGCTACAGGAAGTCCATTTTACATTATTATATATATATATATATATATATATATATATATATATATATATATATATATATATATATATATATATATATCTGTATTTATTCAACACAATAAAATTTTCGGTCAACTTTGAAACGAATTATATTTTTAAAGGCCATATTTTTCTTTTGGTAGCGAATTTAGTATTTATTTGACAGCTGTACTGATGCTCGTTCAATCACGTTGAAATTCGGTTAAACCACTTATTAACTATGAAATAACAAGAAGCAGAGTCCCTCTGGTTACATGTAAAAAGTAGTATTTAATTAACATACAAAATTCACTTTTTTTTGTGAGATCAAAACTGTCCGAAAACTATCAAAACAAAACTAAACATCATATCGTCTTAAAATTCATGAACCCTTATTAGAAAGGAAAGTAGTTTTTAGAAACGCAATTATCTTTGCAATCACACTGCCATAAAAGTAATAAATTTTTACTCTATCCTCGTACAGTTACATAAAACTTGTATTGGATCATCATGGTGCTTTTGTTAAATGTGAAGCTGCGATCAGTTACTGAACAAATTAAATATATATTAACCAATTAAATATATATTAAACATATGTGGATATTTTATAAATATTTAGTATCAATTATAACTCGTTATGTAAAAAATATTTACATTACTTTAGTTTGTTAATATTTAACTATTAATTATTTTTGGGGGGGGGGGGTATATCTAGGAATACTGTATTATTCTAAGTAACCTAAATATTATGAAATATCTTAAAAATTCTTATTATCACTTCCTACTTAATGTTTCAGTTTCAAAATGTTAATGATGAGGTAACAATAATTGATGATTTATCATGCCTTTTACCTTTTTATATATTCCAAGTTTCATGACAGATATTATAAGAATTTATCTAAAACATATCAGAAAACATTTATTGCTTAAGTAATTCAACCAATTAACTTTGTGCGGCGATGAATACGATAAAAATCATCAGATTTATAGCTTTGATTAATCAGGATAGATTTCGTGATAAAAACATGACGCAGGCTATTAGAATCTATAATGCACCTGTTCGTGTTAAACTGTGTTGATTAATTATCGGAAAGCGAAACGTGACGGATATTCGAATAATGGTGTGAACCGTAATAGATTTTCCTGTAATACATTAAACAAAGTAAAAAGATCGACTTACATAGACATAGAAAATAATGTTAAGTTTTTGAACTAGAGTCTGAAAAACATACATTTATTTACATTTGAATCAGTTATTTCAGAAACTCCGGATATTCGGAAATTGATTTTTTTTGTACGAATCAATTATTTAGTGACAGACGCAGAGTTTGAGGCAAAAACTTCTTAAGTCAGCTTAGTTAGTACTACCTAAATTGATCGCCGAATGTCGCCTTTTCTTCAGCAAACTTATGTTAGTGACTTATTGATTTTCTGCCTGAAAACATCTGACCATACTGTATAACAGTCGGTCACAAGGTAAAGCAGCGAAGAAGGAGGGAACCAAATATTCTAAACCGTCTCGATGATGCAGCTTTACTAGATTTCCATTTCTTATGTCCAAAGGCATGCAAATCAGCGTTTTTAAATTTGGATGGAATTACTGGTGACAGAGTTCGAAACTTTGCACACATGCCGCTTCAGGTAAATCAGCGGTGTATATGAGAAAGAAATATACATCATAAAACACTCTGCCAGGGTATGTGACGGACATAGTAAAACAGCATATTTCTTCTTACCCTGTACTAATAGCGCATTACACCAGTCGGGAATATAATGTTCTAAATGAAAGGCTTAACATCACTGCAGTGCCCAAATTTTCGAGTTTCACTTTTTCACTTTTCAGATTTTTCACTTTCAAAGCAGAACCTTCATCAATGTCGCAAAGTGTGTTGCTATAGCTGCAAAAATGGTACACTTAAAACGAACCAAGTAGTTTTCTACTAAAATGACAGAAATTTTATATTAAATCAAAACTGACTTGTAGCTTCCACAAATTTACGTACAGGAAATATTTTATTTGCGCCAATTTCTTGTAAATGCATTTTGCATGCACAATCTCGAGGACAACACTGCTTCTTATTAAACGAGACAAACGGCCCAAATGAAGTATTCTCATTTGTTTGGAGCTATCTTGAAGGAAATATTCAAAGTCCGTTCAAGAGCTGCATGTTTTTTTATAATTTGATTGATATCAGCATTAATATCATCAGGAAAATTTGAGATAATCCAGCAATACTTCCCTAACCGAGGTTATTCACTTTTGCCTTGCGAGAGGGATTTCGTTATTTTGAAAAGAAAAAACGGATCGAATTTACACCATTGAACAATATGTTGAAATAATAAAAACTTTCTCTGAAGGTTAAAAGATTAAAATATTCATGGTTGAATTCTTCGACATAAAAGACTACAAGAACTGGTGTCCTCAACATTATAAAAAAAAATAAGGATGTCTGAAGAAACGTCTATAAGAGTACCACCAAGGGATCAGGAAGTTGAGTTCAAAGTTTCTCAGTTTTCTAAAATAATACATGATAAAGAAAACCCGAGCTTGACGATGGCAAAACACTTCTTTGACGATGTATCAACGAATACGATCCGACTCAAGTGTTTCGGCCCAAGTGGGCTTCTTACAATAAAAAAAATAAAATGGATAATGTCCAGAAATTCTTAGATTACATTCCAGATGAATTTCAGTTTCTTACCGTATCATTAACTGGCCCAATAAAACATCAAGTTTTCCACGTCACGAAAACCAAGGTTAAGATAATTATTCATAGAAACAATTATTTTTTCTTAATTATTTATACCAGATATCTTCATTTTGTTCTTAAAAAAATAAATAAAGCTTTTTTGGTTCTAAATAATTGTTTTACTATAAATTCACCTTCACAGATACATTTTTAATTCGTAAGATACAGAAACCCCATAAGTCAATGCACTTTAAAAATTAATAGCTAATTAATTAGTGGATATTGAGCAACTGCAGGAGTAAGGATGTAGAGGAGGTTTAAACTCAAACAAAGTTATGTACAGTGAGAGGCACTGTTAATGGGAAAACAGTGTACAACAATGGGGTAACAGTAATGACAGAAAACAGATATACTGATCGCAATAATGATAACGAATTTCATAAATATCCCAGTTTTCATGTTGATCTACTTTATCCTTTAGATTATCCAGGACTTATTTTAATTTAGTGTGCACTTTTTTTAAAATTTTGTCTAGCCCTCGTGTTACACAATATTAATGGTGGTGGATGTTAATTGTTAAATTAATTTATTTTTGTTCTGTTCCTTTCGAAAACGCGAAGATTCTTTCAATAACAGGGTAAACTTATGTTTTCAATTATTCTATTTACAATATTCTTATTATAATCATTCACATCGAACATCTCCCTAATTAATTTTAATTCTTTGTTATAACTATATTTGTTTAAAGGAAAATTGATTAATCTCTCCACCATAAAATTAGCTAATCATGGAAGCTATGATTCGAATAGTAACGAATGCATCTCGAAGTGGTGGTCTTTTTTCGAAAAATATCAAAATCTAATCTATTTTTATTGTTTCTATTCACTAAAACATGCAAAATCATCATCCAGATACCTTAACCATGCCCTTGGAAAGTACCTGAATATACCCTTCGCCTCGTTTTCAAATTTGTTCATAAGTAAGTTGGCCAAGAACGATGACAGAGAGTTGACCCATTGAAGTTTCTTCTTGTTGTTCGAAAAACCTGTTATAGAGATAAAAAAAAATATTTCATACATAATCTCGTTAGAGAGAAGTACTCTAAAACAATCTTGTTGTTGAAACCGTTTAACTCGAATAACTCCCTCAGGTATACCAAGATATGCGAAATCGGTACACTTGCATATATTGATAATATGTCAAAGGACACCAATACCTCACAGTCCTGTAGATATGTGTTTTAGATATTTTATTGAGTTAACCAACGATATTTATGAATATGATACTTAGAAACCAATGCTGTCAAATACTTATGAAAGTAATGTATTATGATATTTCAATTATATCAGATACTGAAATAAGGCCCATAGATAAAAAAAAGAAAATATTGAAATTCACTTTAAAAATAATGTGTAAAAGAAGAATGCAGATGACTTATCATCCGTTCTCTGAAATTACACACAGTTAACTTTACCTATATGTTCTCTAATAACTGTTGACCAAGACGTATAAGAATGATAATAATTGAAATACTAGATATTTGTTTCAAAATATATTGTGAATATGTTTCACAATATATTGTGAATATTTTTTCACAATGTATTGTAAAACAAATACCAAGTGTTTTAATTATTATCATTGTTACTATGTTTCACCAAGAGCCAACCGCGCAATCAATCGAAAAGATGTATAAGTTTTTATGACTATGTGATTTTTCTTTATAAAATTACAATCATTAGTTTCAACAAATATATGAATTGTCATTATATAGAGGTGCTGATCATCTTTCTAAAAGAAACATGTCAAAATCTCCGTGAATGCACTCGGGAAACTTCAATATTTGCGAGCATCTATTGAAAAAAGATGTCTTTTCTGTTGAGGTTCGAGGTATTTCTTGTTTAGTTTCAGCTTTCAGTCAAATAATTAAAAATGGTATACTGTAAAATCTGATAATTTTTTCTGGCCAAGTAATATTTTGAGATGATATGATTGCGAAACAACTATCTGACCTCCTTTATTGATATCCCAGCGGTGTGAGTAATTATCAAGGGAAAACAAGGTTAGTTTAACATTAGTTGCCTTTTCATTGTTATACACAAAAAAGTAAGGGTCAATAATACCTAAAGATAACTCTATAAACATAACCTTTTATTTAAATGGTCAGTTTTTATAATTATGTGAATTATTACACTTAATTGTTGTATTAGTATTTGGTGTAAAAACTTGATTATCAAAATCAGATAATCAAATCTGACCAACTGACGATTTCATTGTTAATATGCGTAGCAAAGCATGTGCCGTCATACCAAAAACAATTGATATAGTGTTTAGTAGAAAGTATCCTTGAGCTAAATATTCCATTACTCGGTAGAGATTATTTATATGGTATGAACTAGACTGTTTATTTTAATGTGATGCTTATCTAGAAAGTAATGCATGATAATACCTTTAATAATTAAAAATAAAATTTTAAATATCTCGCATGACGCATGAATCTTAGTTATATATTATCTATATATATATATATATATATATATATATATATATATATATATATATATATATATTACGAAATATTTTTGGTTAATATATACTTTTTAGACATCGGTTTCATCTCAAATAAAACGACAGGTCTATCGTTTGTTTAAATGGTCTTTTAGCATACAAATGTTTTATCTTTTGTATGCTGTATATTTTCTTTTGCAAAGATGGTTTTTATCATATTGGACCAGATGCCGACTACATTTCATTTTTGGCTTTATTGACACAGGGTTGTATTGTGTTTATACTCAATATAAGTTTGCTTATTCTATCTAAAAGCTTTGACAACACTTAAGGGTAGTAAACCACCAGATGTGCGATAATGGTGGGGTATCTTTAGAGATGGCTTTATTTTAGTAGTTGAAACCAACATTTTCATTTATACTGTGAACAAGTGTAGTGTCGTGTCGTTCCTGAATAATCCCAAGGGTGAGTATATCACTGGACACTTCGTTATCTACCTAACTTTTATTAGTTGTGAGTGTATCACTGAACACTTTGGTTTCTATCGATTTATATTAGTTTTGAAATGTATATAAAGCTCTATTATCTTTATTATTTCTATTTGATGTTTTCATTAATATTCAATGATTACTATGTAAGTGAGTTTTTCACTGAATACTTGTCTTCTAGTATTTGAATAGTTTCGATAAATATTTAAAGAATACTTCTATTCTTTTTCTTACAGAATACTATTCTGATCATTATCAAATATTCAGTATAATTGAATTAAATCTGTTATTGTTCATTTTAAATAACATTTAAAGCAGTTTCTTAAATGATTTCTATTTAAGTGAACATCAAAATATTGTTTGAGTAGTGGCATTAGCCTGTGGGGTTGAAACCGTATAAGAAAAAAAATAGTTTTGTTAAATCCGGGGTTCTGTCTGGCCATGACACAGGACATAATTCGTGTTCAAATATTGTCTCACCTGCTGCTAAAATGTGGAGGAGCGCCCTCTAGCTGTTATCACACTCGTCTCGCTAGTTAAAGGTAATTCTTCAATCCACTATTCAAAATTATTTTGCAAAAAATTGAGAAAACTATTACCATTTACTATTTTCAAAAAAAATAAGGAACTAGGAGGCGATCTCCGATAAAACCAGAACACACATTAAGAGACCATCTATGGTGATGATCTAAAGAGATAATGAATCTTGGATTTTCACTGTTGTAATAGTGGTAGTTATGTTGGTTGACGTAGCCACTTTTGTGGAAAGTTGCATCATCCGTGAATAAAATTTAAGGCTATTTTAATAATTCTTTGTTTCTTATTTAGTAATTCTTACCAGTTCTGTGCTGGTTGTTTATCAAGCTCTTCTGTCAGAGTTGGTTTTATTTTCGTAGGGTCGAACTTTGGTATTAGCAGTCTCTTTTGAATAAATTTTCGAGGTTTTAAGCTAAGTTTGATTCTAGTCAAGTAGTGATCTGTGTATATGTTAGCTCCTTTCCTGACTTGAACATTCAAAATCTCTTTATAATTGGGGTGCGAAATGGCAACATGGTCAATTTGAAATTCACCCATGTACGAGTTTGGGCACCTCCAGATCTTTTGTTTTGTTATTTTCTTCTTAAAATGGATTGACATTATTTTTAGATTAAACTGCGGACATAGTTCAACCAATCTTTTACCATTATTGTTAGTACATTTATGAGCAGGAAAACTGCCGACTGTTTTCCTGTACTTTCTTTCTTTCCCTAGTTGGGCATTGAAATCACCCAATAGGATTTTTACATGGTTAGAGGAAATTTTAGAAATAGTCTTTTCCAGAATTTCCCAGGACTTATTTAATTTTTCAGGATTAGATTTATTTTCTTCGTTAACTGGGAGGTGTGCATTGATTAATGTATAGTTTTTGTTAGCACACTTGAGGGATAGTGTCATAAGTCGATTATTTACCGGCTGGACATTAATTATAGAACCAAGAATGTTTCTTGAGATAGCGAAAGCAACACCGAGATGTGCTGTATTTTTCAGTATTCTTTTGTTCGTTTTACTTTTAAAAAGTTTGTAGTTGCTGAATTCCAAGGTGTTATCATCTGTCAATCTGGTTTCTTGCAAAGCTAAAATTTGGAATTTTTGCTGATTCATTGTTCGCCCCAATTCGTATAGTTTTCCTGGGCGCAGGAGAGAATTGATATTTGCCGTTCCAAAGAAAGTTTTTGTTTTCGGTTTCAGACGTTGGCCAGAGGTCTCCGACTCCCTCTGAAAAATTTTGCGTTTAATCCCGGACGCCCCAGAATCCGAAAGTCTGGTTGTACCAGCAAATATATATATATATATATATATATATATATATATATATATATATATATATATATATATATATATATATATATATATATCTATATATATGTACATATATATATATATATATATATATATATATATATATATATATATATATATATATATATATATATATATATATATATATCTATATATATATATATATATATATATATATATATATATATATATATATATATATATATATATATATATATATATATATATATATATATATATATATATATATATATATATATATATATATATATATATATATATATATATATCATCATCATCATCATCAGCCCGTATCGATCCACTGCAGAATGAAGGCCTCTTCAGCTTGCTTCCAACCTTCACGGTCCTGGGATTTCCTCTGCCACTCGGGTCCAATATACTTAACGATGTCATCAATCCATCGTACTTTCGGTCTTCTTCGTGGACGCTTAGGCGATCAAGCGGTATCCACTCCAGGATTGCCTTGGTCCATCTGTCGTCCCATCGCCTCGCTATATGGCCTGCCCATCTCCATTTCAATTGTTTTACTCTTCCAATGATGTCACAGACTTTTGTTGGTTCCCTGATCCACGCGCAGGACTTTCTGTATCGTCTTGTAATGCCAAGCATACATCTTTCCATTCCCCTCTGTGCCACCCGAAGTTTTTGAATTGATTGCGATGTGAGTGTCCAGGTTCCACTTCCGTATGTCACAACGGGTAGAACGCACTGATCGAAGAATTTTCTTTTCAGGCAAAGTGGGAGTCTGCTCTTAAACACTATGTTGAGCCTACCAAATGCCTGCCAGCCACATTTAACACGCCGTTCCACCTCCCGGGCGGCATTCCCCTCCATTGAAATCCTCTGCCCAAGATATACAAAGCTGTCCACAATCTCTAAATCCCTTCCTAAAACTGAAATTCTTCTGTCCCGAGCGAAGTTATTGAACATAATCTGACTCTTTTTCAGGTTTATTTTCAAGCCAAATGGTTCGCCAGCCCTTTGCAGTTCCTGTATGCGTCTTTGCAGCTCCTCTGGGTCTGGTGAAATGAGAATAATATCATCTGCAAATCTAAGATGGTTTAAGTTTGCACCATTGATCTTTACACCATACTGTTCCCAATCCAGTTTACGGAATACTTCTTCAAGGCCAGCCGAGAAAAGAATAGGTGATATTGCGTCACCCTGACGTTCACCTCGTTCTATATTAATTCCCACTTCAAGATCATCAAGGTGAATTGTGGCTGTAGCTCCATCATATATCGATTCTAATAGGTTTACATCGGCTCTCTCTACACCTTGGCTAAGCAGTGCATCCATTATCGTGTGCTTTGAGATGGAATCAAATGCTTTTTCGTAGTCGATAAAAGCCAAGCACAGTGGCATGGTGTATTCATTGTGCCTTTCTATGACCTGCTGTACAACCTGGATGTGATCCATTGTACTGAATCCACTTCTGAATCTTGCTTGTTCTCTTGGTTGTGCGTCATTCAGTTTTTTTAATATTCTTTTAGAAATTATCTTAGTGAAAACTTTGTACATCACCGATAGGAGGCTTATTGGACGGTAGTTCTTTAAATCTTCCTGTGCTCCTTTTTTATGTAAAAGGATCACTTCTGCATTTTCCCATAAGTCAGGTACTTTTTGTTCTTTGAGGCATTTTGAGTATAATTTTGCCACTGTTTTATGTAACGTCCGACCACCAGCTTTTAGCATTTCGACAGTTACACTATCCTTTCCTGGAGCCTTGCCGTTCTTCATCAATTCTATAGCATTTGTTACTTCCTCCACTAGGATATCTGGCATTTGTTCTTCCGTGGGTATTGCTGTCCCTGACTGGCTCTGATCTTCATATAACTGGGAATAAAACTTTCTGACAATATCTAACATTTGGGTACGCGCCCTGCACACTGTGCCATCCTCACGCTTTAAAACATATATTTGCGTTCTTTTGTTACTCAGCTTCTCTTTAGCTTTGTTAATTCCTTTGTTTTCGTCCAGGGTTTTTTGCACTAGCTGCATATTGAATCGGCGCGTGTCCTCTCTGATACGTTTTCTTATCGTTTTGCAGAGCTCAGTGTACTCGACCCATCCAAAAGGACTACCTGCATCTCTCATTGCTCGCCGTTTCTTCATTAAATCAATGGTCTCACTGGAGATTTTTGTTTGTTTGAGACATTTTTCTTCTGGTGCTATTGAAGCAGCCGTTTGAAGTACATTGTTGGTGATTTCTTCATATTGAACTGATATTTCCACCTCCTCTCCTTTTCGACAGTCAATCCGAACCCTTGCTCGTACCATTCGTTGGTCACTTCCAACATTAAAATTGTTAAGGACAGTACAATTGGTAAATATTGTTTTATCGTTGGTCATGATGTAGTCAATTTCACTTGTGAGCCCAGATGGACTTTTCCATGTCCATTTTCTGCTGATATTTTTCTTATAGAATGAATTCATAATATATAGTTCTTGTCCTTCAGCAAAATCAACTAATCTGTCACCTCTATTGTCTCGCTCACCAGTTCCATATGGGCCAGTTGCATTTTCGTCTGTTCTTGTTGTTCCAATTCTGGCATTAAAATCACCCATCAGGATTTTGTACCTACATTTCTCCTTGTATAAAAGCTGGGCCACATCATCATAAAATTCCTCAATTTCCTCATCTTTATGGCTTATAGTTGGTGCATAAGCTTGGACGATTTGAAGCCTAAACTTTTTATTCAGCTGAATGATGCATTGGGCTAATCGGTCGGATGTACTTTCAAATTTTACCACACTGTCCTTCAGCTTTCGATTGATGAGGAATCCAATTCCGCCACATCGGCCATTTTCTGTACCTCGAGTATAGAGTACGTGTCCAGTTGGTTCCAGTTTGATTAACTCTTCACCCTTTCTTCGTGTTTCACAGAGTCCAATAATATCCCAATGTATGTTGTCAAGTTCGATTAACAGTTCTTGCAATCGGGCCTCTGTTTTCATAGTCCGTATAGCTAACGTTGCAATGTCAAAAGTCCAATGGCAGCCTGATCTAACCCGGTGATTCTTAGCACCCTCTGCCTTGGGGCAGGTCTTCCTGCTGCCGTAGGTAGTTGCCCCTTGGCCTCCTTGGCTCATGGAGGATCTACGTTGTTGATATGGTCATAAGCTAATGACGCAGAGGTAAAGAAACTGTATAGTTGTGAATCCCAGGTGGAGAATCATACAAAATGTAGTTGTTGAATCAAGAAAACAAAAAAAAAAGAAATTCAGCTGATTTCGAACAAAAATTGATGTCCTGCTGGACCCGCCCTCTATATTTAATTACTTTTGATGAACGTCGATAGCACAGACTGGGACCTTTTTATACATTTCTTGCACATTCAGAGATCAGTAACATTTTTTTTTGCTTGTTGGCTATTATTTAATTGCTTTTGATGAACGTCGATGGCACAAACTGGGACCTTGTTATACATTTCTTACACATTCAGAAATCTGTAAAATTTTTTTTGATTGTTGGTTATTAAAAAAAAAATTATGAAAAAGGAAATGTAAGAAATCTAAAACATTTTGATGAGACAGCTAGATACAAAAGAATGATAAAAAAAGAGAAAAAAGCAAATGTGTTAAAAAAGAAAATTAATAATATGTTTGAATCATTTGTTCATCAAATGTGTGAATCATTTTTGAATCAAATGTGTATTGACATAGTTTATATTACTCCTTGTTCGAAATTATCCAACATCATGATTATGTCTTTTGAGTAAACGCCAATTTACTAATAAAATTATTTAAACAAACTGTTTATTACAAGAATATCATTAAAAGTTTACTACATTCTGACAAATTAGTACTGGTTTATTAATAAACATAAAATATGTATTTCTCTAGGAAAATTACTGTTTTATTTGATTCCTGGCTTAAATGTTCCTTATTACACCACTTTCCCTAATGTATAAAATTAGTATTTAAAAACTTCCCTAAATTTCCAAATAGTTGTTCTCGGAGATATATTAGCCATTTTAGACGAAACCTTATAGCGTTAAATATTAATTTTTCTCGATGATCTTTGATTCGACTGAAGTAGTCTTAAAATGTTGTATGGGGTAGACCATCATCAATGGTAAATGGCGTTTTGGTAAATACCATTTTAAATTAATAACATATTATTAATAATTAAGTAATTTTAATTAATACAATTAATTAAATTAATAATTTAAATTTATTATTATTTAATTAGTAATTTTCTCTAATTACCAGAGTTTAAAGTTGGTGATTTTCTTAATTAATTTGCCTGATATAGTTTTATTTGTTTGTTTGTTTATTAAGGCACCTTAATAAACCTGAACCCTAAAGCTGGGTTCACACTAATAAAAATTTGCTTTTGTGCGGGCTGTATGTGTTATATGTGGTGTGCATGACACACAAGGTCACATACAAATATTTTCGCTGCACAGCACGAATACGAACCACCTGTTGTCGGTTTTCTCGCGAACGTTAAAGATATTTGACGCACAAAATTTGTGTTGGGCATGTTGTTGAAGTGAAATTAATATTTTTAGTTTCAAAAAGATGCCTACGTGTTGTGGCTATATTGAAATTTATTATTTAGTAATTTATTATTTATTGAGTAACTAACTTTTTTTAAAGTATGTCCCACCATATTATTATGTTGAAGAAGGGTGATGCATTTATAAAATGAACAATTTAATCAAAAAAATTAAAATAATAGCAATAAAAGGCCTTATTGGATGAAACATTTGTACCAAATCAGAAAACTATAAACTACAGACAGTAAGTCCAAACACTGAAAAATATGAATAAGTATATTTTTGACTCTTGTTGGAATAACCTAATCAAGCATAACCTACAAACATCCCTTTACGCACACTTATCGAGCGGGTACACTGCAAATGCGGCAATTTTATTTATTAACATAATCATTTTAGCATAAATAAGCATAGACGGTGAACAACATTTTGCGGTTAAATTGTGCAGCCCATTTGCCGAACGTACGACGGAAACGATGGGCATGGAGATTGGGAAATATATCGCTCGGTTGGGTGATTATGTGCACCAAAAATTCACGAAGTGCTCCACAAGTATAGTGCACAGAACACCGATTTTGATAATAAATTTCCACAATTTGTAACATTGCTCTGATGTTAAACGTTCCATGATGATTTGCCAAACTATACTAAATAATTTTGATACTAGAGACACACAAATTCACAGTTCGTTTAACAGAAGTTCCCTATCTGAAGTTCGAACACACTAAAAATATCGTCCGTTATTATTGTGTTACAATTTCGGCGAAAAGATGTAATGAGATGTATCCAAATAAATAATATCCAAGGTGTGTCATAAAATAAAATTAAGGTTTCTAATTACTACTATTCAAACTGGTACTGAAAAAGGATCTTTCATGTATAACTACAATTTCGAGGAATGCGCACATAAAGCCGTCACGTTTGCCCATCGTATAATTAATAAACATCTCTCTAATATTCGAATACATTCTAATTTTCATGTACATTCACCGCTTTTAAACTACATAATGTACGATATATTTTACTGTATCGATGGCTGATGAGAGCTATGCAGAGAAAGCGGTAAACCCTGTGAAAAAATCTACAAATAATTTATGGAAATACATATTGGTCAACAAATGTGATCTTCTATCCGCTTCATCTGATCCAATAAATAACTTAAATGTCGGACGTGATTTTATATAAGGTGTGTTTTGACAGCAAAATTTTGTGTCTCTAGTTTTTTAATAACTTTCCCACACTTAATTAGCAATGGAAATATATTTTTTTGATAAAAATACCTGTTCACATTATAAAATAAAATATGTGATTTTTATTGGTGATATTTTTGCACTAAATAACAAGCGGATCACCAGAAATCATGGGCAAACAGGAAGAGAATGAACCTGGGCGTACAGAAATATAGGGGGTCGCAATGTGTTAAAAAAGTAAGACCCGTATACGAAACATCCTTTTATTAAAATATTTTTAATTTATAAACAAATGTTAGAAAATTTCATATTATCAGGTAATAACAGCATAATAAAATAAAATTAAATAAACTAAAAGCCAAAGTTGTTATGAAATAATAATTTAATGCGACGGTTGATTTTGTTTTTCACTTAAACGTTTTTCTATACATGGATCATCATTGCAAACACACCCAAGCAAATAAGTTTCCAGTGATAACGGACTATTTTTATATTTGATTTTTAAAGCCACCTTAGACAAGAAGCTTCTTTCGCATAAGTAAGAAGTAGTAAAGGGGATTAATGTTTTCAAAGCTTCCGTTACTAGGCTTTCGTAATCACATCGAGGAGCAAGCCAAAATTTGTTTAAATCTTGAGATAAAAATTCTAGTTGTAGAGTTTTGTCGGTCGATATTTCAGGAATTTGGTTGTGAATCTCAATTTAGCAACTGCAACAACATTTTCATCAAACGGATTGAGGATCCATCTTTTCAACAAATCGTCGTTGCTAAATGGAAAATATTTCAGTAACTGAATTTTCAATTCGTGTAAATGCGTTTTCATGTTCTCCAACAACCAATCAATAACAAAATTATCTGAATCCATATTTTTGGTAATATAATCCGAAGATAAAATGAATTCATCAAAATTGTGTTTTTCAAGGCGTATAATCCAAATACCTAGCTTGGCATTGGCCAAGAAGGCATTGACTTTAGATTTGACACCAGATGTAGACGGTGCACTTCGTTTTGTTACAAATTTGTCAATTTTATTTGATATTAATAACCTATTTTATTACCACACTGTTATTAATGTATTTAACATTGAGTAAGAGAAAAAATCGTAGTATTTAACACTGGGTGGGAGAAGAAATTGTAGTACTTGTTTTATAAAAACGTAATTAACAATGAAACTCTTCATCTCGTTCCTTTGTATTTATTACCAAAGTGCATAGCTTGTACTAACCTGCCTATGCGCGCTCGGGATGAATGATCCGTCTCGTGTGCATGAGCCGGTGGCGCGAGGTGTGCGGGCGAGTCATTTTACAAGTGCGTGCAGGGTACAGGTTCGAACTGGTAAAAGTAATATAAGACCAACGGGTTACACAAGTCTTGTAGCTCGTATTTGTGGTTGTGTGTGGTATTTGTGTAACGGCCTATTCAAACATACATCTATCATTGACGATTCATCATTTAATACAAAGACAAATAGATGATTTGTTTTTTTCACGATACGTAAGCGGGTGAACATACTCTTAGGAATTTATAAACCATTTAAAAATCAAAACGATTTTTCATAAATCGCGATACTATAAAAAAGACGAATCGTCGCGGTGTTAACCGGCCGATATGAAACTTTGATAAACGTCAAATTAACATATTGTAGTGTGGGCAGTAAAAACAATGCCCTAAAAAATGAATTTCATAAATTTCAAACCAATTTGATTCTAAAGCATGCATTTCAAGTCAATATGACATTTAGGAATATATAAAAGATAGATACAGAAAAGATATGAGGTCTTCAATTTAATTCTCGGTGCCTATGTTTTATCAACTGCAGAATCCATTCGAATATTTTTTTCTTGAACAATTTTTCAGCTTAAAAACGAGCTTATAAGCCTGAAAAACACTTGTCGACGCGATGAGGTTCGTAGATTTGCGGATCTGCCTTTTTTTCGCCTTTTTGTTAAAAATGAAGTTGGAGAAGTTCAAGACATGATTTGTCATGGATTTGTTACGTACATCACTTCTAAAAAGTCGTTTCAGAAATGTTCAACTTATAATTTTGACTTGAAGAACATCTGGAACGAATTGGAAATGAAAATACTACTGGAAAAAAATCCTTGTCATACATTGCTAGCGCTCGGGTAGGAACTCGGGAATAACACCGAAAGTCATTAATTAATATTTATAAACCGAAAGTCATTAAAAATCATTTTAAACTCCGTTTAAATGTATTTGTGTCATTGTTTTCCAGATTTAAGAAAATAAACTTTCAGCATAAGATTGTGTGTGATATGTGACAAAAAGTAGATTTTTTACGATAATCCAAAGATGCAAAATTGTAAGTTAATTCCGGTGGGTGCGGTTCTGGTGATTCTGGAGTGGTCCCATCAACCAGTGCCGCAAAACCAAATAACTTCAACAAAAACGTCTTGTGCATATTATGGGATCAGCTGGCCGCGTATTATGAGTTGTTCCAGTCAATGAGCTGTTCTAAGCCTGTTTCCATCTAAAAATGTCGCAGCTGACCATTATCAGCAGCAAATGCGGGAAGATCTACAGCAGACCACCTGTTTAGGGTCACACAAACTACTACATTTAAACTCCTACTAAAAAGTCCTTACATTAAAAATTATTAAAATGCTATAAAAAAAATGCCCTAAAGCCATCGATAAGAATTGTTCTTGTACTGTAGAGTATTAAGTAACAGTAACTAATTTTTAAAAATTTTACGCTTAAATGAATTTTTATGCAAAGTTCTTATTAATTATAAAAATTAAAGTCAAATTCTCACAGTCGTAAAACATACGTTGAAATAAGCTTGACAATTAAATTTTATAAGTTTTGAGTTAGAAAATTGGTTCAAGAATTCTGAAGGACAGATAAAGTTCATTGTAGGAATTTCTAAGCCAACCTAATTCAGAAAAAAATGGTTTGACTAAATTGTCTATCCAGGCAAGCCTTTTAGTTAACAGTGGGCGAAAACGGAATGTCGTTTACTATTTCTCTTAGTATAGAACACGACAAAATCCTCAATTATCAAAAAGGTCTGCAGTAGTGTCATTAAACTAATACACTTCAACTCCCACAAAAAAATGTACTATATGTACTAATATTTTTTAAGTTGCATTTAAAAGGATTATAAGTATATATTTACTTGATAGATTGGAATCTCTTTTTTCTTTGTTGTGAACATAAAATTATTTCATTCCTTCCTTCAGGCACGTTTGCAGACTCCTTTATTTTTAATATTAGATTATGGATTCTTTATATGACCTACCCTTCACCACGTGGTGACTGAAAAATTAGGGCCATCTGCCTGGAAAATAGAAAGAAGACTGTCGCTTTTCTTACTACCTTGATTAATGATGAAACAATCAAAGTTGTTAAAAGAATAGTCCAAAGATTTTGGTTATTGATCAATAAAAAAGCCACGCCTAACCCCATCCAATGAAGATAAAGCCACTGGAATAGGCTTGAGCGCAGTCAGAGCTCCTTATTTCGCGGGGAATATATTCCGTAAATATACAGTGAATACAGAAACCGTGAATACGGAATGGTAATTTGTATGGGATTATAGGGCATATGTTCCAAGGTTATAGAATAAAAGGAATAAATATATAATAAAAGCAATTATCTGGCTTAGGCAATGGTTTAAAGAATTTAATAATTTTTCTTGTGTTGCCGTTTTTAAAATATTCTTCACTTCAGATTGATATTCGTAACTTGAGTAATGTTTTTAGTTAATGTTTGAATTCTTCATCATTATCAACAGTTAGATCAGGCCACTGTTTTTTCCAACACGATTTTAATGTGAATGGCTTCAGATCTTACAATGATTCTTTTATGTTAACAATGCACTCTGCCATGTCAAAATTTTTCTAGCATTGCATAACAGTCCAGGGGTGTTCAGTATGATTTTCAAGGTTTATCTAATGTAATCGAGCTTAAAGGCCTAGATTATTCATTGGTTCATAGGTTGGAGTAAGGCCATCTTGTTAGGAGGCAAAAATATTAGCTTAATATTTGGATGCATAACTTTAAGCTCACGAGGGTGATCTAGAGCATTGTCTAAAACTAGAACTGTCTTGAACTGTAAATTATTTTTCTTTAAATACGTTTCAACTTCAGGAAACAGTCACAGAAAATGACACTTATAACCCGCGCTTTCTTGTTTGAACTCCAAAACATTGTTAAGTTGTCTTTGTTTTGATTTTTCAAAGCACGAGGATTCAGCGATTTGTAAACCATTAATGGCTTAATTAAACAATTTCCTCATGTAGCAGTGTAACTCTATCTTTTGCTGCCTTAAAACCAAAGGCGGACTTTTCACTTTTAAATTTTTTTTTTTTAAATATTAAATATATAAAAGTTTTATTTGGCATTATTTTTCAAAACAGGGCAGTTTTGTCTGCATTAAACACTTGTTCGCGTTTGTATCCACTATCAGCAATTAACTTTGAAAATTCTTCTGGATATGTTGCTTCTGCTGAAGATGCAGCTTCTTTAACAATTTTGATGTTATGTCATTATTATAGCACCTTAAACTTATTAAACCAACCTTCCGATGCTTGAAATTCTCAATCAGTATGTTCACCACCAGGTTCTTTAAAATGTGCGTAAAGACGCTTAGCTTTCTCATGGATTATAACACCACTTAGCGGGACTCTCTTCCGGCTACAGTCTTCAATCGATAATGTTAATGCAGCTTTTTTTCACTTCCTGGATCACGAACAATTTTTGCTGATAGTGAGTTTGAAGCTGTAGAATTCCTTATTTTGTCTTCTGCTTTCTTGATGGATCGTATAGTTGATTCATTGACATTAAAAAAGTATGATTTGGATGCAAACGACTCGCCAAGGCGTAAACGGTAAAGCATTTCTATTCTTTACCTTAAGGCGTTAATAACTTTTTTCTTGGTAGGAACTAATTTTCCTTTGCTTTTACTCGGCGTTATAAGTCGCGAACAAAGTAGACGAGACAAAGCCTAGCCGTTCGAAATTATTACAGTGAATGACAAGTTGAAACAATAAAACAGGATATTCGGTACCGATCGTGAGAAGGCCTTTTTATTAAAAGCCATAGCGCCACGCGTAACCCGGTGGCGATGACTTAGTTGTCAAAGAACTTTTGATCAAGCGGCAATAAGACTTTTTTTTTATAAATACTTTGATACTTGTTTATTTTGATGAGTAACTGGTAAATAAATATACATTATTCTAATAATACAATAGGTGTAATTAGTTGTGGATCCGCAAATAGAGAAATTTTCAGCCGCGAATACTGAAAACGCCAATAACGGAACCATGAATAAGGAGCTACGGTACATAGAAATTGAACTATTGAAGACTAAAATCAAGTAAATTTAAGTTATTATTGTGTAATCATTTTTGCAATGAAGTTACTCCTCTGGCGACTCAACATTCCAAATATTGGAGGACACAAAATCACTAACAAGACTGAAATACCCAGTAAACGTTAAACTGTGGTTTGTGATGCGTAAAAATCACTTGGATAAGATAGTGAGAAATACATCTTAATGCAGGTATTAACACGGTGCTGTAAAACCTGAAGTGCAAATGACATTCCTGGCTTAAAATAATTAGAATTCTGCCTTGGTTAGGTAATTCATGGGACTGAAACCAAATAGATAAGCTATGGGAACAGACGAACAGGCTAATAGTTTGCCATCATTATCCAAGACTGAAAGAAAATCCAAACTGGTGCATTGCAAGGATATCTCGACATCTCAAAGCTGTACTTTCGGCAAAGGGAGGAGGCATTAGCAAATATTAATTTCGCTGCATTGTGTAGTTTATTCTAGCTCTCAATATATCTACTTTTTTGCTTATAACAATGATGATCTGATTATTTCATAGTATACCTAATAATTTCACCATACACAAATTAATAATTTTGAAAACGTAAATTCAAATATCAAATATCAACCCATATATCAGTTATTTTGTTAAAATATTCATTTACTATATTGTTGGGTACAATCGATATTTGAAACAAATTTCAGTAAAATGAGGTTCCTTTTACTTTCATTAAATATTCCCCTATTCAAAAATAAGTGATACTTGTGTTATTCAATTTGATTAAAAAAACTAAACGCTCCGGAGAACAAAAATCACTATAAAAAGTGAAACACTCAGTAGACGTAATACGACGGTTTCTGATATCCGTAAAAAAATCACTGGGATAACACAGTGATAAATACATGTTATTGCACATATTAACACCGTGCTGTAAAACCGGAAGTGCAAATGACATTCCTGGCTTAAAATAATTACAATTCTGCCTTGGTTAGGTAATTCATGGGACTGAAACCAAACAGATAAGCTATGGGAACAGACGAACAGGCTAATAGTTTGCCATCATTATCCAAGACTGAAAGAAAATCCAAACTGGTGCATTGCAAGGATATCTCGACATCTCAAAGCTGTACTTTCGGCAAAGGGAGGAGGCATTAGCAAATATTAATTTCGCTGCATTGTGTAGTTTATTCTAGCTCTCAATATATCTACTTTTTTGCTTATAACAATGATGATCTGATTATTTCATAGTATACCTAATAATTTCACCATACACAAATTAATAATTTTGAAAACGTAAATTCAAATATCAAATATCAACCCATATATCAGTTATTTTGTTAAAATATTCATTTACTACATTGTTGGGTACAATCGATATTTGAAACAAATTTCAGTAAAATGAGCGTCCTTTTACTTTCATTAAATATTCCCCTATTCAAAAATAAGTGATACTTGTGTTATTCAATTTGATTAAAAAAACTAGACGCTCCGGAGAACAAAAATCACTATAAAAAGTGAAACACTCAGTAGACGTAATACGACGGTTTCTGATATCCGTAAAAAAATCACTGGGATAACATAGTGAGAAATACATGTTATTGCACGTATTAACACCGTGCTGTAAAACCGGAAGTGCAAATGGCATTTCTGGCTTAAAAATAATTAGAGTTCTGCCTTGGCTAGGTAAATCATGGAACTTGAACCAAATAGAAAACCTACAGGAACTGACTAATAGCGAAGGAAGTGATCATTTGCAAGCGACAACTTATCGAAAAAATTATTCACTTTTGCTATCTTTGTCCACGACTGAAAGAAAATGCAAACTGGTGTGTTGCAAGGATATCTCGACATCTCAAAGCTTTACTTTCGGCAAAGGGAGGCATTAGCAAATATTAATTTCGCTGCATCGTATAATTTTTGGTTATTAATATATTATGTGTTCAATCAACTCCGTAGCTTATTTTTAAAATGATAGTTTATTCTAGTTCTCAATACCTCTACTTGTTTGCTTATAACAATGATGATCTGATTATTTCATGTTATCCCTAATAATTTCACCACATACAAATTAATAATTTTGGAAACGTAAACTCAAACATCAAATATCAATCCATATATCAGTTATTTTGTTAAAATATTCATTTACTTATACTGTTGGATACAATAGATATTTTAAACAAATTTCAGTGAAAAAAGCTTCCTTTTACTTTCATTAAATAATCCTCTATTCAAAAATAACTGATTATTGTATTATTTAATTTGATTAAAAAAATTATACACCATTAATTAATTATTAATTGCTTCATTCTGATCTTTTAAAAACCTTACTCAATTATCGGATTAAGTCTTAGGCGATAATTGTAACAAATTGAACGTGATATTATATAAGATTGATAAATTGATCGTTTTATGGGAAATATATCAAGATTATATGCAGAACTGTAATTACATTCAAGATGGCATCAAATGTTACTGTTAGATAATCAAAATAAACGTTACTCAAAATTAAAGCATAATATTAGCTAAACTTGAAGGGATTTACCACTAAACACCAAAACACTTTTTTGAACTGCTCGACGCACGTTTCGCTAACCATGTTAGCATCATCAGGAAATGATTTATTCAGATGAAATCATCTCCTGATGATGCTAGCATGATTAGCGAAACGTGCGCCGAGCAGTTCAAAAAAGTGTTTTGGTGTTTAGTGGTAAATCTCTTCAAGTTTAGTGTTTCACACCAAAGGTTCCAATAGAAGAATTGATCATAATATTAGCAATAATTTATACGAATATTAATAATACACACATTACATAGTATTGCACTTTTTAAATTTATAACATTATATTAATAATATAATATTATTGAAATATAATAATATAATTGGAATATATTATGTATTAATAATATATAATATATTAATGACACCTAACAAATATATTAAAGGTTGACTCAACAAATTTTACTGTAATACCTTCCACAATTACAAAGGTCTAATTTAAAATATGGGGACAGAGTGTCCAAAGAAAAGTCAAATGCTGTTCCGATTTATGGTGATACGATCGAAAATGTAACTGAATTTTTGCAAAAATAGCTTCCGTTTTAGAAACGCTCTAAAAATTTCCAGCCAATATGACAGCCTTTGAAAGCATAAAAGTTCGATATTTTTGTAATCATGGAAAAAATAAGGAATTTCTATGTTAGAGTAAAACGTCAGATTTTTTTAGATGAAATTGTGGTTTTTAATCGAAAATCGACTTATTTTACAACGTAGTCTGCTTTTATCTCGACATATTTCGCTCAACGATTTTCTAACATTTTTATCCAAAAAGTACGTCTTGTGGAACTCTGTAAAAATGTCCTGTGGTTCGGCGATGATCTCTTCATTTTATGTAAATTTCTTTCTTCGACATCTATCAGGCAACAGTAGAATCCCAGATTGAATAAAACTTGGTGATTTTGATATGATAAGGTCATTGTCTTTTTTCGACTTCTTGAAGAAATGTAAATCAATCTATCAACCCGGCGATGTTGCAGACATTGGAAGATATAAAAATTCGATGGGGGCAAGGTTGGAGAATACGCCGGGTGTGATAACATCTTCCAGCACAACTTGGTGATCATTTATATAATCATTTTTGGTATACATATACCAACTCGGTCACATGACCGAGCGTTATACTGAAGCAAAATTACTTCTCTTCTTCCTTTGTCAGACTGCTAATAACGGTCAGTGCTGACATTTTGAACAGATTGGAATAACTCTCAATGTATAATGCCCAATTAATCCTACCATGTACACTATAACCCCTTTTTGATTTAGATATTTCGTTTTACAGAGACAAAACGAATATACTTTTTAATTTTCTCCAGCTTGTATAAATGTTTAGTTATTTAAATAGCGTATTTCTCAGAGTTCCTGTCCGAGTTCTAGTAGATTAAGACAATGACTATCTTCCATCAGTGCTTTCAATGCTTTATCTTCTACTTTTTTTTGCTGTTCCCGGTGCTCTGCATCATTTAAGTCAAAAGAAAGGTCGGAATTCCTGGGACCACTCCCAACAAGTACCGTACGATTTTTTTTCAGTTGAGTGGCGATAACAAGACAATGCCTCAAATACCAAACGATGTTCTTTGAACGATATTGCCCTTACAACTGATTTTTCAGGTTATATATGCAGTAGGCTCGAATATTATTACTCGTTCTGAAGCTTCTGAAGAGATATTGCTTCACAAACTGCACGTCGGGAAGAAAAATCTAAATCGAATAGGTACTGCAGTCTAGAAAACGTAGGGACCTAAAATGAAGTTGATGACCTAATGGATACTGATATAATTTTATTCTTGCCATAAAACACTGAATAAAAAATTTAGTCTTGTATTTTTTTTTCGTATTTCTTCCACCTTCTTTTTTCAAAATTGTCTTTTAGTATACTTTTATTTATGGAACATATGGCCCTATATATTCTGTGTAACATCTTGTTTCACTGAATAAAATTATTGGGTGTGCAAATAAATAGTTTTTATTTTTATTAGTAGTTTTTTTATCAAATCAACAATAAAAAAAAATATATTTACTAAAAAATAAATAAACCTTTAATCCATAAGGCAATTTCATCATCCATATCTTACTATATACGTCTCCATTTCTGAATGGTTGGCAGAACTTTTAAAGGTGTTATGTAAAAAGTGTTTTCTATAAGACTGATACAAATATGCAATATGTCGGAAAAACAACGGAACTTTTAAAATTTAAAGAAAACTATTAGCGCCATCATACATAGCGCCAAACAATACAAAATCTGAAATGTCAAGTTTAGCGCTTGAAGTGACAGTACCTTTTGTTGCCCCGTCACTAAAATACGATTAAACAAACAGTTAATATTACATCCTGTTTCAAGCTCGGTAAAACTTTTACAGAAACAGTTGAATTGATGAAAAAAGTTTATGGTGATATACTGTATACTGTATGATAGGTTATACTGTATACATGTGTTCGAGTCGATTGCAGAACGGTCATGATGCTTTAATACGACTAAATACACGATTCACGAAATGACAAAGGATTTGTTCTTCATGTTTTAAATGGGGACCAAGAAATTGCTCGCGATGAATATTACAAGGACCTTATTAAAACAGCCAAATGAAACTGCACATGCCTGGAATCCATTGTAACTGATGAGACTTGGTGCTTCAAGTCCTCACACAAAGCGTCAAAGTACTGCGTACTAATATATACGCTCTCCGAAATATAGGCTCTCCGAAATTGAAAAAATTTCGTTTCCAGAATACACGAGAGGAGACAAGGTTGATATGTTTTTACGACTCTAAAGGTATTATACTTCGAGAATTCGTTCTACAGGGTCAAAATGCCACTGGTGAATATTATCTGGGAGTTATGGAGTATGTATGAAAAAGAATCGTTCGAGTGAAGACCGAATATCGAGCGCCGATAAATTGGTTTTTGTTAGACGATAATGCACCATCTCACAGGACCTTCAATGTCGTACATTATTGGGGAAAAACAAGTCTGTGTGCTTCAACACCCTCCGTATTTGCCTGATTTATATCCATGTGAAGCCGTGACAAGGTGAATCCCAAAAACGAAAAAAGAATCTATGCTAATATTGATTGATCGTGCCCAACTGTGTATTGATATGGACGGGATGTATTTTGAATAAAAATAAATAATATATATATATATATATATATATATATATATATATATATATATATATATATATATATATATATATATATATATATATATATATATATATATATATATATATATATATATATATATATATATATATATATATATATATATATATATATATATATATAGGCTAGGCAAGAGTATAAAATCCAACAACGAATTACCCCTCAGTTACGCCAGCTAGCTGTCTGGATAAGGCCGGATGCCTTCTAAGAAATGTTCTACGTCGGTCACTCACCAATCGGTGGGCTTCCTGACAAACTTATGGGTAGGCACAAAATCAAGGGTTGGTAGCCCGGGGGGGGGGGGGGGGGGGTGAGTGTTGGCCTGGGTTTGTTAGTAACTAATGATCGTGGTTCGGAATCTACGTTAAACTTAAGGTTCAGTCACTAAATAACCTTAGATGCTGATGCGCCTCTAAACGTAAATCCTTCCCTCTCTTTGTTTCATATTTGGTAGTCCTTATAAAAACATCGAATTTAACTTTTTCGAGAATAATTCTTCTCAAGATGTTTAGAACTCCTTTGAGATAATTACGTTATTGTATAGACAAATAAGGCAGTTCTTTGAAGTGTCATAAAAAATTATTATAAAAGAAATTGTAATTTTTTTCATAAGAAAATAATGTTTCATTCAATTTATCGACTCTCATGTATATATATATATATATATATATATATATATATATATATATATATATATATATATATATATATATATATATATATATATATATATATATGTGTGTGTGTGTCTGTGTGTGTGTGTGTGTGTGTGTGTGTGTGTGTGTTACTAAGGCGTTATTTTAAGCGTTAACTTAAGAAATTAATATATACATTTAAATTTAAAACCATTTTAGCTGAGCTTAAAGCAAAATACACAAATATGCTCAATTTAATTATGCACCTAATAGAAATATTTATTAGAAATCTCTTTATTATAATTCATACAAACATTAAAAAAATTGTTTACAAGAAGGCACAATTATAATGTGACAAAATGAACAAATTATTTTGTTCATTTTAACTAGTTCGTTGTATGTATGACCACACCACTGAATAGATAAACATCAAATAAATCAATGAACAGTGACTATTCTTTATTTTCGCATTTCAAATGCACGTCCCTTTTTTAGCAGTATGCCATTACTCTCATAAAGTAAGCGTCTCATGACATCACACCGTCATCGGTTTTTCGGTCGTTCGCGAAGATCTTCTTCTGGGCACGGGTAGGGCTGGCTGCTGCCGGCAACGTCCCAACTCGCAGCCTTCACCTTGTGAAAGGTTTTAAATTCGGCGTTGAGCTCGTATCGTCTGCCAATCGAATTATTGCAGTCTTCAGATTTGTTTCGTTTGTTTTTTCTTTCTTTCATAATGGTAAGTGTTTCTGTTCATTTACGATAATTACATATATATATATATATATATATATATATATATATATATATATATATATATATATATATATATATATATATATATATATATATATATATATATATATATTAATATCATAATTATATTTCAATGTATATCTTTAGTCTTAGAATGATTGATGGTACAGTAGATCTAGAATGGTAATGTGAATCCAAGAGGTATATTTGCTTTTTATTGGTTTAGGAAATGGTTAAAATTTATGGTGTATGGACTTGTTTGAAGGTGCATTATAGTAATAGATTTTATAAATAGAGGATATTATTCCACTATGTTCCTTTCTATACTAATATAGTGACATCCTTTAAAAGTTTGATTATATAAAATGTTTCATATTTGGTAGTTTGTTATAAAATCATTAAATTTAACTTCTTTGAGAATAATTCTTCTGGAGGTGTTTGGAGCTCCTTAGAGATAATTACGATATTGTATAGACAAATAAAGTCAGTGTTTTGGATTGTCATAAAAAATAATTATTTAAAAAATTATTTGTTTCGTAATTTTTTTCACACTTTTAATGAAGGTTAAGAAATCTTTTCTACGGCCTGAGCAAGTATTTATCAAATGGTGCTAAATATGGTTGAATATGCTGAACGAATGGAACAATTACCAATTTTTTCTCAATGGTTTATCAGTCATAAGGTCTGGTCTTGTTGTGGTGAAAGATGGCGCTCTTCTGATTTGCAAATTTTGTACTTTTTATGTGGTAAAATAATTAATCGTATACAACAAATGGATGGATGTCCTGTCTGACGATAAAGTTTCGTATTATATATATCTTTATATTTTTAAGAGATTTTCATGACCTCGTTAAAAAATAACTGTTTAACAGTGCCATCTTTTAGATAAGTAAACATAAGTCTCAAGTAACAGATTTTTGAAAGAGAAAAAGATCTAATTGATATTTTAATATATACTTTATCCTTTTATAGTTTTCATTATTATTTGATATGCCAAACCACCATATAGTTTTGATTTATAAGTAAAAATCTTTTTCAAATAACATAGCACATCTGTTAAAATATGAATTACTTAGAAGTATAACAATTATTTTTTGTACCATTTAATTAAGGCATCCGGCATTTGTTTAACGAAATATCCAGTCAATGAACGTAGTATTAAAATCGTTATAATTCTTAGCAATTAATGGCTTAATGATGTCGTAGAAAGTTCAATCAAATGGATGAAAAAGTTAAAAAGAGAAAATTGCTGTTCTGCAAAAAATTGCTAATTAGGTAAAATACCTGTATAGGGGGTGTCCTGAAATAACGTCGAAATATTTTAGGAGGTGACTCAAGGGATTAAAACATAAAAAAAGTTCCGAAAAACGTACCCCAAAAATTGTTTTTTAAAGGGGCTAGAGACCCTTAAAGGGGGAACTGTGAAGATGGTTTTTTCACAATATTTTCGAAACGGTTTATGCTAAATTCGTGAAATTCGGTGTACTTCAATAAGTTAGAATGGAAACATGTCTTTTGTATTAATAATTGAATATTTTAGTCAGGGGCATCTCCTTGGCAAATGCTGCCATAACTTTTTGTTGTAATATTTTTTAATTTTTTAAATCAAATTATTAAATGGCAAAGATATTTAGATAAAAAAGGTCCTCTTATTTCATCTTGTTAGGATAGACCGTTTTTCAGAAAACTGACTTTGTCTAAATCAATGCACGATTACATTGATATCGAAATGCATCTTAATAATTAAGTAGGCACCCTTGTACGAAAATATTTATTTAGTAGCCAATAATAACAAGACAAATTACTGGATGTCCTGTCTGACGATAAAGTTTCGTATTATATATCTTTAAATTTTTAAGAAATTTTCATGACCTCGTTAAAAAATAACTGTTTAACAGTGCCATCTTTTAGATAAGTAAACATAAGTCTCAAGTAACAGATTTTTGAAAGAGAAAAAGATCTAATTGATATTTTAATATATACTTTATCCTTTTATAGTTTTGATTATTATTTGATATGCCAAACCACCATATAGTTTTGATTTATAACCCTTGTGATTTTTTATGTCAAAATAGAAAAAATAAATTGCGTGGTCACGGTGAACACATGGTACCAGTGGTACATCTAACAAAGTCTGCAAACCGTAGTTGTAATTGTTTACAGGGTGTAAGGAAAATAACTTTCGCGAATTTTCTTCTTGATAGCCCTTCCGCATCAACTCCTGGATTTAGGCCTCCCCATGAGTTCTGTAGTTGTTTCTATCTTGGGCAACTATCTTGCTTTCTATTTTGTTGAACTTTCTGTCTTATTTTGTATCTTTGATTTTGGAACCAAACTCTTGCCAGTTTTTCCTTAATGTCATCTAACCATCGTTTCTAAGGTCTTTCCACACTTTCCTTATCTTCTCTTAGTACGACGATTTAATAACACGCAAAAAGTCGAAAGAGTTCGGCAGGGAGACACGATCTCCCCAAAATTATTCTAGTTGGCTTGCAGGATGTATTTAATCATTTGGACTGAGAAAAAATGAAGCATATGAATCGTTAACAGATACATGCGTTATGTGAGATTCGTGGATGACGTCGTTCTCATGGATAGTAATATAAATAAATTATTGGACAAGATCGGTCTCAAGATAAACTTGGACAAAACCAAGATGTTGACGGATAATAGTAAAGCAATACAAGTGGCTGGTTCAGAGATCGAGAAGGTTGACGAATACATATACTTAGGCCACTCGATCAAGTTAGGCAAACAAAACCAAACAGCTGAGGTAAAAAAATACTTCGTTTAAAGTTCGTCGGAGAACTCAACCCAGTTTTGAGATATCCTAACATACCAATAAATTTGAAACAAATGTGTTGTATATAGTTGCGTATTGCCAGTTATGACATACGCTATGGAAATAATAATACTTGCTGTACATTTTTGGAATCGGTTGAGAATGACTCCGAGGGCTATTAAAAGGGCTATGGGTGTTTCTTTGATGATTTGATTCACATTCGAAATAATGAGTTACGGAGAAGGACATAGGTAGAGGGTATTTCTCAGACTTCCACTTCTGAATAGTAGAAATATATCGAAATTAAAAAAAAACATATGCCTTAAAGCAAAAGTGAATCGAAGCAAAAGGAAAATATATTTTTCTTTTGTTTCGATTAATTTGCGTTAAATATTTTACTTCTAAATTTTTAATATATACCGGTTTCAAAATATAATTTATATAGCATACTTTCTAGTAATAGTAACAAATAAAAGCTGCTTATTACGATTAATGTGAATCTCATGATATATGGTCGGGCTACCATAATTATGATCTATTTTAAGCGTTTCTAATCAAAAAATGGAGTAAAAATCTTTTTCAAATAACATAGCACATCTGTTAAAATATGAATTACTTAGAAGTATAACAATTATTTTTTTGTACCATTTAATTAAGGCATCCGGCATTTGTTTAACGAAATATCCAGTCAATGAACGTAGTATTAAAATCGTTATAATTCTTAGCAATTAATGGCTTAATGATGTCATAGAAAGTTTAATCAAATCGATGAAAAAGTTAAAAAGAGAAAATTGCTGTTCTGCAAAAAATTGCTAATTAGGTAAAATACCTGTATAGGGGGTGTCCAGAAATAACGTCGAAATATTTTAGGAGGTGACTCAAGAGATTAAAACATAAAAAAAGTTCCGATAAACGTACCCAAAAAATTGTTTCTTAAAGGGGCTAGAGACCCTTAAAGGGGAAACTCTGAAGATGGTTTTTTCACAATATTTTCGAATCGGTTTATGCTAAATTCGTGAAATTCGGTGTACTTCAATAAGAAGAATAGAATGGAAAAATGTCTTTTGTATTAATAATTGAATATTTTAGTCAGGGGCGTCTCCTTGGTAAATGCTGCCATAACTTTTTTTTTGTAATATTTTTTAATTTTTTAAATCAAATTATTAAATCGCAAGATATTTAGATAAAAAAGGTCGTCTTATTTCATCTTGTTAGGATAGACCGTTTTTCAGAAAACTGACTTTGTCTAAATCCATGCACGATTTATTTAGTAGCCAATAATAACAAGACAAATTACTATTAAGGATTTAGCAGTTATTCAGATATAACCCGTGTAAATGCTTGCACTTACAGAGAAATGAGGTGGAGCCCCGTGCATAAAAAACATGCCGTATTAGCAAATTAGCATCCAAGAAGCAAATTATTATCCAAGAAGTTCAAATACTGTTATCCATTTAAACGGTTGGGAAGCACAAACGGTCCAATCAAAAATTTCCCTAGTAACCCTGCCCAGATTACTCCGATTCGAAAAATTCATGTGGATTTTCTTCGGCCCACACATGAGTATTGTGAGAATTAAAAATTCCATCGCGTATGGACAGAGCTTCCTCTGTAAAGAGAATGTTCTGTATAAAAATGTCATTTAAACGCAATTGTTCCCTTAATCATTGGCAAAACTGGATTCGGTGGCAAAAATAAGAATGTTTAGAAATAGCACACACAAAAAAAGAAAAAAAGTATTATAACATGTACAAACTAGTCAAAGTCAACTTATTAGTTAGTATTTTGTTGGCCTATTGATAGCCTTTATTTTCCAAAAGTGCGGCACATAGTCTAGGCAAGGAATAATAGATTTGTTGAACAGTCTCCCGTAATTTTTTGGTATTTGATGTTTTCTTTAAAGTTAGAGGCGTCTTCAAAATTTTCCAAAAATTTTCTATAGGATTCATATCCGGTGACTGAGATGGCCAATGTAAACAAACAATACTGTGGGTACCCAACCAAGTGTTCACACTTTTGGCTGTGTGTTTGAGATCATTGTCGTGCTAGAAGCTCCATCGTAATGGCATATGTTTTTCTGCAAAAGGCAACATAATATTCTGTAAGACGTTTAAGTCCATTTCTTTAGCCACGTTTTGTTTTATCCAATGAATTGGGCCAACTCTGGCATATTAAAATGAACCCCAAATTTTATTATTGCCAGCACCATGTTTGACGCAACCAATATCATTTTTTGGATTTAAATGTTCATTCACTCGACACCGAACACGTACTCTTCCATCATTACCAAATAAATTTATTTTAGATTCATCGCAAAAAAAAAACGTTTTTCCAATGTTTTTTCATACGTTGTTTTAAGTGTTTTTTATTCAAATACAGAACTTTCCTTGCAATTCTGCCAAATAGTTGCAAACATATTTACAATATTTTTAACGTTATTTTTAAATAACAATTAAATACAAGCATACATATACATATGATTCATAATAAAATACTGCGCCCTGAAGTACTGTAATGTATCTCTTCATAACAATGTTGAAACTCTGGATACTAAAATCGCCTTCAGATGGTTAGTTACGGTCTTTTCAATGTTCTCTAATGTCTCAAAATGATGTTCCTTGAAGGAGAAAAAGGAAAAGGACTCAAGTCCGACGAATAAGGCGGCTGCGGAGCCATAGTCATGTTTTGCTTGCTAAAAACTCGTTAATTAAAATCGCTGTGTGACAAGGTATTGTCGTGATGCATCACCGAGGTCTTTTTGATATTCGGTTTCACACGAAAGACCCTATTTCGAAGCCTTTGAAGAATTTCTCGGTAAAACCGCTAATTTTCCGTTTGTCCTTGAGGCACAACTTCCTTATGGATGATCCCCAGTCCATCAGAAAAAGCAAATCAGCATGCTTTTGATCTTTGATTTGCTGATACTGATTTTTTTGGCCGGGGTGAGGTTAGAGTGTGTCATTCCTGGCTCTGAAATTTCGTTTTTGGGTCATATTCAAAAGTATAAGACTAGTCACCAGTAATGATAAGCTCCAGAAAATGAGAGTCGTTTCAATCGACCCAAAAAGATAAACATGTTTTCTTCCTCTTGTCCTTTTGATCCTGCGGAAGGTTTTTAGAAGCCACTTTCGCGCAGATTTTCATTATTCTCAATTAATTGAACATTTTTATCACTTCTTGCAGTTGAAAACCTTCCGCTGTGGGATTCGTTCTGAATTGAGTCTCGACTTTCTGACAATGCCCGAAGCCACCTAAAAACCTGTGCCTTTGAGAAAGCACTATTTCCAAGTCCGTTGAAGTTTTACAATACTTTCGGTCTCATTGTGTCCAAGTCTGAAACAAAAGTTGACAGCGCACCGGTGTTCAAAAATGTTGTCACTCATTTTCAATTTTCAGAACGTAATAGAAAAAACCCGCTTTACAAAATGAATTGCTGTAGATCGCCAAGTGATTCTAGAGAGTTCAAGCTCTCCTGAAGACGCATCAGGTGTTGACAGATCAAATGTTACATCAGCAAACTTATTATTTTATTTACACACCTCGTATTTGAAAAGCGCTAGATATAGACTAGCTAAAGGGTCCGTACAGAGCGTGTAAGTTCGATGCTAGGTTTCTTTAAAATAGCCAGGAAGATCGCACCCGGTGTATTCTCCAGACTTGGGTCTTTCGGGTTTCCATTCCTTCAGATACCTGCAACATCACCTGGTTGCTAACCGCTTTACATCTTATGTGGAAGTGGAAAAAAGCCTAAATGACTTTACCACATCAAAACTACCAAGTTTTTTCAATTTGGGATTCGACAGTTGAAAGGTAGCGAAAGTATATAAAAACTGAGCGGGATTACTTCGAAGATTAAGATTGTATTACTTTTTTATAAATGAATGTAAAATGTAGACAAAAAACGCCTATAATTATGTTGCGGACTGAATAAAATGTATATTTAGCATTATGACGTTAATGCTACGTTAACTACGTGCTAACGTTAATGCTAGTATAACATACAGAGATTTAGTTCAATAATAAATGATAAAATAAAAAATAAATCAGCAAAATTTATCGTCACTGTTTCGAATAATTTACTATGACTATGGCCTTTTGACTATGGAACCTTTGGTGTTAAATAAAAATATCTAAAAATTATATCCTGATGAAACTAACTTTGTTAGCGAAACGCACACACGAGTAATTTCGATGTGATTTGGTGTGAGTGGAAAACTCATTGTAAAGGCTTTAATACAATACGTATTATATGGAAATGTAGGGGTTTTTAACAAAAATAATGGGTGTTTCGTTTAATCATGTCGATTTTTTCGCAATAATGAATTTGAAAAACTTAACAGAACCCTAACAAAATAAATTACCTTAATAATCGCAGTGTTGGCCATCGTTAGCTATTACTTTTTATGAGTTTTCTATCAAAGAATGGCCTCGCCAAAAGAACTTTTGTTTTTTTTGTGGCCAATTCTTCAAGCTAATTTGCCATATCTTCGTAAGAATACTATATAAGTGTTGTTCTAAAAGTCCATGTTGCATCAATCGAAATAACTCGATGCAAAAAACATTTTATTACCTGTCTGGCAAGCAAAATTTCACAAGTGGTTTTTCTCCTTTCAATGTCTCTTTGCTTTGATTCATTTGGAACCCATTTTCCTTCCTTTTGGATCTTTCCGAATGCGTGTAGATATTCGGAAATGGTGGATTGGGCAACATGCAATGTTTCTGCCAATTGTTTCAACATATTAATTGAGTCTTCATCCAATAATGCTTACAAATCTGCATCTTCAAACTTTTTCGGCTGTCCTGGACGCGCTTTGTCTTTTATATCAAAATCACCGCTTTTAAAGCCTTAAAACGATCATTCACATTTTTTTTAGGTTAGAGCATGTTCACCATACGCTTCAACCAACAATCGATAACTTACAGCAGACGTTTTCTTCAAATAAAAGATTATTAAACTTCCCCGCAAAACGCTTTTTGCTGGTACATAATTTGACTTATTCAAAGCTATGAGAAACTATGTTTGTTGCACAATGACAATTGATAACGAACTGGCGATGTTTGGCGATGGCGTATGTTTACCCTCCAAAAGGCCATAGAAGTCATGCTATACCAGGGGTCTCCAACCTTTCCAGCCTTAGGGCCATACTGATTACTCCAGTAAGTTCCAAGGGCCAAAACCGTTTTAATTTTCGTGACATTATCTATAATTTCTAAACTAGTCGCCGATTACGCGCCCTAAGCGAGCATGCGCTTGCTAAATTCGCAAGACGCGGGCCGGATTGGTAACACTGGCCAGATTTGGCCCGCGGGCCATAGTTTGGAGACCCTGATCTATACCAACAAATGTATTAGTAACGCCATATCTTTGCAAAATCTATATTATAAACCGAAACACCGATTATTAAATGACAAAAACATGTAGACAAAAGAAACTTGAAATTATATACAAATTATATAAAGGAAAATATTCCCTTATAAGCAAATGTTAAATAATATTTAAAAACTGTGTCAACGCCCACTGCACGTATGAATCAATGATGACAACATTGCGAAAAAGAAAATGTATTGTTCAAGTTAAACAAAGGCACGACCTGATGCAAAATATAAAAACCACACCTGAATAAAGAACTTGTTGTATCTCCGAAGCTGTTCTTTATTACCTGCTTCCGTTCCTGCTAAAAAAAAAAACAATATAGGGATACAAAATTACTGGTCACTTTCGACTTATAAAATGTCGCTTTCACATTGGGTCAGTTGTAAGTCATGCTGCTAAGTAAAGCTTCGAGCCTTTACTTCTTATTTTTTGTTGTACTTTACTGACACAATACCTGTAATGTAATCGACTTTCCACCTCAAGATGAAAACGTAACAGTAATTGGCGTGGCTACATTTTTCGTCGGCGTTTTCTTTGCGTTATTTATGTTTATTATTATTTATTTATCTAGACCAAGAAACCACCTTCGGAGAAAGTAATTTTGGTATTTAAATAATTATTATAGATGTTCATGCTTCATGCTTCATGGATTCACATAATGGGATAAAGTGTGTTGTTTTTGTCAAGGACGATAAAGCAGCGACATTTTTTAATGAGCATTCTGAATTCGCTCTGATCTTTCTTTTTTTTATTTTTAGACAAAGTTCATTGTTCTTTTAAGTTGTTTGCTGATTTCCGTTAATGCGGGCAAAAGGGGATCGGAGAAAATAAGCTTAGAAGACATCGAAAGAGATTTGAGTTCTAATGAAAAATCGTCCAGTGGATCACAGGTTAAGGTAAGACTTTCATTATTGAAAATTATTAGATATACCGAAAAGTACTGTATTTTTTTTTATTTTAAAAACATTGCCATCTATTGACAATAATTTGACTTAATATAACATAACCTTTATACCAGGTGTCCCATTAAGGATGGATCGCGGCCGTATCTTGAAAACTATTTATCCCACAGCTTTGAGGAAAAAAATATTATACTAAAACTGACTGTGAGAAATTCACCAAAAATATTTTTAAGCTTCTAAAACGACCGCAAGAGGGCGTGACGAGCTAAACATTTTTAAAAATCATTTTTTGTGTGTATTTTCAAGTGTTAACCAAGTAAGAAAAATTCTCAGTTATAATTAGCAAACTGTCTCCTACAACTTTGTTTTATGACATTTTGTCGTAACTTCGCGAATTAAGAAGTGGGGGCAGTTTTACCTATTTTGATAAAAAGTCGTCTAATGTCCGTTTGCCTAAACCGATTTTCTTCAATTTGGATTCATTTAAAAGGCAGATAATTTGGGAGATAAATTATTTAGTTTATAAATGAAACCGCGAGGTGGCGTTACATTCAACAATAGCTTTTTGAAGTTTTGTTCAGTTTTTTCAAATAGAATGGTAAAGCTTTTATTACATGCCTAGAAAGGTAATTTAAAGAGGAATCATCCAGTGAAAACCCGAAATCAATATCTCTGACATGTCAAGAGATATTTCGATTTTTCTGAAAAAATCAGTTAGTTTTAATTTTTACCGTAATATTAAATTAAAAATTGGTATTAATATGGTACAGCTTTTATTACATGGCTAGAAAGGTAATTTAAAGAGGAATCATCCAGTGAAAACCCGAAATCGATATCTCTGACATGTCAAGAGATATTTCGATTTTTCTGAAAAAAATCAGTTATTATTTCACTACTACCTGCATTAAGTTAAAAAATATTAACCTAATGTTTGCCTTCCTTCACACTTTACGAAAAATCGAAATATCTCTTGACATGTCAGAGATGTCGATTTCGGGTTTTCACTGGATGATTCCTCTTTAAATTACCTTTCTAGCCATGTAATAAAAGCTGTACCATATTAAGACCAATTTTTAACTTAATATTACGGTAAAAATGAAAACTAATTTTTCAGAAAAATCGAGATATCTCTTGACATGTCAGAGATATCGATTTAGGGCTTTCACTGGATGATTCCTCTTTAAATTACCTTTCTAACCATGTAATAAAAGCTGTACCATTCCATTTGAAAAAACTGAACAAAACTTCAAAAAAGCTATTGTTGAATGTAACGCCACCTCGCGGTTTCATTTACAAACTAAATAATTTATCTCCCAGATTATCTGATTGTCCCAGCAATTGCCTTTTAAATGAATCCAAATTGGGGAAAATCGGTTTAGGCAAACGGACATTAGACGACTTTTTATCTAAATAGGTAAAACTCCCCCCCACTTCAGTTACGACAAAATGTCATAAAACAAAGTTGTAGGAGACAGTTTGCTAATTATAACTGAGAATTTTTCTTACTCGGTTAACACTTGACAATACACAAAAAAATGATTTTTAAAAATGTTTAGCTCGTCACGCCCTCTTGAGGTCGTTTTAGAAGCTTAAAAATATTTTTGGTGAATTTCTCACGGTCAGTTTTAGTATAATATTTTTTCCCCAAAGCTTTTTCCAAATATACATATATATATATATATATATATATATATATATATATATATATATATATATATATATATATATATATATATATATATATATATATATATATATATATATATATTATTAGGTGCGTATAGACCCGGTTGGATCACGTAAAGCATTCTGACTCATTTTCGAGTGTTCTTTCTAATCCTCCACACCTCTCTCATCCTTTCTCCGTGGATTCTCTTTCTCTCCACCGTCCACTTTGTTCCCGATCTCCTCGAAACTTCGCTCTCTGATGCAACGTTCCACAAAAATATTTTGTTTCTGTACGTCCTTCTATCGTCAATCTCTGTGGACCCATTTGTGCCTTTCCCAGATCAGCTCTGAATTGTGTGATCCATGGTACTGTTGACTTGACTCTTTGTATGTATGTAAGAATTCTGTTGAAGAATCTTGTCGGTGGGAGTCTACTGATATGTGCATAGAATTTCAACCTTCTTTTTCTTATGTCCGCCGTTACGTTGGACATTTTCTCTGTGATCTTTCGAGAATGTAGTCTGTATCCTCCCTCTGTCAGTTTTGGGCCGAGAATTTTCCTCAAAATTTTGCGTTCTTCTTTTAGTATGTTTTCTATGCCGCTTTTTGTATGAAGTGTAAGTGTATGAAGTGTTAGTGTCTCGATTGCGTATAGTACCTGTAGTTTGATTACTGTGTTGTAGTGTCTTATTTTTTCGTGTGTGGATAGGCATTTCTTATTGTAGCTATTGTGTGTCTTGTCGTATGCCCTCTTCATCTTCTGTAATCGAGTCTTCTGTGCTATCTTTTCTCCTCCTGTGGGTTCGAAGATCTCGCCCAGGTATTTGAAGTGAGTGACCCTATTTATTTTGCCGTATTTGGTGTTCAAATTTTGGACATCTAATTTTGAACAGAAGAATTCATTTTTTTGAAAGGAGATTTGTAGGCCGGTTTTCTCTGTACATTTCTTGAGGACTTCGATCTGTTTGGTTGCCCTTTTTTCATTGTCTGCGAGTATAGCTATATCGTCTGCGAAGGCCAGGTATGATATTTCTATATTGTTTTTAGATCGTCCGTATCGTATTGGTTTCCAGTGTCCTTGATTTTTCAGTTCTTTTTCCCATTCTCTTATGACTTGACTAAGATCAGTGGGGATAACCCGTTTACTTGGCGTACTCCAGTTTTAATCAGGAAGGGTTCAGAAATTTCTCCCATAAATTTCACTTTAGAGGTTGTGTCAGTCAGTGTCTGCTTGATCAATCGTAGTGTTTTGGGGTCGAGTCCTTGTTCTTTTAGGAAGATGAACAGAGATTTTCGGTTGATGCAGTCATATTCATTCTTGAGGTCCACAAACGTGCAAATGATTGGGACGTTCCTGATAGTTTTATATTTCAGTATTGTTTTTAAGTTAAATATTTGTTCAGTGCATGAGCGACCAGGGCGAAAGCCTGCCTGGTACTCGCCAATTTTGTGTTCTAATTGTTCTTGTGTTCTCCGGAGAAGACATGCTGAGAGGATTTTGTAATTAACTTATAGTAAGAAGATTCCTCTGTAGTTGTTCAAATCTGTTCTGTCTCCCTTCTTGTGCAGCGGATGGATAAGAGCACATTTCCATTCATCTGGTAATTTTTCTGTTTGCCAAATATTCGTGATAATTTGCGAAAGTTCCTGCAGTGAATTTGGTTCGAGGTTTTTCAACAGTTCCGCGATGATACCATCTTCACCGGATGACCTGTTATTCTTTAGTTTGCGTATGTGCCTGTCGATTTCTTCCTGTGTTGGTGGTGGTGATTCTGAGTGGGTATGGATACAATTTTCCTTGGGGAATCTTGTGTCGCGTGCAGGGCAATTGAAGGAGAAGGAATATATATATATATATATATATATATATATATATATATATATATATATATATATATATATATATATATATATATATATATATTTATATATATATATATATATATATATATATATATATATATATATATATATATATATATATATATATATATATATATATATATATATATATATATATATATATATATATATATATATATATATATATATATATATATATACTGTCAGATTTTCTTCCAATTTTTTTTGATTGGACGATTTTCGTCCAATGAGACAGCAGTAGCTGAGTGTCATCACACACCCAACCGTTGGGTTCCACAATCTCATGTGGAACACACAACAACCTGCGTCTCCGCCTAATTGAACACTTTTGTTGGTTGCTTGACCGGGAAGGAGCCCTATCTCTTCCAAACCTATCCCTTCAACTGGATGACATATGTTTCGTCTCTCGAGGTTCAGACTCTTCAGGGCGCCGACATATTCCATACCATCAAGAAGAATCTGAATCCAATCCCTCGACAGAGTTTTCCAATCTCTCGACAGAATTTTAAAAAATGGGAGAGTAAAGAGAAATGTTTTTAAAATAAATTAAAAAAAAGTAGCACTTTGCCGTTTTATTTACGAGATATAACAATTTAAAAAATAGTAATTTTATAATTTCAACGCGTTATTTTTATAGTTAACAGTGATCTGGCAACGGTGTGCGTACAGCTGTCTCGAGTAGTGTAGAGTAAAGAGAGATTAAGTTATTAAGAGATTAGAGTAAACTTAGCGAGAACAGCTTTAAAATTTACATCAGAAAGCTGTGCTTTTTTATCTCCTTTATGTACTTTACCTGCCATAACTTGAATAATACAAGAACAATTTTTACATTACATTACTTACCAAACCTAACCCACAGTGTGGAATTGAGGCCCAAAATTTCTTCTTTTTTTAAACTTTCTAAGCATAAAACTTGTTCTATAATTCTGTTCTAAGTTCTAATAATTCTATGATGTGCCTTCTTTCTCGGAGGTTAGAATTAACACTTTCATTTTTTTCTATTGATTTAGCTTTTTTTTCTTTTGCTTTCTCTATGGCAGAAACATAATTTATTTTTTTAGATATTTTTTTTTTCTTTTATTAATTGTCCTTTATGGTGTAATTGCTTTGGCATTTTTTAAATCAACTTTAACAATTTTTATAAATACTTTTTTAATAGATATAATAAAAAAGCAAGTATTAAAAATTCTAATGAACTCATTAATAATATTAAAAATTTAGGGATACCCGAAAATTCAGAACATATACCTTTTGATGTCTAAAATGTATTTCCAAGCATCCCACCAGAAGACACGATCATCCTAGTGGAGAATTTATTAATTAACAACAAAATGAACCCGGTAGTTACAGCAAATACAATCAGCTTGTTAAGAAGTGTCTCAAAATCACTTTCAAATCAAAATTACTTTCCTTTCGAAGACAAAATTTACAACAGTAAAAAAATCTTAATTATGGGCAGTCCACTAAACCCTTTACTTGCAAAATTTTTTATGAACAATATTGAGGAGACAAATTTCAAAACCAAAATTATGTATGTGTTATCGGTACCAATATTAACAATGTTTATATTGGTACCGATACTACTAAGAGATAGTTGGATGTTTTGTTATTATATTTAAATTCCATCCATAAAAATACCATATTTACAGCCGAAATGGAGACCATACAGTTCAATAAAAACGTAAAAAATATCTCAGCAGCATTAATATAAATGTAATCTTTAAAACCAACAATTATTTAGAAAATATGTTAAAAAACTATAAATAAAAAACAGGGAGAGACAATAAATCAGCCGTCTGCCAAATGAATTGTGGTTCGTGCAATAAATTTTATATAGGACAAACAGGTAGATTTACACTCAGAATCGCAGAACACAAGAAAAACAAAACAAAAAAAAACATCTTTTACATTGAATAAAAATCTTACACATAGAAAATAAGGGTTTTTACTCGAAATTTTACATTTACTCGAATGTTTGGAAATAAACCGTTATAAATGCACAGATGTCCTTCTTAACGAACCATATAGACTTCAACCATTCTCCGCTATTCCGCTAGATATGTCGAAAAAACAGTCTGAATAAAGGTTCTGGGAATTCTTAGAAGAAAAACATGTATAATTACTTAATTACTATAGTACCTTTATTATTTGTCACAATACAATTTCATTTTTTATCAACCATCCGAAGAAGTAACAGTCTAGCGAAACGATTTATGTTTTAGAAAAAAATATTGGAAAAAATATTGAAAAACTGGAAATTAAACAACTTTGTTTTATTTATACAATGTTGTTTATCTTGGTGTCTTGGAAAGCAGAAACATTTAGCGTCGGTTTAAGAAATTTATGAACGATGATTTCAAACTTTTCAACGGTATAAAATCGGGAAGACGTGGTGGATTTAATAAGGATATATTGTTGGCTGAAACTGAAGCTGATTCCCAACTAACCATCCAGGAATTAATCACACAGTCCAAAACTTCATGGTCCACACTACAATGGTGTTTAAAACAACTGAACAGAGTACAAAGGGAAGGAATCTGAGGCCTTATCAACTTTCAGTTGAAGACATTATTCAACATGCAAACATTTTCAGTGTACTTTTGTCCAGTTTAGGCAGATGTTCTTTTCTTCAACGCAATGTTACTGGGTATGAAAAATGGATTCTATACAGCAATCCACATAAGAAAAACCAATAGTTAACGCCAGGTCAAACACCTTTGCCCACTACAAAACCAGGTCCTCATCCTAATAACGTATTACCGACAGTATGATGGGGGGATTTTGCATTTAGAAATTATTCACAATAAAGTTCCGAAACCTAACGAAACTATAAGTATAGTCAGGCTCAAGATATTTCGTTGCCTTTCGGTAAAATGTTAATTGCCCCAATAAATTTCAATAAAAATATTCCCAGTTTCTTCAAAGGCGCCAGAGTTGGAATGGTTTAATTTCTAAATAATTTTGGAAAAAGAAAATATTGTTAAATTACCATTATTATTATTATGTATGACTAAAGCATTGTTTATTGGTTTGTGTATTTTGAATTTATTAGTTCGATAAAAATAAAGTAAATATATAAATTTATCTATTAGTACAATCAAAATTATAACTTAAATTTAATCATACATTTAATTCGGTTTCACTCTCACTGTCGCTTTGATCTACATTAATAATAAGTGGTTCTATATTATTAGTAAATGATACATAAGAATGTTCTATTTTAATAACATGGTTAATCGAATTTATCCAACTTTCTTTAGGAATACTATCTACAACCTTCTTAATTAATGTTGCAGCACTTGCACTCGGAGTCGGATAAATGTTTTCTGCTCTAACACTGGATTTTACCTGATGCCACATATGCTCAATTGGATAAAAATACAGTAATAAGGGGGAAGGCGTAAAACCGTATGTCTCATATCGGCAGCAATGGTATCACATCCATATTCTTTTTAATATTAAATGTCTTTAATATTTCTAGATCACATTTTTTATATGTATTTTCGAAGTATATATCGTTTTTTAACATATAGTTCTAAATCTACAATTTAGTGTTATTTGCATTAGGAACTTTATTTTTTTGGCGGTTATGAAAACTAGCATTGTCCATTACAATGACGCTTTCCTTAGGCACATTGGGCAAAAGGCTATTTATAAACCAATCTTCAAAAAGTTCTCCTGTGGTGTCGTCATGGTACTCCAAAGATGAATGTTTAATATTTTTGGAGGACAACCGTAAACAATTTGGAACCCATCCATCCTCGAAACCAGCATGGCTTTGGTTTGGCATTTTCTTGATGTATCTACCCATCCTTTTGCTGGCCTTTCATGTGTATCGAACCATGTTTCATAAAAGTAGATAATGGGATGATTTTCTAATCTGTATTTTTTATAGAGTTTAAATAGTCAAACCATCATCGTCGCAATCGTTGTGTTTCCATTAATATTTGTCTTTGATTAATGGTCCGATATGCATTACCCATTAGATATAATATTCTCCGGCGGCTAGTTCTGCTGCAAAGAATATTTGTTTCACCTTTTCTTAGTCGCTGTTGCAATTAATGTAATGCAGGCACAGTTTGGTCTTCATACATAGCATAAATTTTGCTTCGAATTAAGTCTTTGTCGCTTTCGTCAACACATTTGCTTTCACCAGAATCACTACGAACAATATCTTTAACTTTAAACAACGGCGTTTTCGTTAATGAAGACGTTTCTGCTGCGGCTGCATTTACATTAAGCTCCGTATTAAATAAAGAAACATACACATTTTTAACAATTTGCTTAGCATCGGACGATAAATGTTTTCTTTTAAAATTAGCACTAACGGAGGCACAATGATCATTATATTGCCAAGAACGCCACATTTTTAGCACATTTGGAATAATAAAAATACGATCGAAATTATAGAACTGCACTGTTTAAGAAAAGAATGCGAACTAAACTAAAATATTTCGAAACTACTAAACCAGATATAAAATTAATTTTAACTTTTTACCTGTTGTTTTATTATGCCAGGCCCTATTTAATTTTTTTGGAACTTTGCCGTGTTTCGTTACGACAGAGATTGTTAACAGTTTATTGCAGCCGTTCGGTCAACGGTATATTTTGAACCGCACTATACTGAATATTATTGTGCTCAGCTTGATACATTAAATATGGCTTTGATTTAAAAACTAAACACTAATTAATCGAAAAGGTTTTATTTTGTAACATGATAACGCAAGAATCACCCAAGAAAAAATCAAAGTTAGGACAGAATATTATTATAAATATTACGGCCTATTATTAATAGCCCCTAATATACTATATCTATATCTTCTATAATGAGCCGTTGAAATGTAGCGTCTCTTATTTTGGTTCCTAGTTAGAAAAGTAAAGGGAAGACACAAGGATTGTATTTGCATTTCAATAAGCAAGTATTTAAAAACAATAAGGAATTTTTCTATAGACTGAAAAATTTACAGAAAACTAAGAGTTGACCATCCGAGTAGGTTGCTGACTGTTAACTGATGACCGTGATTCGAAGCCCCACCTAAACTGTCCGCGCAATTGCTAAATAATTTTGGTGCATGATGCATCTTTAACTAGAAATAAGTCTAAATCTAAACAACATCCCTGCAATTAAATAATAAAATTTTTTATTTATTAAAAAGAAATTACATGTTTTCCTCAAAGAAAATAATATGTTATTAGAATGTATTGAATGCATAAATATTTCTGAGAGATTAGGTTACTAGTCACTCAAGCTATATTAAAAAATATAAATATATTTATCTATATATACGTCATGTTAACCTAGCAAGAATTAGTTTTGGAAAGGCAAGTGTTGACTTTAAAATGTTCCTTTCTCTAATTATAATGTTGTTTTATGATGAGGTGAAATCATATTTTTCATTTTTTAGTTGCTATCTTAAATTATTCTTTTAGGTTTTTTTTTATTCCTTTTCTAATTGTAATTTTAGGCCAGCAAATAAATTCCATCGAAATTTATAGAGTGTAAGACAATATAATTTCAATTAGTATGTAAAATGAATGCGTCTATGCGTAATATGGGTCATTTCTTTAATTTCGTTACGCTTATCTGAAGTGATCAACACATCGGTCAATAAGTCCCCAGTCTGACAAATAAAACACTTTTTTTGCAAATTTCGGATTTATTCATCAATAAATAATCCTTGAATAGTAATACAATCATTCCACCGCTTTTTTAACATTTCTACACCTTTTTTATAGAACGATTTATCTTTACCTTCAAAATATCCTTTAATTCGCAATTACCTCTTCAATGGAGCGATTTTTTTTTTCCAGCAAGCAATTTTTTGAAGTTTGAGAACAGAAAATAGTCGCTGGTGCTTAGATCTGGAGAATACGGCGGATGAGGAAGCAATGCCTAGTTCAGTTTATGTAATTTAGCGATCGTTGCCAAAGATTTGTGACACAGTATATTGTCTTGGTAAAAAAGTACTTTTTGTTTTGTTTTTATTCTTTTGGAGCTTTTTCTTTCGAAAGCACCCATAACGTTTTTTTACATTTCTCGAGATAATGAACAATATCCCATGCGCATCCCAAAATACTGAGGTCATAACATGGTTTGCCAATGGTTGTGTTTTTGGTCACTTAGGATGGCTTTCACCTGCTGCTGTCCACTCAGCTGATTGCCGATTTGACTCCGAAGTGTAGCAATGAATCCATGTTTCATCCATTGTCACGTGCCGCATGAAAAAATCCTTTTTATTGCGCTTAAACAGCTCCAAACATTGCTCCGAATCATCAATACGCTATCGTTTTTGGTTCGCTGTAGGACCATCATGAAGATATCGAAACACTTCCTTTCGATATCTTCATGATATTAGCTATCTCCTGCAGCTTTATTTTACAGTTTTGCGAAATAATTTTGTAGTTTTTTCTAATGTTGTTTGGTGTAACCACCTCATTTGAACGTCCAGAACGTTCAGCATCATCAGTGCTTATACAGCCACGTTTGAATCCAGCAGACCAATCAATTATGGTTGATTTTCCTTGGGCAGAATTCGGGTAATATTTATCAAGCCATTTTTTTGCTACAAAGGTATTTTTCTTCATCAAAAAGCAATACTTAATCAACAAACGTTTTTTTTTATTGTTTTGAAATAAACAAAAGTAGCGTCACTTAAAGCACAATAACTCAGAAAATAGTAGACCGATTGTCATGAAATTTTGACACATGATGTTTGAAAGTTGGCATAATCGACCACTGGTAAGGATATTTTGTAAATGATAAGTGGTAAGTGGTATTGTCAATAAACGGCAATGCTTTTACCATTTGAAAAAGAAACTACATTACTTAAGGATATATCTAATATCTTCACGATATAATGGCAAGGTAAATTGTCAATGAACACAACAAGACTTCGTCAAAATTGAAGCACAGTACACTGTTAATATTTGTTGTAAGCTACCTTCAAAATTCAAACAAGGTACATCTCACGGAAAACAGGACTTTTTTTAAAATTCCTATTTCACTATTTCGAGTGACGCCATCTTTTGACGCGCTAAACTTTGGAAAGAAACATCCTTCACTGATGTTCTGACGAAATTTCAGGATATTCGGATTATTAGAAGCCAAGTTATAGCGTTTAAAGTGTCAATGTGTTTATACAATAGGTCGAAAAATGAACATCAAACAAAGAACGAATATTAAGTTTTGTTTTAAACTTCGCCAAAACGTTTCAATTAACGGAACAAGTGTATGGTGAGAATTATTTTTCCCGTAGTCACGAGTCCACGAGTGGTTTAAACGATTCAAAGAAGATCGTGAGGACATCAAGGACGAATATCCTGGTCCGGGAAATTCCGTGGTTACTCAAAGTAGCATTGAAATTGTTTATGAATTTATAAAAAATCTTCGTTGCGATGCATGGAAATGGAATTGAACATGTCCAAAGATTCAGTTCATCGCATTTTGACCGAACATTTGGGACTTCGGAAGGTTTGTGCACCCTTTGTTCCACACAAATTGACTGAAGACCAAAAATTGCTCTGAATCCAACATGCAAGGACTTGATTAAAGAGTCGAAAAAGGACGAAAACTTGTTACTGGTGATGAGATCTGGTGTTTTCAACATGATCCAAATGCCGAATGGAAGCCAAGTTAGCAAGAAGTTAAAAATCAAAACAATGTTGATTTTTTTCTCGCCTCGGAGGGAATTGTTTACAAACACTTTGTTCCTCCTGGTCAAACAATTAATGCTGTGTTTTATCTTTTTGTTTCGAAGCGTTTATTGTCACATATTCGTCGTGTGCGGCCACAATATAGTCAACAAGACAGCTGACGCTTGTTGCACGATAATGCGCCGTCCCATCGCTCGACGCTTATCACTGATTTTTTTACCAAAAATGGCATTTTAATCATCAATCATTCACCATACATGCCTGATTTGGCTCCCTGCGATCTCTAAATCTTTAAAAAACTTCATTTGGGGATGAAAGCACAGCGTTATACCAGCATTGAAGCCATTCAAAAGGTGTCGACCGCCATGCTGAAGTACATATCTTTGCCCGAGCTCAAAAATTTATTCGTCAACCTAATTGACCACGCAAATCGTTGTAAGGACGCGCAAGAGACTATTTTGAATAAACATATGTAAAAAATGTTTTTTCCCGAATAAATACATATTTAAGGTTAAGGTTAAGGATTGGAGTTAGAGACGCATCAGCAACTACAAGGCTATTTAGCCAACCACGGTCACCAGCCACCGACAACCCAGGCCAGCACCCCGTCAGGTTATCAACACTTGGTTATGTGCTTACCCATAAGTCTATAAGGAAGCTTACCGATTGGCGAATGACCAACGTAGAACACTTCTCAGAAGGTATCCGGCCTTACCCAACCTTTAACTGGCGTGACTGAAAGGCAATTCGTTGTCGGATTTTACACTCTTGCCTTGAAACAATCACAGACATTTAGATGTGGATATATGTGTGCGCGTGTGTATATATGTGTGTATGAGGTAGGAAACAAGACGAACCGAAGAATTAAAGAAAAACAACCATCCAAGCGCTGGAATCGAACCAACTACCCCGCAAATGCGGTTTCGGCACAACAGCCGCAGACCGCCGCTCTACCGTCCGCGTCAACGAGACCGGCAATAAATATTTGTTTGTTTTTCTTTTGTTTTGTAAAGTGGTTTTTTCCGCGAGACGCTCCTTGTATATCAATACATTTATTTGCCAAGTTGTTTAATATAATAATTAGGCAGCAACATAAAGAAATTGTTAAATATCGAATAGTTATCGGAAGCCGAAGTTTATTTAAATCACAGTGTACTTAGTGTACATAGACTTTTTCCAAATTTTCTTAGGGTTTTAAGAAACAATACACGACAAACAAACGAAGGAAATTCTTTAAGAATTTATGCAAATGAACTTGTGCCAACTCCAACATACAGCCCAGAGACCCTGTATAATCCGGCTTTCTCCTTTTTGGTTCAATGGCACTCCTTTCTAATAATCTGAACGAAGTCGAAATGATAGGACGTCGGGAGATTTTGTGTCTAAGGACTTGAATCGGTTCCGTTCGAAAAATTTGTCTAAAATACATGCCTTCAAAACAACAAAAAATTCTTTGTTTCGCAAAATTGATATGTAAAATTTACCTTAGATATTATTTTTTGTTCAGGAGTCTGCAGTACAGTCTCCAACCAAATTTGGCTACGTTCCAACACGAACAGCATCATCTTACGCCGCAACCACTTCCAAACCTCAATATTATCAAACCAATTACGCCGTAAAATCTTCGAACAATAAACAACAATATCAGCAGCCACTGCAAGCTGAATATACTCAACAATATATAAATACTTACGCCGTTCCTTCTTCTTCCGATTATGCCCAGCAGTACTACGATGCCCAACAATATCTAACTCAACAGTATGCTTATGCTCAAGCAGGAGAAAAACAAGAAGACGCTGTTGATTATCAACAACCTGGTCAGCAATATGACCAATATTCAAATGTACAGTATGTGACAGATAACTCTGTAAGTCAGCCTGAAAGTCAGCAACAGTATTCGCAATCACCTCAATACTACTATGTTCAGCAACAGCAAGCTCCTAGCTCATCTGTACAAATGGTAGTAAATCCTAAAAGTGAGTATTTTATACGATTTATCTGAATATTTGTGAATTATTACTTTGTTTTCTGTTATAGGTGCTGTTCAATACGTCACTTATGTTCCATCATATAAAACAAACTCCATACCAGTTGATCAAAAATATCAAACATCATACACTACTACTTATACCACTCAAGGATCGAATTCTGTTGGGTCATCTAAAGGCAATGGGGTTGCCTCCAAATATTACTCATCAAAACAATACTCTAGACCTAAATCTGTTCAATATGTACAATCTGCTCCTAGTTCTGGATATTACAATCAAGAAGAAGTTGTCATTAAACGAGAACCAAAAAGCCTGCTAGATTCGTACGTTCCATCAATTTTACAGCTACAATACGTAAGCGAACAACAAGGCAGCAAATATTCTAAACATTAGTAACATAAAGTGGGTTGATTTATTTTTTAGTTTCATTGAATGTATTACATACTATTTTACTGCGGTAGGCCAGTTAAACATATTTTTCATTGTTGATTGTTAATAGATAAGAGCTATTTATTTTTTATAATAAAAAATCAATTAAATGGTTGTTTTTTTTGTAAATGGGAGAATGAATGATAGTTAGATCTATAAATAAGCAAATAAATTTTCAAATGATATATTAATATGATAGTAAGGTGACTTTGGTTTTAAAAATTCGCGCGCTTTACGTGTCAATGCAATCATTTGTTTTTGAGTTGGTATGACTGTTCTTGATATCTGACAGAAGGTTCGTATCATTTCGCTTGTTAAATCAGAAATTATAGCTTCTTTTGTAGCTGTTAAAAAATTATCATTGATTTCAAATGGATATGTTTTAGATTTTGTCTAAAAATGAAATTTCTTGTGTTGATGCATTAGCAATGTGGTAAAGCTATGTTAAAAAAATGTTTATAAGTATTACAAGGATGGTAAAGAAACAGTTGAAGATGAACCTTATTCAGGAGAGTTTTTCCACGTCTACCAATGAAGAAAAAATTACTAAAATCAAGGATCCTGTACTGAGTAATCGCCGCTTAAGTATTAGAGTTCATTCGAAATAAATATCCAAATTCCAGGCAAAACAATTTATGGTTTTCGCAGCAAAATAAAGCCCCATCGCATACTATTATAATTATACGTCGCTGAAATTTTTCGCTGAAAATCAAACAAATATCATTTCACAGGCACCATATTCGCCAGATATGGTACCGTGTAATTGTTTTCTGTTCTGTTGATAGAAGAAACCACTTCCTGTATGCTGCTTTAAGCCCATAAAAGCCATTCAAGAGTGTTCACAGATTTATTATTATTATTATTTAGCGTTACAAGCCTTGGAAGCTCTTGGCTTTTGATATTCTTATACCGCCAAATGTCGGTTTATTGGGTTGTATATAGTACGGTCATCCGAACTGAAGCGTGACATGATGCGGCTCGCACTTGGAACAGTTTGTTCATGTTTATCTTAATTTTTACAACTAAAAATTCCGTCGCGTTGGTATGTCTACTATAAGTAGCTTAACATTGTATAGCAGTGCAAATAATGTATTTTAAATGTCCCACAAAGATGATCCTTGACCTGTCCACCAATGGCAAAATTGAAGAAAACATAAAAAAATCTCCCAATAGATTGCTATAAATAAAAGGTTAGCTACAAATGTAACTACCAACTTGACAAGATCGTACTGTACAGACAGAATCGTATTGTTGGAAATATAGACGATTGTACTACAACAGCTGTATGATATATACAGCTGTATGATATATAAATATATCTTATTGGTGCGCCGGTGAATGCTTGTCGTCGATAAGTCGTCTTTATTCTAATCATAAAAAAATCTATAATATATTATATGCAATATATCGCCCCTTGATGAATATAAAGATTTAAGAATTGATAAAAAAGGAAATAATACTTCTAATCAATTTCGTTTCGATCATTAAAAGTCATAATACATAAATGGGATAAGTTATAACACAATAACACATATATACAACATAAGTGTGACAATGCGATATTTTCCACTGAAAGAAGTAACAAATAAATTTTGTATTGTTAATTTAATTATTTATGCAACCAAATATACATTTAGTTTATGAGGGGAGATTCTAAGCTAAACTTCATCAGGAATTAAAAAGAACATTACGAAAAAAGCCAACATATGGTTTCTTGCATAAAAGTGTTACTAAAAATTGTAAACCAATTAATAATTGTTGACATTTGTTTTATTGTAGTCAAACAACAATAAAAAATAGCACCCTGGAAAAAATTTCCCCCTTAATAATATTTATCTATGATTTGATAGCTAATATTAAGTTCTGTGTAAGTGACAAGAACAGACAAGAAATGTACAAGCTTGCCTAAGACATGTTTAGATATGAAAATATTGCAGAATTTTGCAATAAAATTATGTTTTCCGATGAAGCTCAAAATCATTGAGTGATTTCAGAAGAACCTTTACTTACCCCTTGAGTAACAGTGTGGTGTGCATTGTGGGTTTGAGGGGTTATAGGGCCATTCTACGCTACTCCAAGATGTTATGAATGCTACCGCATTATGTTAAGAAACTTTTTATGGCCCCAATTGGATACTATGCACCTTTACAGTAACTAACCACCCTCGCCTTTTTCTTGTGGGGCTTTCTCAAGGACAAAATCTATTCTAACAATCGGCAGACGATTAATGACCTGAAACAAAACATGCATCAATTATTGGTCAAATTAAACCGAAATTGACCCTAAACACCCAACAAAATTTAAAAAAAAAACGAAAAAATCCGTATTTTGTACTGTATTCGCTATTTTTTTTTTAATTTACTAAATGCCATAGGTTCTGAAAAGTATTAATATCCGGTGATTGGGGAGCTGTAATCAACATTTCTCTGATGTTCTAGAATGGTTATATGGCCATATACTGGTGGTCCCTGTCTTGCTGGAATCTACAACTGATAATTAGATTCGAAGCGCTTTTGAACAATTATTCTTTAATAATTAATAGCTCCAAATACTTTCGACCGTTTAGGAATAAGTCCAAATTTATGTTCTGATTTATGACATTCAGCATGAATCAGCCATTTATTCTCCAATATTTAACTTGGCAAAGGAATTTGAAAATCTACCAAATCAACTACCTTCCTGTTATGTGATAAACTTAACAAATTTCATAAACAAAAAAAAAAAACATACATCTACAGGAAGATGAGGTCTTGGTACCCTTTGACGTATCGTTATTGTTTCAGAAAGTACCGCTTCGGCATTCCTAGAAATACCTAAGGAAATTACTAGAGTTAAACGGTTTCAACAACAAGATAGTTTCAGAGTATATCTTCTTAACGAGATTTTGTATAAAACAAAATTGTTTTCAGCTTAATAATAGGTTTTACGGACAAGAAGGAACAGCAATGGGAAATTCTTCTCAATCCCTGGCCGCCGTCATTAGCCAACTTATTCATGAGCAAATTTGAAACCAAGGCAAAGGAAGTAGTCAGGTACTTTGCGAGGGCGTGGCTGAGATATGTTGATGATGTTTTTGCAATGTTATTATTCATTTTAAAAAATGAAAACAGATATTTTTTTTTTCATTAACGTAAGAACTCAAAAACAATGATAGATTACTATTTTTGGATGTATTAGTGAGAAGGGATGATAAAAATAGATTAGAATTTGATATTAAATATAAAAGACTTCGAGATACATCTTCATCCAACAATTCGAATCATATCTTCCACAACAAGATAGCTAGTTTTAATTTTATGATAGGCAGATTAATCAATTTTCCTTTAAACAAAAATAATTAACAAGGAATTAAAATGAATGGTTATAATAAGAATATTGTACTTACTAAATTTATTACTCTAAAGCTCATTAAATTAACAAAACCAACTACTTATTTATTAACCTATTTTAATTATTAAAATTTTCTATTGTGTCGATTTAATGCTGTTAGATTCAATGTAGTTAACATAAAGAAAATTGAAAAAATCCGTTTGTTCAAATAATTTTTTCACGACTGAAAAACCGACGAAATTATCTTCACTAGTATTAGACATTAATTATAACATTTTAGATATTGATTGTGACATCTGTTATGAATGTCGGAAAGCCGCTACTTCACATATTAGGCCATCGGGTTGGCTAAGAAGTTTTCTATGAGTGGGTTTGTGGTAATTTAGCAAGCCGCACCTAGATGGCGAAATGGGTCATTTCAGCGTGCAGCCAGATTAGTTAAAAAAATGTCTTGAATACAGTGAAAGTATTCAATGATGCTTATGCAACTTTTTCAGGCCCATAACAATTAGATCAACAAAAAGAATTATTGAGATATAACAGTTTACTTTTGCGTGATTTTATTGATAGTGAAATTCCAAGAAGTATTACGTCATTGCGGTGCTATGGTTAATTTAACAATTAAGTCATCTGAAACTCCATTAAAATTATTTGGTTACATTATAGTTCTCGCAAAATATACAATGAATATACACAGGTTATTTGAAATTAAAGAAAAAACTAGTCTAGAAATTGTAATAGACATGGTTATAACTGACTGAAAAGCTTTTTTGTTTATTGATCGTGCACAATAATATTTAAATAAATAATCCTACTTGTAGTGGGACTGTTTTGAGAATGACTGAATGTAAATATCATCGTTGTTAGGTATGTCTTTCAAGATGCACGCATCTGTTGAAAGGTTAGACGCATGCGGTGTTGAACGAGAGGCCTGCAAGGATGCAAAGAAAAATCATAACGCTCGACGAGATGCAAAGGCAGCGCACCGACTTTTAATGTTTGGCAAACTCCAGGGTAAGTCGAAATCACAGCGGAAATGCTGAAATATATCGGAGAAATGGCAAAGGAAGAATTTTTTAGACTGCTAAACTATATCATAATAGAAAATAAAGTACCATTTGACTGGAATATGAGTATAATATTGTCCTTGTTTAAAAAAGGATCTATCAAAGAATGTAAAAACTATAGAGGGATCACACTAACAAGTTTACCTGGAAACATATTTACTAGAATAATAGAGCATAGGCTGAGAGAAAAATTAGAACCAACATTAGAGGAACCACAGCATGGTTTTAGAAAGGGTAGAAGCACACAAGATCTGATATTTATAATTAGATAACTAAGAAAAGAAACCGAAATCCATATTTGTTTTAACCATTAACCAGAAAAATGCATTTGGTAGTGTAAAAAGAAGGGATATCTGGAAAAGTCTAAAGAAAAGAGGACTAGAAGGGGAAGTAAGAGAAATTATTAAGGCGTAATACAACAACAACAATAATGTAAGAACGCATAACAATGAATCCACAGAATTTGAAACCGGAATAGGCTTAAGACTGGGCTCCGTATTCCAGTCCATTGTTATTTTCAGTAGTTATTGACGATGTTGTAAAAAATAGCAAAGCAAATTGCAAGAATACAACTATACAATACAATACAACAATAAGTTTTAGAAAAATGAAAACATTGACAACACAAGAATCACTGTTCGCTGATGATATGATCCTAATAGCAGATTCTCAAGAAAAAACTGTAAAATAACTTAGTGATATATAACGAAGATCTAAGAAAAGTAAACATGGAAATAAATATCGACAAAAACAAAGCAATGATAACTGCAGATACAAAAATATAACATAAAATTTTACTCGATGGGAAGGTAAAGTAACAAGTCAAAAGCTTTAAGTATTTAGGCACAATAATAGGAGATACTGAAAAAATGGATGGTGAAATTAACGAAAAAATGGGAAAAACCGGGTAACTTTACAAAACTCTAAAAACAACATTCCTTGAAAAAGAGAGATACCGAAGGAGGTAAAAGCAGAGGTGTATGAGAAAGTAGTAAAACCATCAATGATATACGGCAGCGAATCTTGGACCTTAACAAAGAGAAACAAAAGTTGAATTACAGCTGCAGAAATGATATTCCTACGTAAAATAGTGGGAATTGCAAGAAGGGAGATAATGAGAAATACGGCAGTAATGAAACAATTGCAAACGAAACCAATATAAACAGCTATATAAGAAAGACAACTGATCTGTCTAGGACACATCCACAGAATAAATGAAGAGAGACTAGCACAGCAAATCTATGAAAACGAGGAAAAAATAAAGTTGAGCGTCCAAGACTGAGATTAGAAAAACAATTCGACAAGCGGCAGAAAAACGAGGAATTCATTGGAATGAGGCTAGAAAATTAGCACTGGACAGAAACTCATGGAGGGTAAAAATTATTGGAATGCCATCCTATTGAAATTCAATTTGTCAGTCTTATACCTAACGGTACAACGGACTTTTAGATTAAATAAAATAAAAAATAATACAATTGTAAATTGAGTGTCTAAGGAATACTTTTTACTTAAGTATATATTTTCCTGTAGTAAATTGTAATTATTCTAAATATTTCTTTACAGGTTTTCTGTATTTTTCCCTTATTTTCCATGGTCTTATAAACACCAGCACATCAGCACTCCTACCGGCTAACATGACAATGTCAGATGTATTCGTGAAACTGAAATTATACAGTTAACAGTAGGTACTTACTAAATAAAATGTTTTTAACTTTTTTAAAAAACCGTCTTTACTGAACTCGCCAGAAATGTTGAATGAAACTGACGCAAATATGTGGATAGGAAGTGGGCATGTGTTTTACCTACGCTAGGATGCATGCAATAACGTAAGTTGAAAGGTGCGTTGAAACGCATGTTGAACGGAAAAGTTGGTCAGATGTGGATATATCTATTGGGTGCTTTCTCTTGTAGTGCTCCCCAAGACGCAAAGCTTAAAATGGTGCTGAATACGGAACATGGAATTGGAATTGAACATGGATGGAATTTTGTTTAGGTGGTCAAGTTGTACATAAAAGGTTAGGCGTTTTTGAAGTGAAAAGTGCATATATCTTTTACAACAGAAGAGCCTGCATGTACCATTTCAGATATAATGATATGTGAGACTAATGGTTGCGTTACCTCCAGATCAAACCATCGGAGGAGAAGATTTAAATGCAATCCATTTTATAACTAAAATATTACAGTTCGTTGACTTTTTGTTGGTAATTGAAGCATGGTATATCATATTTAAACACGAAAGACAGTGTCTACCAAATTACCACCTCTTGTTGACGTCTAGTCTTTTGTCAAAATTTTGGAGGACATTTTGGCATAACCGTAACCCGATCCACCTCACCAATGACTCGAATAATTTCATCCTTTAGGTCCGGATTGTTGTCCCTATAGACCTGGCTGTTCACGTGACCCCAAAGAAAATATTCCAACGGTGCCAAATCACATGATCTTGGTGGCCAATAAACATCACCGTTTCTTGTAATAGCTCGTCTAGGATTTTTTTTAAATAAATTAATTGTTTTATTAGCAGAATGAGGTGAAGCGCCATCCTGTTGGAACCAGATATCCGCCAGATCAATATTATTCAATTTAGTCCACAAAAATCTATATTATCATCTCACAATATTGAACATCTTTCACAGTTTCAGCTTCACCAGCAGCATTCTGAAAGAAATACGGCCCAATTACATCTCCTGACCATAATGCATACCAAAAAGTGACTCGTTTAGGATGTAAAGGTTTTTCATGAATTAATCGTGGATTTTCCTCAACCCAAATGCGGCAATTTTGTTTATTTTTTTACACTTTGAGCATTATTTTTCAAACAAGTAACACAATTTTTCACCAACTCAAAATTACTTTTTAATACGTCACTGCTAAAAGCGAGGTACCCAGCTAGAACATGTTGGGGTGGTATCGGCACATTTCTTTAAAACTGTTAATGCTAGCAGGTGCAAGCAATTATCAATTTTTGGATAACATTCTCGTATCACTTCACATATTCTTTGTAAACCATGGGCCAGACGGCTAAGATGTAGCATATTTGGGAAATATTCTTTTAAGTGCTGTCCAGATTTTCACATATATGCCGCAATATCCATTATCAACATAATGACGTTTTCATGAATAGTGTTTGTTTCCGAAAACAATAAAATAATATGGTTTCATTAATATTTTTGAGACAAAATTGACTGCTGATTAAATAAGATTTAAAGCACCCACTATGATATTTACCACACACCTCCCATTTATATCACTGGTTTAATTGATGCGGAACCATACTGGTTTTTCTTTTAAATCTTGTCGTACTCTGTCCATAGTTTTATAATACACTTTGTCGACAATTTTTTTTGTGTTGTGTGTGATGTGTGAAGTGTTGATTCATCTGGTATAGACCTCTTGCAATGTTTTTCTAAAACGGATTTTACAGAAGTTTATTCAATTTATAAAGCGGAATGTCAGATGCAATAAATGCTTCGCGTAAATCCATATAAAATTCAACTGTGGTCACATCAGGTTCTAAATATAAACATTTAAAATAGTTACTTAATACTCAAAGAAACATGAAGGCAAAACATACGTATAGGTGTTGATACACCGGAACAGATGGCTTTCTTTAGAAATGATTGGCACCATATACCCGTCGTTTAATATACTATTTTTGAGCAAATTCAATATTGTACAAAGCACACAATACAACCTTTTTGCTTTGAAATAAATAATTGGAATAAGATGTTAGCTATTCTAACTTCAGTTTCTTATGTGAAGATGTTATTTCAAAATTTGTTACGCCAGTTAACATTACTGACTCGTTTAATTGCAAAATGAATTCATACTAATAAGTGTTTCGGTTAATAATGTCGATTTTTTTCGTAAAATTGGAGCCTTTATTCCCATAAATAAATAAATTAGGGAAGAGCGGGGCTAGTTGATCATAGGAGCAAGTTGTGCAATCGAAATATATCGTAAACTAAGCAACCTGCAACAAAAGTGTAAATGGCGAAAGGAAGGGGTTATGGGAGGGGAATCCATAGCGCTACTGTTAATTGCTGTCTGGTGCTCCGATAAAATAAGAAAACGCTTTGTTTTTTTTTCGGCGTAAAAAAATATTACAGGTCATCAAAAGTTTTCTACTATACTCGTTTAAAATCCATTTAATAAGGACCACGTAAGTATTTAAAGATTACTTAATTATTGTTCTTTTGATTATTGATGGTTATTTATTTTTAACTCATGATTTTTTTATAACCTAATTCTTATTTTGTTGCCTCAACTGGGGCTAGTTGAGTAACGCGCGTTCAATGATTGCTCAACTAGCCCCATTAAATGTTCATTGTAGAAAATCATTTTTTTTTTAAATAAATTCATAACAATGAATTAATTTGTGCATGTGATAATTCTTCACAAAGTTTACTAATTAAAATTACTTATATTGATAATTGTATTGATTATTATTATTACATTTTAGGATGCGTACAAATAAAATAAATACCTCAAAAGGTTTACCTACTCGTCAACAATTGAGTGATGCAGCAAAAGTTGTACAGGAGGAAAAAATAAGTGTAAATGCTGCATCCAAACAATTTAATATTAACAGGATGACTTTAAAGAGATATATTTGTATTAATTGTGAGAGAGACAAAGATGATTAATAATTTGGGATTATTTATCATCTAGCGGTATTCTTGATCTCATAATTAGTTACTACTTTAATTTAATATTTATTTGCATTTTAATTATTCTTAAATATGTAATTTCAAATATAAGAGTGCAAAGATGTAAAAGTGTCTAAAGATTGGAAATATTTAATTTTGTTTGATTTTTATTTTATTTATCCAGAGATATAATAACAATATGAGTATGTAATAATTATAATAAATAAATATTTGCTTATTGATTATAATTATTTTGTATTTAGATCATTCTATACAGTCATCAAGTCCATTTTAGCCATTACTCAACTAGCCCCATACCCATGTTGCCTACGGGTGGGGCACGTTGACCAACTTGGAGCGCTCTCGCATTTCCGACAATCACTTTTAAACTTGTACTCGGATCGTTTTTACATCGCTAGACGTCTTGGAGAAGAGTTAATTACGAACCTAACAGAGTAAGGATCAATTAAATCGAATGCATATTCTTAAAGTTATGGGAGATTAAGCGAAAAGTTGATCAACTAGCCCCACTCTATCCTACCTTAATAATCGACGAATTGGTTAGTTAGCTATTACTTTTTTCCCATCTTTCTGTTAAAGAATGGATTCCGCGTCAAAAGAATTTTTGGTTTTTTGAGGCCAAGCATTTATCAAGCAAAATGTTCACTTCTTCGTAAGCATGTAAGTGTTGTTCTGAAAGTCCGTGCTGCATTGATCGAAATAAGTGGTAGTTCGAAAGGGTAAGTCCATTTAAAGTTTTTCAAATAGTTTTTTTACATATTTTGCAACATAAGGCCGAGCATTGTCATGTTGAAAAATTATTTTATCGTGTCTTTGGGCGTATTCTGGTCGTTTTCCCTACAATACTCGGTTCAGTTTTATCAATTGTTGTCGATACCGATCGCCAGTAATCGCTTCACCAAGTTTCAGCAGTTCGTAATACACAGCTTCCTTACTATCCCACCAAATACACAGCAAAGCCTTCTTTCCATATATATTGCGCACTGGTTGTGATGTTGAATGCTGGCCTAGGTCTACCTATGATTTTTCGCGCTTTGGGTTGTCAAAATAGATCAACTTTTCATCACCTGTCACAACTCAATGCAAAAAACCTTTTCTTTTCTGTCTGGAAGGCAAAATTTCACAAGTGGTTCTTCACCTTTCATGTCTCTTTCCTTTAATTCATTTGGAACCCATTTTCCTTTCTCGTGGATCTTTCCCAATGCGTGTGGACGTTCGGAAATGGTGGATTTCGCAACATTTGATGCTTCTGCCAATTGTTTCAACGTATTAGTTCAGTGTTCATCCAATAATACTCGCAAATCTGCATCTTCAAACTTTTTCGGCTGTCCTGGACGCTCCTTATATAAAAATCACCACTTTCAAAGCATTTAAACCATCGTCCCCAAGTTTTTTGAGTTAGAGCATTTTCACCATAAGCTTCAACCAACAATCGATAACTTTCAGCAACCCTTTTCTTCAAATAAAAGAAGGTTATTAATCTTCCCCGCAAAACGTCTTTTTATGAAGAACTATGTTTTTTCCGCAATGACAATTAATAACGAACTGGCCTTTGATGGCGTAACCATCCAAAACGCCATAGATATCATTACTCTATAACAACAAATGCACTAGTAACACTATCTCTCAGCAAAATTGGTTTTATTAACCTAAACACCTATTAACTTTAGCTTTATCGTTGTGTTTATTTCGTACTGTTACTTTTTTACCATCCGACATAAAAAAAATATAATTGTAATGTACTCACAAAAATGGTGTATATTAATATACACCATTTTTGTATATATTAATATACATACACTAGTGGTGTATATTAATATAAACATTTTGGCGATATAGATACTTTTATAAATTGAAATGATGGCGTACTCCATTGCATGAAACGATTAAGTCCGGTCTCTACTGATAATAAAATATTAAAATATTGTTCATTATAAGAGTTCAAAGTCGAATTTTTATGACACTATTTTTACTATTCTTTTCCGGACACAATATCATTCTAAGTTAAGGCGCAAATCAGAAAATGTCTATTTCGGGAGTTGTAAAAAAGAAAACAAATCATTCAAATTGTCTCCGTCGACGAAAACTCGACATTTCGCGGAATTTAAATGAAAAAATATGCAATAAGCAGATGTAAAATGCTTGATAGAACACAAACAGAAAGAGGAAACAAAAACGAAAAGATCGTTGTTCTTTTATTTTCTCTCATGCCCTGAAGCAAATCTATTTTGCTAGCTGATCATGCCAGTTTATTGCTTTAATTGATAAATATTCGATAGAATGACAAAACAAAAAGAACACGTTGTTCTTTTATTGTATCTCTTATTCTGCATTCACTAAATATCAATTAGCAGGATTTAGCATTTTAAAATCTATTCTGTTTGTTACCGAGGCCGAGCGTTGAGTTAATTAGATGATTATTTTTGTTTTTCTGGATTTAATGAATGATTGTTTAAATATATTCAACACCTGGAAAAATGTATCTAACAGTCTTTCAATTTTTATTTTAGATTTTTAACCTAAATATCTCACATATTTTAAATTTATTAAAATTTAACGAAACTATCTAAACAAAATGTGTATGTGTTTCTGAAAGGACTTTGATTCTCGTCTGATAAATTTCCCCTTCAAATCCTGAAGAGATTAAGAACGATGTTTGAAAACCTTCATGGTGTGTGAGCTGTAGTTTCGTTCTGTAGAAACTAGAGATACATCGTCTAGTTTAGAGGAATGTCTCTAATATTTCACCTTACCAGTGGGAGGTCACAGTTACTGGTACACCGTCTGGTACTGGTTACTTGTACATAAAAATGTACGATCTGATTACGACCAAAGTCGGCAATTTCACAAAAAACAGTTACCCGAATAAACTGAAGCAGTTGTTCGTTTAGCTCACAATTGTAATATGAAAGGGAGCCTCATCGCTATTCAGAAAAACGGCTGTACCATGATTCCGCGCCTAGCAATTTCATATTAGCAGACGAGGTTATTTAGCGACTGGACAAATAGATTAACGTGGGCTTTAAACCATGGTCATTAGCTATCGATTAACACCAGTCACTAGACCCCATAGTCCACCAACCCTTGTATTGTAACTATTTCTTGTGTTAAACCTTTCGCGTGAAACCCTAAACTGAAATAGATTTATTACTAAACATCAAATCACTTTCTTTAAACTTCTCGAAGCGCTTTTTGCTTCTTGACGCAAGATGTTAGCATCATCAGGAGATGAGTCAATCTAATTATTGTATTCAATATTCAAATAATCAATAAAAGTGTGAATCATCAGTTGTCGTCATGGCAGGGCCGAGTACACACGCATGTACCGGGTGCATATTGTCGGGTGAATAAAATTCGTGGCGTGCAAAGTGTGTGATAATAATATATGTTAATATCAAGGAGCAAATATTTAAGGCCATAAATGACTGTAAAAATTTTTTTTGGGCATGTGATGAATGTGTGGCGGTATTTGAGGTGGGATGTTGACCTTAGTAAAAAATTAAAAAGGTTGGAACACCATAGTGACGAGTGTAAGGTGAATTCATAGACATTAATAAATAATTTGCAACATAATATCTCGATTTCACAAGAAAAATCATGGACCGATGTTGTAAAATCACAATGTTTGACGACATTATGCTCTGCCCAGCACGGTTACAGGCATGACCCCGAGGTGATTGATTCCTTGTTGGATTTTTAACTCTTGCCTGAAAAACATATATAAACATAGAAAAAATGTAACATATGATAACGTACAATCATCTAAAATGTGAGCGAGAATGAATTTCTTGGTACAGTACGTGGATTGTTAATATACATTTACGGTGGTCGTTTGAAAACATTTACGGTGGTCGAGCTGACACAGAGATGGAACTATGTCCAAATTATAACGACATTTGTCAAGTATGATACGATAGATGGCATATAATCAAGTTTCAGACGCGAAGAGTGACGTTTTCACACTCGTTCAACTTTTGGTATATGTTGAAAGGTTAGACGCATCCGTTATTGAACAAGAGGCACTCGAAAGACACACGTGAAAAGTCGTGATGCATATTTGAAATCCAGAGGCGGACAGATAGCCCACCGACTCCCACCCATATAGGGTTTTTGCGCTATCATTTTCAACTTGCAATAGTTTACAAATTTAATTTAAAGTAGTGTAATTTTATTAAATAAAATAACAAAAGAACAATATATAAACAACATAAGAACAAAAAAAATCAATATATAATTTTGAAAGTGATAAGAGGGTAAATTGAGTGATTTTTTAAAGTTGTTTTGATTGATGTGTTTGTTTTGATCACGTAGGATTTCGAAAAAACACTGATGTTTATTGAACAATACCGAAACCCCACGCAATATTGTGCGATATTTATCGTAAAAATGATTTCGATTGAATTGAAACAAATTTAAAAGATTACGTGCATACTTTTCAACAGAGCACGTGAAAGTAAAAAAAAAGAAAAAGTGGTTCAGATGCTGATGAAATCTACGAGTCAACATGCTTCGGGTATCTGATATTTTAGACTTGATTACATCAAGAGAAACGAAAGACGCTTGTTCTACTGTTCGAGCAACGGAAACATCTGGTGAACATGATTTTTCAGAGGCACATGAAGATACAGGTACATTAGGTACCTAGTAATTTTTTTATTAGTTGCTGTAAGTACTTTGATAAGAAAAATAAAAATAATCTTTGAACCAATTCCTTAGATCAGCAGGTTGTTTAGAAGCCCTTCGTAGAATCGCTCGAAGAAGTCTCATGCCGATGTCAAAGCAGTTATATTTCTCCAAGTTCCTGCAATAATCTTCCCAGTGTTTGCATCCTCACTATCGACACAACCTTGAGGTGAATAGTATACAGTGGAATCAGGTATATCACGAAGAAATAACTTGCCACAAACATGCCAAGAAAACATCAACTACAGTAAAATTCTAAAAACTGATGCAAGATTCGAGGACCTTTTTTTCAGATCTATTTTATACTGCTTCATTGTATGGACTGCCAGAGTAAAAGCATCGTTGCAATAAGCGTGTAAGATACCAGTATTCTCCCAATAGCGCCTTATGGGGAAGGGGGGTTGTAATTCTTTGTTTTTAGGTTTTTTTGTAGAAGTTCATGCTTCTGAATATTCCGTGTGGCTGGATATTCCATGTATTGATACGTGATATACATTTATCTAAAAATCAGGCTGAGCTTTTGGGATCTATATTAAACGGCTGAAATCTACTTTCCCCCAATAGAAAGATTTTCTATTTTAGCCACCACGATGATGAATTGAAACCTTATTTTTATCAAGCAAAATGTTTGGTGTATTGATTGTACTGACATTCATGTATTAATGAATATCTTACATCAACATTGTTTTCAAATTGAAGTTTGACAGCAGTGTTGCTACACAGCAGTACATGGTTTGGTAATATGAAATAAACCTACGAAAATACGAAATTTCTTCTGGAAAAGATAGAATACAGTAAATACTATTGTAAAATTTGTGGAGATTTTGAAGTCATTTCCCTTTTGCTTGGATTGCAGCTTGGTTACACAAAACATTGATGCTTTGTTTGGAAATGGGACAATATAGACAGAAAAAGTCACTATATAAAGAAAGAGTGGCCCAAGCGTAAATCATTTTCTCCAGGACAGAAGAACCACCCTTGCATATAAAACTCGGCCTCATAAAAATTTTTGTAAAAGCGATGGACAAAAATGAAAGAGGATTTTTATATCTGAAAGAGAAATTCCCCAAAATTAGCGATGCAAAAATTAAAGAGGGGATATTAGTAGGTCCTCAAATAAGGGAAATAATGGAGGATAATGGCTTTAAGCAAAAACTGAATGATCTTGAAAAACCTGCCTGGAAATGTTTTGTTAATGTCGAAAAAAACTTGCTGTGTAACCACAGGGCAGCACATTACAAAGATTAAACTAATAAAGTTTTAATCTCATACAGAGCTTTTGGGTTCAATATGTCCTTTAAAGAATTGTATCCCGGACTCACATTTGATCTTTTTCCCTTAAAACCTGAATGCTGTGAGTGACGAATACAGCAAGAGATTCCACCAGGATATTTCCCGTATCAAGATGCGATATCAAGGGAAATGAAGACTTGGAATGTTAGCCGATCACTAAATGCATACTAAGTGCTCTCCAAAAACATCATATTGTGTATAAGTGGATAATTGTACAGGGTGTCCCATAACTTATCCGCCATAGAGCAACTGGTGATAATAGAGATCAAAATAAAAGAATTTAGTCAATAAATGAATTGGCAAATGTTAGTATTAAAAAGATACAGAGTGTTGAAAGTAAAATTAAATTTTCGAAAAATTGAAATAATTTAAAAACGCTTGAAGATATCAGGTTTAAAATCGGGGTAGTCGGATTTTCAAAGGTGACAAATCCGAATTTGGTACTAGTTTAAGCTTAGTTCCTAGAGGGCGCTAAAAAGGGCGAGAAAAAATGTACCCTTGGTCAATATCGATATCTCAAGCCATTTGAGAGAAAATAACATTTTTTTAAAATTTACTTTAATAGGTGTTGAAACTGTTCACCGTTTACCTCACTACACTTTCGCAGGCTCTTTGTTAAGTGACGCCTCACATTTGAGAAGATATTTTCTTCATTTCTAATACCATTGGCCGCTTTTTTGTAAAATTTGTCTCGAGTATTGATTTCATCGGTAAACTAAAAACTTCATATGACCCCACAAATAAAAGTCTAAAGGATTAATGTCTGGGCTACGAGGTGGCCAAGAAAACTCATCACCGCACCGAATCTATCGATGTTGATTGGGATGCATATCCTATCTAGATTGTGGAATGTGGATTTCGCACTGAAATAGTTATTTTGCATGCATCAGATGTTTTGCCTTAAGTTTAGAGGTATATCGTCTAAAATGTCTAATAAATCATTTTCTAAAAACTGCACATATTGATTTCCAATCAGTCTTTGCAGAAACTCAAAAAGGCCGATTAAAAAATTGTCGATAATGACGCAACAAATGTTAATTGAAAATTCGTGCTGGAAAGATAGCACTCTTGATAGGTGTGGATTTTCCAGGACGTAATAATGATTATTCGCCAGTTCAAAATTCAGCGTCTGGTAGAAGTTGCCTCGTCGGCTAACGATATCTTTTTCATGAACATGAGATCTAGTATTAAATCTCGAGGCGATAAATTTTGAACAGGCGAAAAATGGTTAGCAAAAAAAATTTCTTTATGGAGAAGTCTTGAAATGGTAGATTTGCTAATTTCTGTAGATGTCTCCAAACGCCTGGGGCTTAGTTCAGGATTTTCCACGATAGTAACGAAAATGCTCTCTCCTTGTTCGGTCGTCCACCAGTATTGTTGTAATAAAACGCACTTGTTTCGCGTACCTGATTAAAAATTCTTTGAAAAATTTGTCGATCTCGGATAATTCTGATTGGGTAAAGCGCTTGTAGCTGCAGCGCGACTATTATAATTTACTTGTCCATAAACGCAGAGCATATCCCTTAAATCACGTAGGATAAACTGAATAAGTCTGGGCATTTTTTACAAATTAATTAACACCAACTCAAGATTGAAGAAACTTGTTTTCACATATGTTTAATAGGAGAGATAGAAAATAATGACAGTTGTCATCGAGATGTAATAATTTGTACACAACATTCAAGCCACACTTTGTGAATTACATATTTTTCAGCCATCGACAAGATGTGCAATGGAATCTTCGAACACGAATACTCGCAAACCTGCGTGAGAACTTGAGATATCGATATTGACCAAGGGTACCTTTTTTATGTGGAAATTATGACTCTTTTCTATTTTGAAGACAAAATATTCCCAGCTTTATAGAGTAAAAAATATGAACGAGTCAATTCCTCACAAAGTAGGTAGCAAGCGCCCTCTAGGAACTAGGCTCAAACTAGTACCACACTCGGATTTGTCGCCTTTGAAACCCAACTACCCCGGTTTTCAACCTTGTGCGTACACTACTAATTTTTCATAAAATTCTGCATGTTGGTGCAATATTCATTTGTAACTACATGCCTCTTCTTAGTGTGTACCCTATAAGGGAACATTCTCTTAAAGTATTGGTATTTTCTTAGTAAGATACTATAGGTAATTATCCGCATTTAATCTCAAATAAAGAACGTAAGAAAGTAAGTATCAAATGATTGATTAGATGTACGTATAATACGTCCATACTGCGTCTCATAGATCAAGCTTCATCTGTCCAGATGACTGTTCTGTAGAAATGAAAATTTAGACATGGTTGTCGTATGATTCAGGTAGAATAAACTAAATGACGATGGTCTAAAGTAAACCTTGTACCTTTCTATAATGATATGGATGTAGGCCCTCACGTTTCAAAATTCGTCAAACAATCGTTTGTGCTGCTTCAACTTGCCTACTAATTGGAGGTCCACTGATAGTTGAATTTCTACTAACAGCATCAAACACTTGATCATTCACTCCTATGTTAATCATGTATGACTGTAAAGTGTTGACTCAAAATGACTGTAAAGTGTTTACAGATCGATCGTTCTAAAGTGTTATATTTAGTTTTTATATCAATGTGTGACTATCGTTACATCGACGGCAGACATTCGCTAGAGGTATTTGAGTTTTAGGTCGTGGATGGATTGCTCAGCCACGACAATAGGGCGCCATCCATTTCTTCAGAATTACTAAAGTTAAAAAGAAATCCTAAAATTTAAGAAGCACAAACACGCTTGCAGAGAACAACATACAAAACAAAATTAAAAAGTTAAACAGTTATAACATAAAAAAGGAGTCTAGCGGTGGTGTCTACGACTACCTTACTAAACAAGGCATTATAAAGAGAAAGGGTCGATCTTGACAGACATTCTTACCATATAAGATCCCTTGTCTAACTTACAAAAGAATTTAAATTAGATTATATTAAACCAACTTAACTTAAACAAAAATTTAATCAAATCATGTCAATCCAGATTACACCAATCCAAATTAAATCAAATGCAATCAAAACAAATCAACTCAATTTAAATCAAACTAAACCAAATTGTCTAACATTGAACAATCAATGTTGAATATGCATGGAAATACTAATAAAATAATATCTGGCCTTATCCTTTTCTGGTGTTGTTTCCTTATCTAGCTACTGGACTGTCTAATTACCAAGATGGTCGATTACTGAGCAGTTCTGTGTTCACAGTCCACATTCACCGGGTTCTGGAATGAGCGGGCTCCAGAATGACCGGGGTATATATACCTCGAATGGCAGGATTATTCACGAGGGTCTACCAGCGGCATCGACTTGCTAAATATCCGTCCGTCTTGTCAGCGTGGAGATGTGTGGTGAGATGTTCGACTCCCTCAGCACTTGTCCCGGAGAATACCGGTGCATTCTCAAGGAAGGCTCGCGCGAAACAATCGTACCTGTAGCGGCCGATAATTTGTAAGCTCTACACTGTCTCTGTACTTTCAGAAATGTGTAATAAGGTATTCGTCAATTTGGAAACCGGTATTACTCAACACCTTGACGTGTAGTCCTGTTACAACAACCATAAATCAATGGCATATCAGCATACTTTTGAGAAGATAAATAGTACGGTATATTAAATAAACGTTTACACACAATAAGACACTAACTGATATTCACACTTGTTATTCTCAAAGAACTTTATTTTCCTGACGTTTTATCTGGCGGTGTTGACGAAGCACGGCCATCTGGATTTTCAAACTAAACATTCGTAAAATAAGATAAAATTTAAACATAACTATACGGAATGCCTTATATACATGTGTGTCCATTAAGTATCAGTACTTAAGATATATCTCAGCAACCAGAGCGGCGTCGTTTCAAAGCTTGAACATTCCTGGACATACCATACCACAATCAGTTGACATTTGGTGATTTTATGACGTCTTGTTTAGAAGCCAAAAAAGTTTGATGTACAAATAAAGTCATATCCGTCCGTCATATCCGTCCGTCATATCCGTCGGAACAAAGAGCTTTTATTAAATGTAACGTAAAACTCGGTAAAATTATGCCGGAAACATTCCGGTTGATGCAGCAAGTGTAAACAAAACTTTTTCTATAGCACAAACGTTTTTTGGATGGCAAAGTGTCGCTAGAGGATGACAAATATGACGGGAGACTAATTTCAGCTCGCACTTTCGAAATGATTAAAAAAAGTTCGCAATTTTCTAACAAATGACCGCAATGCTTCACTAAAAATGATGGAAGAGGTTTGAATATCGGCAAAGAAATGATCCGACTCATTCTTCACAACGATTTGGGTAAAACTAAAGTGTTTGCAAAGTTTGTTCCACACAGGTAGACGGAGTTGATAGGTTGTGCGTCAATTTTTGACAAACAAGTCTGTGAGATTAATGCCCCACCGTATTCACGAGATTTAGCCTCTTGAGATATCTCTTTGTTCCCAAAGTTGAAAGGGTGTTTTTTTTAAGCCATTTAGGCCATCCAAACAGCTTTGCCCGTGCTTTAGTGGTTATTCCACAAAATAAGCTGGAGCACGCATTTGAATCACTATTGAATCGATGTAACAAATGTATTGGAGTGAGAAGAGAATACTTCGAATAATAATTCACAAAAAATGACAAGTATTTCGTTTTAACCACATTTTCCCGGACCAGTACTCATACTTAATGGACGCACTGTCTAGTCTTTTTATATCTGTTATGGTCTTATTTATTCAATACGTTTGTTTTATACGAGCTAAATTTGAATTGTTTGTACATTTCCCATTTGGAAAATATATTGGAAACTATTTATTTAGTAGAATTTAAATCTAAGAAATATTATTTGTTTTTTTTTTAAGTATTTGTTCTCTATTCAAAATATATATTATTACGTATATTTGCCAAATATATACTTAGGGAGGATGAACAAAAGAACAACGCGTTCATTCCTTTTATATTTTTTGTTTTATCGAACGATCCCCCCGGCCTTTTATTGTTGAGAACGCTAGGAAGGGTTTTAAGGTCTTTAGACTTAAAAATACTTCATATGTACGCTATATTATAGTAGTGGAATTGAGGCATGGATTTGTTTGTATCAGTAGTTCAATTTAGAATGGACAAATATAGTCAAAATAGTGAATCAGTTTTTGGTATATATATATATATATATATATATATATATATATATATATATATATATATAATATATATATATATATATATATATATATATATATATATATATATATATATATATATATATATATATATATATATATATATATATATATATATATATATATATATATATATATATATATAATATATATATATATATATATATATATATATATATATATATATATATATATATATATATATATATATATATATATATATATATATATATATATATA